>BLSH010213347.1:32242-43050 GCA_018402905.1 Glandirana rugosa | reverse complement strand
TATATATGGAATAAAAATATACATAATACCCATTACATGCAAGGGCCACAGGCTCCCAGTTGTGAAGCCACGGCCCTCAGTTGTGTAGCTTGCTGAGCATGGATTAACTACTACTCCCAGCCCATCCTTCTTCCAGGCCTACCTTGCTGTCCAGTGACACTACACTCCTTCCCCTGACTGGCTTCTCCGACCTCCAGACTGTCCACTGTCTTCTCCCAGCCTGCTCCAGCCTTCTCATCCAGCTCTCAGGGTCTGTCACTCACCGACACCAGTGTATCATTTAAAGAGTCCTCTATGTAGCCTCTCTGCTCCTCTCCTGCTCCCTTGTGCCGCTCCAGTAACCAACTGCTCTTCCTGGCTCCACCCGGGCCACCAGGCCTCAAGGTCACCCCCCCTAGACTGGGGGCTCCCTTCCCGGGTGAGGCCTCCACAGCACCTCTGCTACATCTCTGCTCTTCCACTCAACACTCTCCTCCCCCCAGCTGGGCAGATCACAGTATTTAAGGAGGCCTGCCCCCTGCCAATACAGGATGGGGATTGGTCGGGGCTCCTTAACATACTTTAGAAAGTGACACTTCCTCATCCATCCCCTTTTCCATAACCTTCTAAAATGAAGGGAAAGAGTATCCAAAGGGTGTTCTTTCCTGCAATCTCCAGCTCTCTCTGGGCCACTCCCCTGCCCAGATCAAAACTTATTGTCAGGCCTGCCGAAATTGTGCCTCTCCTAGCAAAAAAACCTCACTACAAAAAAGCACCTAGCACATGGGGGCGCTACACGTGTGATCATTTCTGCAATAAATGTTTTTATTGTACATTTGTTGATTTCATCGGCCAATTGTGCACACCTCATAAAAAGTCCCAAAGGGCAATACCAATGTTTTTATTGTACTATTAGGGACGGAGGTGTGTCACTAAAAAGGTGACACCAGATCTATCTCTTATTACTAGAAAAATAAACCATCTTTTTGCCCGAAGTTGTCAGGAATTTGCTTTGAGAAGTAGATCATTGTTATAGGGTTCATATAGGTTTGCTTGTTAAAGCAAATACAGTAATTTTATATTCAAAAAACAAATTAAGAGTAAAGAATGCAAATACATGTAAGTTCTGGATTTTTAAATCCCTTTGATCTATAGATCTGTACTTTGCAACAGATGGCGGTGTGCAGGGCCCATTCTGGAGCTCAGACTGGTAGCTGGGAAATACTGGCTTGAAAAGTAGCCACAAAGGGTTAAAGATAAACGCAGTCCATGCAATCTAACACAACTGCCTTACTTTGATAAAATGACATCATGCACTTCATTCACGGTCACAGATTTACTGTGCATTGCATCATTTAACCCATGAGATCGCAAAGGAAAGGAACACATTTTATTTCCAGACCTTTGTTAAACTTTCTATGTAAATATATAAGCAGGTCAAGTTACATAATGTCACAATTAGTTTAAAATACACCATGATTCATTTCTTCTATTCTTAACCTTTCAAATGCCATTTCCACTTGATTTGAAAGAGTTAAAGGCTACAGTACAATGACAACGCACTTTGGACACAACAAAACAAAGACTTGTTGTTAATCGGTGGTGAAACCAGTCAGCCCGGGTGTGCTGTATTAGTGTGCAACTTCAGAGGTGTAATATTACAGCAATTCTTCAATGTCTGCATCCGGGAACAGGCAGGGGCAAAATATGGGGGAGGGAAAGGGTAAATGCTGGCTGGGAAAAAAAGGAAAGCTGTGCGTGGCAAATATTGATCAGAGAGTAGATCAATTGATGCAATACATACCTTTATTGTTAAGTGTTTCAAATATAGATTGTATGTACATCATTGACAAAGCATAAACCAGCATCTGTTGTTCACCATTTTACTTTTTGATATACATGTACGTTGTTTACAAAAATATTTAACCCCTGAAAAGATTAACCGGTTGCATACACATCTGAGTAGTTTGACTGATATATACACAAGCATAAACAGTACCTTGAAAAAAAGTATTAATATTTTCCACATTTTGTCATGTTACAACCAAAAACGTAAATGTATTTTATTGGGATTTATTGTGATAGACCAACATAAAGTGGCACATAATTGTTAAGTGGAAGGAAAATGATAAATGGTTTTTCAGATTTTTTACAAATAAATATGTGAAAAGTGTGGCGTGCATTTGTATTCAACCCTCTTTTACTCTGATACCCCTAACTAATCTAGTGGAACCAACTGCATTCAGAAGTCACCTAATTAGTAAATAGAGTCCACCAGTGTGTAATTTAATCTCAGTATAAATACAGCTGTTCTGTGAAGCCCTCATAGGTTTTTAAGAGAACCTTAGTGAACAAATCGCACCTTGAAGACCAAGGAACACACCAGACAGGTCAGGGATAACGTTTTGGAGACGTTTAAAACTGAGATAGGTTATAAAAAAAAATAACCCAAGCTTTGAACATCTCACGGAGCACTGTTCAATCTATCATTGGAAAATGGAAAGAGTATGGCACAACTGCAAACCTACCAAGACATGGCCTTCCACCTAAACTGACAAGGAGGGCATTAATCAGAGAAGCAGCCAAGATGTCCATGGTAACTCTGGAGAAGCTGCAGAGATCCACAGCTCAGGTGGGAAAATCTGTCCACAGGACAACTATTAGTCGAACACTTCACAAATCTGCCCTTTATGGAAGAGGGCCAAGAAGAAAGCCATTGTTGAAGGAAAGCCATAAGAAGTCCCGTTTGCAGTTTGCGAGAAGCCATCTGGGGGATACAGCAAACATGTGGAAGAAGGTGCTCTGGTCAGGTGAGACCAAAATTGAACTTTTTTAGCCTAAAAGCAAAACTACGCGTGGCGGAAAACAAACACTGCACATCACCCTGAACATACCATCCCCACCATGATACATGGTGGTGGCAGCATCATGTTGTGGGGATGCTTTTCTTCAGCAGGGACAGGGAAGCTGGTCAGAGTTGATGAGAAGATATAGGGCAATCTTAGAAAAAAACCTGTTAGAGTCTGCAAAATACTTGAGACTGGGGCAGAGGTTCACCTTCCAGCAAGACAACGACCCTAAACATACAGCCAGAGCTACAAAGGAATGGTTTAGATCAAAGCATACATATTCATGTGTTCGAATGGCCCAATCAAAGTCCAGACCTAAATCCAATTGAGAATCTGTGGCAAGACTTGAAAATTGCTGTTCACAGATGCTCTCCACCCAATCTGACAGAGCTTGAGCTATTTTGCAAAGAATGGGCAAATATTTCACTCTAGATATGCAAAGCTAGTAGAGACATACCCAAAAAGACTTGCAGCTGTAATTGCAGCGAAAAGTGGTTCTACAAAGTATTGACTCAGGGGGGGGCTGAATACAAATGCACGCCACACTTTTCACATAATTGTGAAAAACATTTATAATTTTCCTTCTACTTGTGCCATATTGTGTTTGTCTATCACATAAAATCCCAATAAAATATATTTACGTTTTTGGTTGACAACATGTGAAAAATTTCAAGGGGTATGAATACTTTTTCAACGTACTAGCTTTATCCAAAGCTCCCAACTGTCCTTCATTTGGTGGGACTGTCCCTCCAAATCCCTGAGACTTGCAGCCTCAGTTGTCCCACTTTTTGGTTTGATGTGTAGATCTCTATACAAAACGTACAATTTTACTACCAAAAGTGTTGTGCTGCACAAAAATGTGTGGTTTAGCCAATCATTTTCCGCTTATTAGATCTTTGTGGTCCATGTAGCCGAGGCCATGGCAGGGATGTGTCCTTTGACTACATGCTGTGTGCTAAAAGGTGTTCCTCTTTATCATTTCAGGAAGTTGAAAGGTATGCTTTATCTTCTCTATGTAAAAATATCTATTTGCTGTCTGAATTATTGTAAAACGCATTTCTCTGCTTGCATACATAAAATGTCCTAAAGTTTTGCTTCAAAATATATTTAACCACTTGCTAACCGCCGGACATCCAAAGACGTCCTTGCCTTCAAGTGGTGATATCTGAATGATGCTGGCACCTACATGCATCATTCAGATATCATTTTTATCTGCCGGTGATTCTCTGCACCACAAGAATGATCATAGCGGCAGTTCAGCCACTTGATCGTTCTTATCGGCAACGGGAGGGGAGGACCCCCCCTCCCGCCACCCTCCGATGCTTCTCCCGGGCCGTCTGTGCCATCGGCGGCCCGGAGAACAGATCAGTCGCCGGCGGAAGTTGAGCGTAGAGATGACTGATGGTCACCAGTCATTTCTATGTGCCTCGGAGGCCCAGGCGTGACGTATGATGCCACGTCCGGGTCACGTGATGTAAACAATGCCAGTTAACTCGGCTAAAAAGACAGAGATCGCTGTTTTTTTTCAGCCTAGAGGAGAGATGTGGGGTCTTATTGACCCCATATCTCCCCATAAAGTGTACCTGTCACGCAACATTCCTACTACAGGGGATGTTTACATTCCTTGTCATAGGAATAAAAGTGATCAAAAAATAAAGAGAAAGTGTAAAAATAAAAAAAATAAAAGGTAAAATAAACTTTAAAAAATAATTTAAAGCGCGCCATCCCCACGAGCTCGCACAAAGAAGCGAACGCACACGCAAGTCGCGCCCGCATATGTAAACGTTGTTCAAATCCCACACGTGAGGTATTGCCATGTGCGTTAGAGCGAGAGCAATAATTCTAGACCTCCTCTGTAACTCTAAAAATGTAACCAGTAACAATTTCTAAAGCATCGGCTATGGAGATTTTTAAGTACCAAAGTTTGGCGCCATTTCCTGAGTGGGCGCAATTTTAAAGCGCAACATGTTTGGTATCTATTTACTCGGCGTAACATCATCTTTCACAATATACAAAAAAATTGGGCTAACTTTACTGTTCTGTTTTTTTTTAATTCATGAAACTTTTTTTTCAAAAAAAAAAATGTGTTTAAAAAATTGATGATTATTACATGTAGGAGAGAAATGTCAGAATTGGCCTGGTGGCAAAGTGGTTAAAGCACAAAAACACACGTCAGATTCCATTTTCGTGGCCCATCCATGTCTACGTGCATCGTTCCAATGTCTACCCTAACAAAAAAATAAATAAATACCTGCAAGGGAGCCTATCGTTCCGGCGCTATGCGTCGGGCCTTCACTAGGACATTAATGCGCATGCGCCGTGATGGCAGCGGCTGCATGCAAGTGGAATATCTCCTAAAGGTTTAGGAGATATTCATTTTACTTACAGGAAAGCCTTATTATAGGCTTACCTATAGGTAAAAAATGTGTATAGAAGGTAGACAACCGCTTTAAGACGAATAACACCTACAATTATAAGTAATCCTGTGCTTTGACACATCTGGCCTAAACATACAGTAAGAGCCATGTATAAAAGCACAACTTCAGCTGGAAGGGGAGTTTAACCACTTCAATACTGTGCACTTAGAACACTTTCCTACCAGACCAATTTTCAGCTTTCAGTGCTGTTGCGCTTTGAATGACAATTGCGCAGTCGTGCGACACTGTAAACAAACACATTTTTTAATCTTTTTGTTCCCACAAATAGAGCTTTCTTTTGGTGGTATTTGATCACCCCTGCGGTTTTTATTTTTTGCGCTACAAATAAAAGAAGGCCGAAAATTTTGGAAAAAAAATTCTCGGTTTCTGTCACAAAACGTTGTAAATAAGTACATTTTCTCCATCACTGATGGGCGCTGATGAGGCAGTACTGATGATGAGGCACTTCTATGCAGCAATGATGAGCACTGTTAGGCGGCACTGATAAGCAGCACTGACGGGCACTGCTATGCAGCACTGACAGACACTGATTGGCACTCAGGCAGCCAGCACTGGGCACTGATAGGGGGCACTGGTACGCACTGATAGGGGCCCAATCCCTGGTGGTCTAGGGTGGCATCTGAAGGTGGCACAGAGTGCCATCCATATTGGGCACTATGCCCCTTACCTGGTGGTCTAGGGTGGTCTCCCTGGTGGTCCCTGGTCGGCTCCCCTGTGGTCCTGGGTGGGCACATCCCTGGGCAGGCTCCCTGGTGGTCTAGTGTGGCGATCCTAGGAGGGGCTGTGCTGATAAAGCATCAGCACAATCCCCCCTGTCAGGAGAGCAGCCGATCGGCTCTCCACTGCTCTGGTCTGCAGACCCGAGTACAGGAAAAGCCGATAAATGGCTTTCCTGTTTACACTGTGACCAGCCGTGATTGGTAACGGCTGATCACATGGTAAAGTGCTTCTGATGGAAGCACTTTACCGAGATCGGTAATGCGGGGGGGTCAGACTGACCCCCCCCCCCACACCACCAATCGCCGCAATAGCGCCGGCATTTTATCCTGAGGACATCATACAACGCCCAGTCAGGGTAACTAAACCACTTCCCAGCCGTTATTCTGCATACGGCGGTCGGGAAGTGGTTAAAAGTGATTTTAAAAGGTTTGTTTTTTTAAATAAAAGGTCACAATTACCTGCTCTATGCAATGATTTTCCACGAAGCAGCCCCAAATGTCCTTTTCTGGGGTCCTCCGCCAGCACTCCTGGCTCCTCCTCCCCCTACTGCTAGCTGCTTGCTATAGGGGCACACATGTGGGCTGGTTCCCAAGCTGGACTATGTGTATCAATTGATACACCCAGCATGGCTCAGCTCCACCCCCGCTCCCTCCTCACAGGATTTGATTAGCAGCAGCAGGAGCCACTGGATCCCCCCGCTGCCTCCATGTCCAGTGAGGATAGAGAGGGCAGTGCTGGAAAACCTTCTGCCTTAACAATCTCCTTGGATGGGAAGGTTGAAATCTCGATCATCGCTGCAGCAATGATCAAGATATTTTTTTTCAGATGGTGATCCCTACAAAGTAAAAGTAATCATAGCAGTTAACGAGCTGCTGCATTATTTTTACAGGTGTGTGATTGGAGAGCCCTATGAGGATGTGACCATCTGCATTTCACTCTGGGCACACAGTGAAAGGAATGGATGTTGTTCCTCCCACTGTGTGACATCAGAAACCGGAAGCGACAAGGATGCTGTCACTACCGGTTTCAGTTCTTTGTTTACCTGGCCGTTAACGCCCAATAAAGCAGCCAACCAGACCGATTTTTGTCTCATCGGAGAGATCTGGATTCTAACAGACCCCAGATCTCTCCATAAAGAGGACCTGTCACAGCCCATGCTATTACAAGGGACATTGTTCATCCCTTGTAATAGCAATAAAGTTAATAAAAAAAATGTATAGGTAAAAGGGTTACAAAAATAAAGAGCCCCCCCTGTTCACCCGTGCTCATGCGCAAGCAAATGCGGAGGTGCACGCAAGTCCAGCACACCACACGTGAGGTATCACTGCAAATGCCGTAGTGAGAGCAATAATTTTAGTGCCAGACCTCCTGTGTAACTAAATGGGTAACCTGTAAAGGCTTTTAGAGTGTTGCCTATGGAGATTTTTAGGTACTGTAATTTGGTGCCATTCCACAGGTGGATACAATTTTAAAGCATAACATGTTTGGTATCTATTTACTTGGTGTAACATCTTTTATATTTTTACCAAGCATTTGGGTGTTCTATTGTACTTTTGTGCAAAATAGTGTTGAAATTCATTAAAGTGTATTACTTTCTTTTTAAATTGCGCTTGAAAAAGCACCACACAAGTATCATGCAACATAAAAATATGCAATGCACACCATTTTATTCTCTATGGCAGTGGTTCTCAACTCCGGTCCTAGGGACCCACCAACAGGCCAGATTTTAAGTATTACCTTGGGGAGATGCAGACTAGAATACTGCAATCACTGAGCAGCAAATGATATCACCTGTGATGTATTTCAGTTATCCTGCAAACCTGGCCTGTTAGTGGGTCCCGAGGACCGGAGTTGAGAACCACTGCTCAATGGCCTATGCTTAAAAATATACAATGTTTAGAGGTTCCAAGTATAGGAGAGGAATGTCAGATTTGGCCCGGACTGGAAGTGGTTAAACAAACATAGATCACACGTTTTCTAGTTCATGCCAAGCAGACATTTTTATTCTTGGACTACAGTTAGGTCCATATATATATTTGGACACAGGCACAATTTTCATACTTTTGGCTCTGTATGCCACCAGAATAAAATTGAAACAAAACAATCCAAATGAATTTGAAGTGCAGACTTTCGGCTTTAATTCAAAGGGTTGAGTATAAATTTGCACACATTTTAGGAACTACAGCCATTTTTATACACAGATCCCATTATCAGAGGCTCAAATGTAATTGGACAAATGAATATAATCATAAATAAAATGTTTATTTTTAATATTTTGTTGAGAATCCTTTCCTGGCAATGACTGCCTGAAGTCTGGAAGGAACCCATGGATATTACCAAAGACTGGCTTTCCTACTTTCTGATGCTTTGCACTAACTGCAGCTGTCTTCAGTGGTTCCTTGTTTGTGGGTCTTTCTGCCTTCAGCAAGTGAAATACATGCTCAATTGGGTTGAGATCAGGTGATTGACTCGGCCATTGCAGAATATTCCACTTCTTTTCCTTCAAAAGCTCCTGGGTTGCTTTTGCAGTGTGTTTTGGATAATTGTCCATCAGTTCTGTAAAGCGCTGTCCAATCAACTTTGATGCATTTGGCTGAATCTGGGCTGACAGTATCTCTAAACACTGCAGAATAAATTTGGCTACTTCTGTCACAACATCAATAAACACCAATGACTCAGTGCCACTGGAAACCATGCATGCCAATGCCATCACACTGCCTCCACCATGTTTCACAGATGACGTTTTGTGATTTGGATCATGGGCTATTCCAAGCCTTCTCCACGTTTTTTCCTTCCCATCATTCTGGTACAGATTAATCTTCATTTCATTTGTACAAAGAATGCTTTTCCAGAACCGGTCTGGCTTTTTTAGATTTGTTTTTGGCAAAGTCTAATCTGGCTTTTCTATTCTTCAGGCTTCTGAATGGTTTGCACCTTGTGGTGAACCCTCTGTATTTGCTCTTGCAAAGTCTTCTCTTGATTGTAGACTTTGACAATGATACGCCCACCTGTTCTTCATTTGTCTGGATGTTGTGGATGGTTTTTTTCTTTACCACAGAGAGAACCCTGTGATCCCCCACCACTGTTGTCTTCCATGGACATCCAGGCCTTTTATGTTGCTGAGCTCACCAGTGCATTCTTCTTTCCTCAGAATGTACCAAACTGTTGATTTGTCCACTCCTAATGTTGCTGCTATCTCTCTGATTGTAAGGCTTCAAAAATGAAACCAGTCAATGGCCTGTTTCACTTGCATGGACAGCTCCTTTGAATGCATGATGTAGGTTCACAGCAATAGATTTCAAATGCAAATACCACACTGAGGCTGGGTTCACACTTGTCCGACAAACGGACCAACATTGTGGGCACAAGTCGCATTACATCACCAAATCAATGTTTCCCTATGAGAGCCGTCTTAACTGATCCGACACAAGTCGGTCCCACTTTGAAAAAGGTTCCTGTACTACTTTGGTCTGACTTTGGTCCTACTTCAGCCCATTGAATATCACTGAAGTCGATCAAAGTCGGATCCTTGTTCTAACCATCTGACTTGCGACATCCGACTTGGTGATTACAGCAGCAGTAAAAGGAATTTATCTCACACTGGGATTGCTTTGATTGGTCAAAGGACAAGTCACTATCTCAAAGTGGGAGCAAAATCTTATCTTGTTCATTCAAGTTGGATGGAAGTAGGACCAAAGTAGGACAGAAGTAGGACAAAGTAGGATCAAAAGTCTGACCATTTTTCTGTTGGCTAGTGTGAACCCAGCCTTAGAATCAACTCCAGACCTTTCACCTGCTTAATTGATGAAGAAATAACAAAGGAGTAGCCCACACCTGGCCATGAAACAGCTCCTGATTCAATTGTCCAATTACTTTTGGTCCCATGAAAAAGGGGGTATGGCTATTCTTAAGAGCTGTAATTTCTAAACCTTTCCTCCAATTTGGAGGTACATACCCTCAAATTAAACCTGAGAGTGTGCACTTTCAGCCCATAATCCATTATATAACTATAGCTTGAATTTGTTTTGGTAAATACCTGAAAAGGCTGGACAATTTTCTACATGCAAATGATTTGTGCAAATTTTATGTAGCCTACATGAGAAAAAGAATGCCATCAATTGTAACCACTGGTTGCCCAAGCCATGTTTTGGATACTGGATCCACAGGTGATGCACAGCAGAACTGTGTAAAGGTATGTAGGTCAGCTGTGAATAAGAAGAATTCTATGACAGGCAGTTCCCACAGTGAGGTGGCAGCTTTATTTGGGAGTAGGAGGATGACCAGTGGCATCATTGTGGTAATCTAAATTGACCTAAAGCTCAAAAACAAAATTCTTTGATATAGCAAATAAGCAGAATTAAATAGTACTACGTTCTCTTGATATGTACAAATTGAATAAAGGAAAGATGCCAAATAAAAAAAATAAAAAAAAGGGGGGGGGGGGGGACAAAAACTCGAAATCCAGTTAAATCTAATGGTGTTACTACGGTGACCAGTAGGAGGATGAGGGTTTATTTCGACGGTGGAGTGACACCCTTGACGGACAGTATCTTAAGAAGAATAAGTGTCGACTGGATGTATGGAAATGTGTCAAGACGACACGTAGTGGACACCTAGGTCATAGGTTTTGTACCGAACCCGTTGGTCACCAATGTTAACTACCGTAAGAAAAAGAGTACATCCGATGTATTTTAAACGTGTTTAGTAAACGTACATCTTTTAACAGGTCGGAAAAGTCCATAAATGGTTTTGTTTAAGTTCGATATCAATATATTACCTAATACCCGACTTTCACGTGTGAGAGTCCAAATTAAACTCCCAT
>BLSH010213347.1:21354-32232 GCA_018402905.1 Glandirana rugosa | reverse complement strand
GTGCACTTTCAGCCCATAATCCATTATATAACTATAGCTTGAATTTGTTTTGGTAAATACCTGAAAAGGCTGGACAATTTTCTACATGCAAATGATTTGTGCAAATTTTATGTAGCCTATATGAGAAAAAGAATGCCATCAATTGTAACCACTGGTTGCCCAAGCCATGTTTTGGATACTGGATCCACAGGTGATGCACAGCAGAACTGTGTAAAGGTATGTAGGTCAGCTGTGAATAAGAAGAATTCTATGACAGGCAGTTCCCACAGTGAGGTGGCAGCTTTATTTGGGAGTAGGAGGATGACCAGTGGCATCATTGTGGTAATCTAAATTGACCTAAAGCTCAAAAACAAAATTCTTTGATATAGCAAATAAGCAGAATAAAATAGTACTACGTTCTCTTGATATGTACAAATTGAATAAAGGAAGGATGCCAAATAAAAAAAGGGGGGGGGATGCAGATGTAAAGCTGTGGATATATCAGACTGTAGGCCAAGTTAAAAGAGACTGGTCTAGGGGATATAAAGAAGAATTTTGACTTGCCTGTAAACTCCATAAAACTAAAATCTCCCCTCCTGTGACATCTTTGATAAATTGGTAAAGTACCTCCCCACAAAGAGACCTGCCTTAAAAAGGCATACATGTGAGGTGCTTTTTGCAGCTCAATCGGTCCACGCTTTTAATCACAAGATTCTGTGTATGTGAATGTAGGTTTGAGCCATTTTGGAAATTTGTGTTATGTTCTAGGGCATCCACACACAATAATAAACTAGTTAAGTTATGAGCGATTTCTATGCAAGGGAGAAGAGGTCCAACACCTTAATGGCCCGTACATACGATCGGACAAAAATACCGGTTTTGAATCGATCGTACGATAATGTGATCACTAGTAAAGAGCTTTCGAGAGCCGATCGTGACAGTTCATCTGATATAATCCGATCGGACAAGTACGAAAATATTTCTTGTGCGATACCAGATCTGCGATTTTCGTTTTAAACCGCACAGTGGTCACCCGTAAATACAATACAAATACATTACAAGACATTAACCGATTTTCGGATCATGTGTACGGGCCATATGGCACTAGCAAAAAAAGAAAAAATGATGATTCACAAAGTGAGTTAGGGTTATAGACGAGACACCCAGGTGATGCGTCCTCAAAAGTTTCACTAGTGTCTAATCACCTGAAGGTACGAGAGGATGACCAAGGCAAGTAGACAAAAATACTTTACAAGCCAGATGTCGTTTAGAACCTAAAAGAGGAAAGGACAAAAGTGGAAACAGAACCTTTTTGTTTTCATTACATAGCTTATTTTAGACCCATTGATATAATCACTCGGATTCAGTGCTATTCTATGCAATGTAAGCAGATCATGCTTGTTGGGAGGAGCCTACAGGGTGCTGTACTCCTCTCAAGAGCCCTCGGCCATTATGAAGTCAGTGGGTTGGCTCTTGGGAGAGGTTATGCAAATATCAAAATTTCCTTAATGAATGAATGTCAGTCTGGAGGAATGGGAGTTCTAGGCAGACAGCTCTGGGAAAGCACCCAATGTGATGCTGTGCTTCCATGGCTGAAATCTATCAAATAAAAGCAGAGGGTGAGGGTTAGTACTCAGGCTGCATTATTACATTGTTTTTATTCAGACTCTTTCCCTTTAATCCTACAGATACAGTTGTATGCAAAAGTTTAGGAACCCCTGACAATTTCCAGGATTGTCATTTATAAATATTGGGGTGTTTGGATCAGCAATTTCATTTTGATCTATTAAATAACTGAAGGACACAGTAATATTTCAGTAGTGAAATAAGGTTTATTGGAAAAACAGAAAATGTGCAATATGCATCAAAACCAAAATTATACTGGTGCATAAATTTGGGCACCCTTGTCATTTTGTTGATTTGAATACCTGTAACTACTTAGCACTGATTAATTGGAACACACAATTGGTTTGGTGAGCTCATTAAGCAGTGAACTTCATAGGACAGGTGCATCCAATCAAGACAAAAGGTACTTAAGGTGACCAATTGCAAGTTGTTGTTCTTTGACTCTCCTCTGAAAAGTGGAAACATGGGGGCCTCAAAACAACTCTCAAATGACCTGAAAACAAAGATTGTTCTACATTATGGTTTAGGGGGAAGGCTACAAAAAGTTATTGCAGAGATATAAGCTGTCAGTGTCCACTGTGAGGAACATAGTGAGGAAATGGAAGACCACAGGCACAGTTCTTGTTAAGGCCGGAAGTGGCAGCCACATAAAATATTGGAGAGGCAAATGCGAAGGATGGTGAGAACGGTCAAACACAGCCCACAGACCACCTCCAAGGACCTACAACATCAACTTGCTGCAGATGGTGTCACTGTGCATCGTTCAACAATTCAGCGCACTTTGCACAGGGAGAAGCTGTATGGGAGAGTGATGTGAAAGAAGCCTTTTCTGCACACACACGCCACAAACGGAGTCGCTTGAGGTATGCAAACGCACATTTGGACAAGCCAGATTCATTTTGGTCATAACAAGGGGCGTTATGTATGGCGGCAAAAGAACACAGCGTTCCAAGAAAAACACTTGCTACCCACAGTAAAATGTGGTGGAGGTTCCATCATGCTGTGGGGCTGTGTGGCCGGTGCCGGTACTGGGAATCTTGTTAATGTTGATGGTCGCATGGATTCCACTCAATATCAGCAGATTCTTGAGAATAATGTTGAGGAATCAGTCAAAAAGTTGAAGTTACGCCGGGGCTGGATATTTCAACAAGACAAATGACCCAAAACACTGCTCAAAATCTACTCGGGCATTTATACAGAGGAGCAAGAACAATGTTCTGGAATGGCCATCCCAGTCCCCAGACCTGAATATTATTGAACATCTGTGGGGTGATTTGAAGCGGGCTGTCCATGCTCAGCAACCATCAAACCTAACTGAACTGGAGATGTTTTGTAAGGAGGAATGGTCCAAAATACATTCATCCAGACACTCATTACAGGCTATAGGAAGCGTCTAGAGGCTGTTATTTCTGCTAAAGAAGAAGAAATACAGCAGCACCTCTAAGTGCAGTATTCACCATTTATTGTAAGACATTAAAAACAAGAGCCATTTGCACTCACATTTAGAGCCAAAATATGCGCATTGGATGCAGAGATCATCCACTGGCACGCTCCAGCAGATGCCTGATGAATGATCACGAATGATCCGAACACGCGCACCCCCCGCCCAGCGTACACGGAAGTGACGCGGTGTCCTGTGCTCCTCTGCTATCGGCTCCTTGGTAACGCTGGAAGCCACCAGCGCGTCCAGTCCTGGACCCAGCATTGCGGCTGCCGGAGCGTGCCTTCTTACCATGTTACCAACGGATGATCCCTGCATCCAATGCGCATATTTTGGCTCTAAATGTGAGTGCAAATGGCTCTCGTTTCTAATGTCTTCCAATAAATGGTGTATACTGCACTTAGAGGCGCTGCTGTATTTCTTCTTCTCGTGTTTCAGAGTTCCTCCTGCTCTTCACAGCCAGCTGCCTCTTACAGCAACAACACCCTTTTCATCATTCCTTGGACTTCTTGGGACTGTCTTTGTGATGACCACTTTGTGCCTACCAAGTGTATTATGTTTTAGGTTACAGCCATGGCCACAGTGAGGCCATCTATTTGTGTTATTTCTGCTAAAGGAGGCTCTACTAAATATTGATGTGATTTTTCTATTGGGGTGCCCAAATGTATGCACCTGTCCAATTTCGTTTTGATGCATATTGCGCATTTTCCGTTAATCCAATAAACCTCATTTTACTACTGAAATTTTACTGTGTCCTTCAGTTATTTGATAGATCAAAATGAAATTGCTGATCCAAACACCCAAATATTTATACAATGACAATCATGGAAATTGTCAGGGGTTCCTAAACTTTTGCATACAACTGTAATTCCTGTTCTTCAGTGGCTATGCTCACTCCTCCATTGCATCTGGATGAAGCCATGATTGCCCCCCAGGATGGACGTTAAACATTCCTGCCTCTGTTCATTTCCTTTACAAATGATAGATTAAAGTGGTTATAAAGGCACAAGTTTTTTTACCTTCATGCACTCTATGCATGCATGCAGGAAGGTAAAAAAAAACCTTCTGTGTGCATCAGCCCTCCCTAATACTTACCTGAGCCCCTTCTCGATCCAGCGATGTCCATGAGAGCCTTGCCTCTCTGGAGCTCTCACTTCTGATTGGCTTTTGGCAGCAGCGGGAGCCATTGCCTCCCGCTGCTGTCAAACACAGCAAGTGAGCCAATTAGCAGATGGAGAGGCGGAGGCCAAGCCGCAGCTCCATGTGTGAATAGACAGTCGATTTAAGATTGCGGTTGCATGCTTTTTGTCGTACATGAACTGACAAGGACATTTTACTTTCTGTACTTGTTTTTAGCCAGAAAGATTAAAACTAAATTCAGGCACCACATCTAAGAACTGCTAAGCTGTAATACAGAACATTTTTTTGGGCTCCGTTATGCTTTAAGAAAATTTTAGATTGGAGGTCAAAAAATTTAAAAAGGAGTCTCATCCTTAGGCCTCATACACACAGGAGTTTTTAAAGCCACGTTTTTGAGCTGTTTTTACAACTTAAAAACGCCTCTCCATGTTATTCAATGGCCTCATACACACACTAACATTTTTGAGCTGTAAAGTGGCATAGGCATTTTTAAGCTGTAAAAAAAACCGCAGGACAAGCACGTTCTGAAGCTGCAGCGCTAGAGCTGTTTTGGACGTTGATGCCAGTAAAAGCTCAAAAATGCAGCTTAACGTTGTATACAGTGTTAAGCCTCGTCCGGTGTCTCTCTGCCTCTATTAAATATCATTAGTTCCTTATGGGAGCCCATTGATTTGAATAGAATTCGCACCAGAATTCGGATCATGATGATCCGACTTACGGTGCGACTTGTGTGCTGAGGATCTTGAAGGGGAACCCCTGTAAAAATAAAAAAATTTGCGTAGGGTACCCCCCCAAGAAACCAATCGGTCTGGTATGAATTTTAAGGGGAACCCCCACGCCGAAAAAAATGACGCAAGGCCCCCCAGAATCCATACTAGACCCTTATCCAAGCACGCAGCCTGGCAGGCCAGGAAATCAGCTCCGGCTTCTTCTCCCTCTCCGGCGTCTTCTTTCTTCTGCAGGGTCTTCTATCTTATGCTCTTTTGCCGGGTCTTCTCCGCTGTCTTCTCCCTCTGTTCTTCCCATGTTGACACGACGCGATCTCCCGGACTAATGCTGTCTCCGTGCTCTGCATTGACTTATATTGGCATGGGCCAGGCCACCCGCTGACATCACTCGGAGGCCCCGCCCCATTATGACATCACCGCCCGAGGTTAAAGGGGGCTTGCAGAGTCCGATAAGCCCCCGCCCGCAGACCCCGACAACCAACGGCCAGGGTTGTTGGGAAGAGGCCCTTGTCCTCATCAACATAGGGACAAGGTTCTTTGGGGTGGGGGGCGCAGAACCATAGATTTTGAAAAGAGGCAGAGAAACGCCGCTGAATGCTAGTGCTGAAAAACGCACATTGATACCAATACAAAATGCTGATGAAATCACGTTTTTAACATTGCTTTTTTTCCTGGAGTTGGAACTAGCTTAACAGCTCATTTTTCAGAATGCCCGTGTGCATGAGACCTTAAAAGTAGGACTAAAGGCAAAACATTTTTCCATTTTTGGACAAAGCAAGGTTATAGCCTGTGTCAGTTTTGTTTTTGCCATCTGTGTTCCATTGGGGAGATATCCCTTCACGTCCTGTCCCATAGCCAAAACAGGAAGTGAGAGGAATCTCTCCAAAGTGATGATCAGTGCCGCCTATCAGGGCCCATCTGTGCAGCCTCTAAGTGAAGAAAAAAATTACTTATATGCAAAATTTTATAACAGATACAAAGAAAAAAATTTTTTCACAGTTTTTGGGCTTTTTTCATTTGTTTAGTAGAAAATAAAAAAAAAAATATGATAATTAAATAGCGCAAAAAGAAAGCCGCCTCATAAAAATTTCATATGGGTACAGTGTTGGATGACTGCGCAATTGTCATTGGCCTGGATAAAATGCATGAGAACGCGCTACAAAAATGCATTGAAAATGCAGGATTATCCAGCTTTAGAACTTAGTGTCACCGGCTTACTCACTGGATGTTGAATAAATAATATTACTCTGCTTATTTACTGATCCATAAGTAAGCTATAGATTGGGGGGGGTCCAAACTTTTGACCTTCCTGGGCCACATTGGAAGAAGAGCCACACTTGGGCCGCACATAAAATAAATGAACAAAATAGGATAGCTGATGAGTAGATAAAGTTGGGCAGATAACAGGTTAATGATCAAGATATAATGTACCAGAATATTAAAACTTGATTTTCTTGTAATATTTTTTGCTATAAAAGTAAAAGAAAGGAACATAAAACCAGTGTGATATTTGAAATGGTTTTTGGTAAACTAACGCATGATTATCTGGTTCGATGGATGGAGTAGAAATTCTCAAGGTGCTCATCAGATATTTGGTTCTAATTTTGCCCTTTGCGTGCTTCATCCTTGAAAATAATTTCTCACAAATATACAGTATCTCACAAAAGTGGGTACACCCCTCACATTTTTGTAAATATTTTATTTTATCTTTTTAATGTGACAGTACTGAAGAAATTACACTTTGCTATAATGTAAATGTAGTAAGTATACAGCTTGAGACTTAGGGTGTACTCACTTTGGTTGCCAGCGGTTTAGACATTAATGGCTGTGTGTTGAGTTATTTTGAGGCGACAGCAAATTTACACTGTTATACAAGCTGTACACTCACTACATTACATTGTAGCAAAGTGTCATTTCTTCAGGGCCGGTTCACACTGAGGCGATCCTAGGCGATTTGCGATCCGACTTGTGTCGCCCCAATTCGCCTCAAATCGCCTGACATCAGAAATCCCATTGGAATGAATGGAGCCGTCTTAATATGTGCTACTCAAGTCCAAAGCAATTCCAAAAAAGTTTCCTGTACTATTTTCAAGCGGCTTCTAGGCAAATTGTGCCCATAGAAGTCAATGGAAGTTCGCTTCCAAGTCGGATCTCGGTCTATGAAGAAGCGACTTTCCAGGAAGAACAACATAATTTTGCCAGAAGACACACCTCTCATGTTCAAGGTACTCGTGTTGAAATCGCCTGAAATAGCCTGATATCGCGCAGAAGTTGCGCCACTTCGCCTTTTCAAATCGCCTAGCAAAGTCGCCCCAAAGTCGGATCGTCTCAGTTTGAACCGGCCCTAAGTGTTGTCACATGAAAAGATAGAATAAAATATTTACAAAAATGTGAGGGGTGTACTCACTTTTGTGAGGTACTGTAAATGCTGCGGAAAACTGATGACATGAACAAGGCATGGATTGTGAGAAGTGGGAGATTTTTCCTTAGGAAAATAAAACCTATTAAAAAGGAGACACTCTCAAATTTCTCTTCTGCCACATGTTTTTTGTTAAGTGTAAAACGCATTTTTACATTTTTAAGTAAGTTTACGATTTTGTGTTGGGCCATATTCACAGGTTGGGCCACAGCCCTGCTATTGAGGAGGAGAGGAGACCACACAAAGCTGCAAAACTGAACCAAAAATAGGGGTAATCCTTGCTGCTTGTACAGTTTAGTAGGTACCACGGCAATAGCAGTCTATAGCATGTAGGATACTCCAAAACGCTTGGTCACAATGTTACAAAGGAAAACTCTCTAGATAGCAGCAACAGTCTCTTTTCACTCACAGCTGAGAACCATGAGATATTTTGCAGATTAGGTGCAGCAAGACTGGAACTGGTTTATAAGATTCCCGGCTGGGGACAATATAGTAGCTTGGAGAACAGATATGGCTAGACTGGAAAAAGACTATGGGTTCATGGCTGGGGACAATGAAGTAACTTGCAGGACAGATGGGAGGCTCTACTCTGAAATCTGGAAAAGGATCAGTACACCTGTGTAGCCTCTTGTAAGTAGCTGAGCATCCAGTTCCAGGTGTGCCAGGGGCAAGCAGCTCCCTCCCCTGAGCTTCAAACAATTTAACAGCTTTCCCAGCCACCAACTGGGCACACCTTCCCAGGGATTGGCTGAGCCCTGTTCAATATGGTCAATTGAAATCTCCATCCCTAAACTAGAGAAACTTCTTCTAGTGCAGTGGTTCTCAACTCCTGTCCTCAGGACCCACCAACAGGCCAGATTTTAAGTATTACCTTAGGGCGATGCATGTCAAACAAAAACAAAGAAAAATTCCCAGCTTGACTTACCAACCAGTCTGCAACAAACTGAAATGTCCTGTCTAACAAAACAAACAATTACTGCTCCTCTGGCTACGACAGGAGCCAAAAACTACATTTACCTAGCTGCCCAACCAGCAGGGTACTGCTCATGCATACGTACAGAACCAACTGCTAAACCAAGATGACATTTAATCCAGCAGCATGCAAATGATGTTAACATCAGTGCTACTCATAGGTTCTGAACAGGATGAGCACAGTCTCTATTCATCCTGTTCTGAACAGGATGTAGCATATTCATATTACTAAACCCAGGACCCTGCATTCACTATATCTGGTCTCCCACATTACACAGAACATGGAAATGCAATCATTTTAGTAAATATAAACTGCTAAATACCTTTCCTCATCAGCAGTATACAGCAGTCTTGTGACTACCATCGGTACCTGGTTAAAGCTTGTAGGAGGAGTTGTCATACTGTACTGGCTGTCCTATCAGGATGCAGAACCCCTGACACTGTCTGGACAGTGCTGATTGGCCCTGTTCAGATCACATGCACGCTCCCAAGAAAAATAAAAACCCTCTAACAATACACACCAAACTGAGAATGTGCAGCCTGACTCCAGTAATTCTGTCTTATCTGGACATGTTTTGGAGATAATGCAAGAAGGGGAGGATCAGAGAGGACAGGATCAAACAGCCTTTTAACACAATGCGGAAGATTAACCCCTTAGGTTCAACAGTATATATAACAAGCATGTGTTACTGCATATACAGACTAATTTTACTGTTGTGTATCAAGTAACACGTTAACGAATGTCACTGGTTTTGCTTTCCATTTTAAAGATTTTGCCTTCTGGATATGGCTATAGGATCTGTTGCTCCAGAAAGATTACAAAAACAGCACAAAATAATTTTTCACTTATACACAATACTTTAAAAATCTGACTAAATTATAATTGGCATACTACCTATTTGAAGTTAAAAATCAGCTGTTCAACATCAAGAAGAGTCATTCTTCACCATAACCGACATTTTATATGCACGGTGTTGTAACTTTCATATCCAAGGAGTATGATTAAAGTAACTGGAACAGTCAGAGAAAGGGCAATGTCAGAATGGGGAGCAGCTGTGGACGATAATACTGTATAGAAATAGTGATGGCTCAGTAATAAGAAGATTATAAATAACAGCCAATCAAAATGTAGGAAATGGAAGACCATTTTCAAACACGGGAGATTATAAATCATGAACAGCAGCAATATTTTTTTTTATATACTCATTGACTAAGAGAAAAACACACACACACACACACACACACACACACACACACACACACACACACACACACACACACACACACACACACACTGCTTTTTATTCAGTTGCTATTTCAGTAGTTCTGCTATTTCACATGTATTTTATATCAAACTGTAAGAGAAGCACAGTTCATTGTCACACAATTATAGTAGTGGAAGTACAAGCACAAGAGATATATGTAGTTTTGTTCTCTTTTCACCCAATACATATAATATTCTATGACCCTAAAGGTAGACAAGATAAGTGCCTGATCAGAAGCCCATAACCCTTCCACTGTCAAAGCCTATGGGGCACCTAACAGGATACAAAACCTGTTCCAGTTATGAAGATAAGAGGACCCAGCAGTTTGTGCCAGCGCTGCTCATCTCACAGGCTCTCCCCACTCTTTAGCAGCAAACATGACACTCATATAAGCTGACGTATCACGTCTGTACTTGGCGACTGGTCCTGGTGTTCCGTGGTGATGTGTCTCCCTTCAACAGCCTTCATAGGGCTATGGCTAGCCTTAGCATATGCAGTTATGCACTGTGCCAACGCAACTGCACAATCTTCACACTGCAAGAATTATTACAAAATGCCAACTAGAGCTGAATCTCATAACCTTTCTGAATATCAAACAAGTCAGCACGACACACACCGACCAACAATTTTGTATATTGCACTCTCAACTCTTCAGCATCCTAGGTGCTTGTCTGTACGTGTGACGGCTTCTGATGTTAACGCCTCATGCACACAGGACGTTTTTTGACGGTTTTACAGCATCTGTTTTTAGCTGCAGACGTTTTTTTCTACAGTCAATAAACCCTCCATCATGTTATCCTGTGTTCATGCACACATAGGCTCTTAACTGTTTTTAGCAGCGTAAAAAAAACCCTGGACGGGTTTTTTGGACGTTTGTCAGCTGTAAAAATGTTCAAACGCTTAAAAATGTCCAAAAACGCTCAAAAACCTCAATCCCCAACGTTTTTGGACATTTTAGACCAATTGAAGACTCGCAAAAACCTGTAAAAATTCGCAAACTTGTAAAAATGTCGACTGTTTGCAGGTTTTTTGGGCAGGTCCCAAAAAAAATGCGACGATTTTTGTCAATTCTCGGATACACACGTACTTGTGTCCTATTGTACTACCTCCCAAATAACTGACATCTTTTTTTGCAGACGTCGATTTTTGTCTACGACATTTTGGCAGTTTTTTGCAGGACACACGTACTCCGCAATTGTAGTCTTCGGCAGTGTGCATGTCTGTTCGTGGATCCTACGACTTCTCAACTCTCACGTTATATGTTTTAACAACCAGCCACACACAGCACGACTGTCTACACATATTCTC
>BLSH010213343.1:0-13016 GCA_018402905.1 Glandirana rugosa | reverse complement strand
CTATGACGGACGATATATGGGGTGGACACTAAGACCCGACGTATGACACAGGACACTACGACTCGACATATGACACAGGACACTACGACTCGACGTATGACACAGGACACTACGACTCGACATATGACACAGGACACTACGACTCGACACGTGAGGACTGTGTTATACACCTTATATCCCCTGCCTCACCCACCTAATTGAGGAGGTCACTCCCACCCCTACTCCAGTCCGCTTTCCATTCCGTCTAGCACCACTACCCCCTGAGCTAAGAATCTTTGTGTCTCTCCGGTTAGACAGTGTTTCTGGACTTCGTGGCTTGACATTTGACAAATGGCCCGCGGTAAACAGTTTACAGTTCGGTGCTTCAGGTCTTTGTGACAGATTGGCCTCTCTGTGTTTCTAAGAATCGAGTCCCCCATCACCACGATCTGCCTTACCTTTCGCCTGACCTCATCCCCACCCTCACTGGAGGAGTTAATCCACCCACTCCGTCCCCTATATTCCACATATTGTGTCAGGAGTGCACAGCTCAGCATCACAGGACACAGTATACAGCTCAGCATCACAGGACACAGTATGCAGCTCAGCATCACAGGACACAGTATACAGCTCAGCATCACAGGACACAGTATGCAGCCCAGAATCACAGGTGGGGTATATAGCAGGCAGTATCACAGGTATGGGTAAATTGCAGCCAATATCACAGGTATGGGTAAATTGCAGCCAATAACAGGTGGGGGTAAAGTGCAGCCAATAACACAGGTGGGGGTACATTGCAGCCGATAACACAGATGGGGGTAAATTGCAGCCAATATCACAGGTGGGGTAAATTGCAGCCAATATCACAGGGGGGGTAAATTGCAGCCAGTATCACAAGTAGGGGTACTTTGTAGCCAGTATCACAGATGGGAGCACTTTGCAGCCAATATCACAGGTGGGGGGTACTTTGCAGCCAATATCACAGATGGGGTACTTTGCAGCCAATATCACAGGTGGGGTACTTTGCAGCCAATAACACAGGTGGGGGTACTTTGCAGCCAATAGCACAGGTGGGGTACTTTGCAGCCAATATCACAGGTGAGGGTACTTTGCAGCCAATAACACAGGTGGGGGTACTTTGCAGCCAATATCACAGATGGGGTACTTTGCAGCCAATATCACAGGTGGGGGTACTTTGCAGCCAATATCACAGGTGGGGTACTTTGCAGCCAATATCACAGGTGGGAGTACTTTGCAGCCAATATCACAGGTGGGGTACTTTGCAGCCAATAACACAGGTGGGGGTACTTTGCAGCCAATATCACAAGTGAGGGTACTTTGCAGCCAGTATCACAGGTGGGGTACTTTGCAGAGACCCCCCCGAAGTCGGGACAAGTCTCACACTTACCCCATGTAATAGGCAGGCAGGCAGGAGTGTGCAGAAATCGGCATGCGGAGAGCAGGCTGGAGCCTGTCCCCATCATTCCATCGCTCATTGTGGCACGGTCATGCGGTCAGGTTAGGGTCTACTGTGGGAGCGGGAGTCACGTCTGCCGTCACAGTGACCCGCCAACCGCATCCATGCTCCTGTTCAGCACACATCCATAGTCTTTAATGGTTGACCAATGGGCTCACTACTTGGCTGTCAGGTGACAGCGCCCCTTATAGAAGGTCAATAAGATCTGGTAAGTGCCCTTATTATCAGAGGTGGTGGCATTCACATAAGGAGTCTTTTTCGCTTGGGTTGTGGAGCTCTGAATGGACTTTTAAAGAAGATTGCTTTCATATTTTTTCACCATTTCATGTGGATTTTATTCATTTTATTGCATTTTTTAAACAATTTATATGTGGCACAACTCTGTGATTTATATTTGTTTTAATGTGTTGATCTCACATGGTTAAAGCGGTAGTAAACCCATGCATTTAACAGGTTAAAAATCAGTTAAATTTCCGGCACGTGCCGGAAATGTAACACTCCCATTGGTTGTGCTCTAAACCAAACTGTCAAACCATCCAATGGCTGGTGTCATAGCTGATCACATGTGCAGCATCATGGCAGTTGTAGATTAAACAGAGGCAAAGATGGCAGCTTCCTTGGCTGAAAATGATAGGAGGGTTTACTACCACTTTAAGCTATCACGCTGCTTTGCACTGTTATTTTGTGGTTTCACATTGTTATTTTGGAGAACTGTAGTTAGACTAAGGTGTTTTATTCTGTTTAGAAGAGGAAGCCGGTGCCAATGCCTTGTAGCCTCTTCCCCCATCGAGAACTACAACTAGGGGGGAGAAGGCACGGGATACTGTCTGCTACAGCTTGTCTGGAGCGCACTATTAGACAGTAGAGCCCCCTTTAGTGCTGGCTAAAGAGGATCATGAGCCCACATTACGAGATGCTTACTCCCTAGTATAGCAATGTTCTGCTTCCCTCTCTTTACTTACTGGGCAAGAGCAGGCTGTACGCAAGAATGTTTCTCTGATTCACCATGATCTTCAAAAAGTGCGGGAACGCACAACGGCCCTTGAAAGTCAGGTCAGTGATATAGAGGATACTGTTTCTCCACTTTCTAACTAGGTGAAAGCTGCCATGCATAAGTTAAATGTTACTACCACTAAATCAGAGGACCTCAAAAATCACTTACGCCGTAATAATGTTAAGGTAGTGGGCCTCCCGAAGAAGGTCGAGGGTATGGATCCCGATAATTTTGCTGAGCGGTGGCTCCTGAATATACAGTATTTGGCAAGGAGCACGTCTCTTCACTATTTGCTCCAACAGAGGGTCCCCACTCAACCTCTGCCACCTGGAAATCCCCAACGTCCTTTTCTTATTTGTCTATTGAATTATAGAGAAATGGAGGCTATATTGCGGAGGACCAGGGCTTTGAAAGATATCAGATATAACAGATCAAAAATGTTGTGTTTTCCTAACTTTCCACCAGAGGTGCAGAAACATCGAGCACACTTTCAGCAGGTTAAGAAACAGCTGCAGCGCTTGGGTTTATAATAGTCATGGTTATGTTTTTGTATTTTTAGCATATGCTATGTTTGTTTGTCACTGGGCATCTGTTATGTAATGTTACTGTTCTAAGGAGTTTTCTTTTTTTTGGGCATATCTATTCTACCTTAAAAGAAGAACCTGCTCATACCCAGGCACTGGGTCATTGTCACAGATGGGATGTTCCGCATATTTACTGATTATTTGTAAATATGATCAATAAACATATTTGTGTTTTTTCATGGAATGTTAGGGGATTGAATAATGGTCTGAAAAGGCAATCTGTTTTTGATTATATTGTCGCTTTTCGTCCTTCCTTGGTATGTCTGCAGGAAAAGCATGCCACTCACCATATTTTTGCAACGCCGCCTTGCACAAGAGGTTAGTCATTCAGTTTATACTTCCCATTCAAGGGGGGGGGGTGTCTATTTTAGTTTACAGGGGCGTGTTGTTTTATACATTTTTTTGCAGTGTAAGCTGTATGAACTTGAGCTGATATTTGCTGCCGTGTTTATACCTCCCCCCTGCAATTAAAATATACTTCTCCAGTTAGTTTCCTTTGCAGGGGTTTCTCCTCTAGTACCAATTCTGGAGCTTGGGGATTTTAACAACATCATTGATTTGACAAGTTTTCAACTTCTACATCCTTTTCAAATGAGAGCCTTTCCTCTTTAGGGCGGCTCTGCAGCGAATTGGGACTGAAGGATATGTGGAGTTGGTTCCATCCTGATGAACGCACCTATACATGCTATTCTAAATCCCATAACTCTGTCCAGAATTGATTCGGCTTTATGTTCTGCTGAGCTCGCCTAAACCTTTGTAGAGGTCAATATAGAACCCCAAGGAATATCTGATCATTCCCCTCTGTTATTCACCTTAATATCTGGATGTCCAGAATCTAATATTTCATGGCGTCTGAATCCCTTTTGGCTGGATTTGTCAACGAAACGCCGCGTCGGGTGGCTAGGGCTCTCGTGTTGCTTCCGCTCTCTTAGAACTAAGGAGGAGCGTGTTTTTTGCGTCCCCTAGTTCCACGTGTCTTGTGTTTTTGTTTGAAGCTTTTTGTTGTTGTTTTTATGCCTCTTATGTGTCCGTTCTTTTGAACGATCACACTGATCCATTTTGTTTTAATAAACATTTTACTCTACGTACTTCACCATTGGAAGCCCCGTTTTTGTTTTTGCTCTCCTCTTCGGGATTCCTGCTATGGACGGATGTCATTCCTGGAGCCTTTAAAGTGATCCATCTACCTCTCACACCTGTACCCACCATCCATCTGGTAAGTGGGGTTTCTTTGGGCTACCGGGAGGACACGCATCCACACCTAGCAGTACCTTGTGCTTGTATAGTTTGTTGGCCTAGGTCAGGCCAGGGGAATCTGGTAAGTGGGACCACAGACCGACCCTGTAGACATTGCACAGGAGCTACAGACAAACCGGGATCATTGGTTTAATTTTTCAGCAATTTTGCACCTACATACAGAGATACTCCAATCCCTCAGTGGACTGTTAGTACTCCCAAGGGATATATTGTGGCAGCGCCTTTGAATATATTTAGCCCTTGCAACTGCTGTATAGGCACTATAATTGCTGTTTAGGCGCTATGATTTCAACTGAGCAGAAAGTGTAAATTTCTGGTCTCACCCAGGAGATAATGCACTTGCCATACATGAGAGATCCTTTCCATGTGTGAGTCAACTGCTCTATGAGCGCGGTACCCTTATATATTTTGTCTACCGGGACCATTGGTTTAATTTAATTTTTAGCAACTTTGTACTTGTATATAGAGTTACACCAACCCCTCAATGGACTGTTAGCACTCCCGAGGGACATATTGGGACAGCGCCTTATGAATGTGTTTAGCCATTGTAACTACTGTTTAGGCACTATAATCGCTGTTTAGGCGCTATGATTCCAACCGAGCAGAAAGTGTAAATCTCTGGTTTCATTCACGAGATATTGCACTTGTCATACATGAGAGATCCTTTCTGTGTGTGAATAACTGCTCTATGAGCGCGGTACCCATATAATTTGTGTTTCATGTTTTAGTATAACCCACTACAGTTATACTTTTGAACCAGCAGCTCTATTCCTTTACTAGTGTTTACCATAGGCGCGGATTTTTATTTGTACTAAAGTTAGTGCAATTAAAATGGCTTTCTATAGGGAACTAGAGCTTGTTAAGATGGCGACCTCTGTGGCGAAAGCCAAATAAATTCTGGACCCCACTTTAAACAATAAACTTGAATGGTTGTCTTCTAAATGAAGGCTGAATGAGTTGTTAGAGGATAGGGCTAGGTAAAACAGTTATTCCGGTGGCAGCTAACCTGGGCTGAGACCCAAATAGTCCAGTCTCAATCCAACCCTACCCATAATTTGGCACTGAAGAACCGAGAGGGATAGACCAGTACCAAACCAAACCAAACCAGAGTTTGATTATGTCCATTTTGCAATCTTTTTATCAAGACCTATGTGCATCTAGGGCTATCTCATAGGCGCGCACAGGGGGTGTGCAAGGTCTGCCTGGGTACACCCTAATCGCCCCGTGCAGCGCAGATTTCCCCTGCTGATATTTGACCAAAGCCCCCCTAATGGGGCCCCTAAAACAATTGTAAAAAAATAATACAAAACTAAAATAACAAAAAACTACTGATACGTCCACTGCCCTACTAATATTATCCATGTTTTTATACATTATAAAATGTTTTTTACATTTATTTATAGGAGTGTGTATATATTACGCATACATTCATGCACGTGCATGTTTAAGCTTTGGGGTGCACACCATAATTCAATAGGCTGCACACACCTATGGGCTAGCTATAGCCTGGCCAAGCTGACAGTTTATCTTGCCATTATTAATCTTCTGACTTTGTCTTTGACAGATTAGAAAATCCTTAACCACTTCAATACTATGCACTTAGAACACTTTAATACCAGACCAGTTTTCAGTTTTCAGTGCTGTTGCGCTTTGAATGACAATTGCGCGGTCGTGCGACGCTGTACCCAAACAAAGTTTTTTTCATTGTGTTCCCACAAATAGAGCTTTCTTTTGGTGGTATTTGATCACCCCTGCGGTTTTTATTTTTTGCGCTACAAATAAAAAAAGACCGAAAATTTTGAAAAAAAAAAATTCTCTGTTTCTGTCACAAAACTTTGTAAATAAGTACATTTTTTCCTTCACTTATGGGCACTAATGAGGCTACACTGACGGGCACTGATGAGGCAGTACTGGTTGGCACTGATGAGGCAGCACTGATGAGGTGGCATTGATGGGCATTGATGATGAGGCACTTCTATGCAGCAATGATGAGCACTGAACGGCGGCACTGATAAGTAGCACTGATGGGCACTGATAGGTGGCACTGATATACAGCACTGATGGCACTGATATGCAGCCGAACGGCTCTCCACTGCCCAGATCTGCAGACCCGAGTACAGGAAAAGCCGATAAATGGCTTTCCTGTATTACACTGTGACCAGCCGTGATTGGTCACGGCTGGTCACATGGTAAAGTGCTTCGGATCAAAGCACTTTACCGAGATCGGCATTGCGGGGGGTCAGACTGATCCTCCACACCACGATCGCCGCGATGCGCGCCCCCCCCGGGCGCGCGGCGGCTTGTTATCCTGAGGACGTCATATGACGTCCAGTCAGGATAACTCAGCCACTTCCCGGCCGTCATTCTGCATACGGCGGTCGGGAAGTGGTTAAGGTGGTTGTTAACCCTGATGGGTTTTACTTCCTCTAAATTCCCCTGCAAAGTAAAAGCATAATGGGCTACTATGCATCGTCACCTACCTGCAAACGAAGCCTGCGATGTCCCCTGTGCAGGCAGCGTCCATCTTTAGTCCCTCTTCCTTCCGGCTCTGGGACTGGCTGGAGTCGCGTGACGTCACTCCCATCCGTGCGCATGGGAGCTGCCAGTTGCGGCACGAAAGAAGTGAAGAAACGGCACAGCGGGCCGTTTCTTCACTGCGCATGTGCCGCTGATGTCGGCGGCTGCTTGCACGGTGAATATCTCCTAAACTGTAGTGGATAGCACTTTCACCTGGCAGCAAATGGGTCGCTGGTTCGAATCCCAAACATGACAGTACCTGCCTGCAGTTTGCATGTTCTCCCTGTGCCTGCGTGGGTTTCCTCTGGGTACTCCGGTTTCCTCCCACACTCCAAAGACATGTTGGTACGTAAATTGGATCCTGTCTAAATTGGCCCTAGTATGTGTATGCATGAATGTGAGTTAGGGACCTTAGATTGTAAGCTCCTTGATGGTAGGGACTGATGTGACTGTACAATGTATATGTAAAGCGCTGCGTAAATTGACAGCGCTATATAAGTACCTGAAATAAATAAATAAAATAAAATAAATACCTACAGGTAAGCCTTATTATAGGCTTACCTGTAGGTTAGTGTCGCCTAAGGGGGTTTACAACCACTTTAAGCAACTTGTATAAAATGCTCCCATTCCCTCTGTATTAGCACAAAACGTTCCCTTGTGCCTGTGTTATAACATATATATACTTATCTGTATAGATTACACACAGGCTTCCTAGGATCAATTGTCATTTTTCTCTATGCTCTGCTCAGCAAAGAATTCCTGAGGGTGGGGCAGAGCACTGCTGCTGATGTCAGCTGGAGAGGAGAGGGGAGAGAGCCATGCACAGGGTAACTTCTCGTTCTAATACACAGGCGATATGGGCTTTTAAAGTTAATTATTAGAGCAGAGAAGAGACTATATGTACTGACAGGGAGAAGGAGGGAGAGGAGGGGGGATTTTAAGACAGGCAGAGGAGAATAGGAGAGCTGCTAGTGACACAGACTGCACAGACCACCTGCTCTTAAGATCAGCTAATATGATAGGGGAGTCAGCACTCAGGGGGAAAGTCATGACCTGGCATTATCACACAGGTATTTTCGACGATACAGAGGGATAATTTAAAAAGCAAAAGCACCATGCTGCTAATTAAACATTAAAGAGACAGGAGCAGCATTTTTTTTTTGGGTTAACAAATGCTTTAATGCTCTGTTTACTCTGTATGAACTGAAACTCACTGTAGCCAGCTTCCCAAATTGTAAAGCCAGAGGGGTTCATGGTCTTCCAATGGAGATTTATACAAAATACAGCAAAGTGTTGCTTTTGGCCCTTTTATATACATTTAACCACTTGCCCACTGGGCACTTATATTAGGGTGACCAGACGTCCCCAGTTTCAGGGGACAGTCCCCAGATTGAGGACACTGTCTCCGGACCAAGTCTGTCCCCGGTTTTGTCTCCAGATTGGATTTGAACAGGGGTCTGGGAAATTTCAAAGACAGTCAATGCAGAATTTAAAAAAAAAATCTGAATTACACACACCGGCTCCACTGCTCCTACTAGCTTAGGGGTGTATTTTTTCCATTATATTGCCCCTTTCTGATGATCATGTGCTGGTCTATTTCTTCAGTTTTGGGCACATGCCCATTCTGCTCCAGCTCGCATGTTCTTCTGCCTTGGCTCAAGTCCCGGTCAGCTGTCTGCCTGCCTATCTCCTTGCCTTCTCCGGCGGAGTGATTTTCCTCCGCTCCCCACCCAGCAGTAGCCGGGGCCTAGAGAGTGAGACTTGAGAGGCTGTGAGGTGGCAATAGGCAGAGAGAGGGAGCTATGCTCAGCTGACAGTGTCCAGCAGCAGGAACAGAGGTGAAGTAGATCCAATCGTGGGGCTGGCAGTGCCTTCAAGGCTTCAAAACAGGTGTGCTTTGGGGGTGTCTGTGAATACATTGCACTGTGTCTGTTTCTCTGGCATCAAGGATGGTATCATAACTCACAGGCAGCAGGCACTCTATCATGGCTCTGGCTGGCAGTGCACTGTCATAGTGTGTCACATAACATGGCTGCTGGGTGCTGATTTTGTTAACTTATTGTTCATAAGTATCAGCACCCAGCAGCCATACCATGTGGCACACTGTGACAGTGCACTGCCAGCCAGAGCCATGAGAGAGTGGCTGCTGCCTGTGTGTTATCAGAATGCTGATGATCTTAACCAGTTGCTGACCGCCCCATAGCAGATTTACTGGTACAGGACGGTCGCGCTGCACAGGATCGTGTATATATATATATATATATATGTGATCCTGCATTTCTGGGTTTCAGAGCCGATCAGCGGGTCTCGCGGACTCTATGTCTGCCGGTACCCGCCGATAGCTCTGTACACAGGCAAAACAGCAGTCTGCCTGTGTAAACAAAGCAGATCACCATTTTGTCAATATGGAAGACATTGATCCTGTGTTCCTGCAAAAGCCTTCGCTAAGTAAAAGCACCCCCCCCCCACACTGAGAAAACACTGGTTAGGAACACATTTAACCCTTTGATCACCCCTGATGATAACCCTGTCCCATCTAGTGTCATTAGTACAGTGACAGTGCATATTTTTCAAACTGATCACTGTATTAGTGTCACTGGTTCCCACAAAGTGTCAAAAGTGTCACTTAGTACCCGATTTATCCTCTGGAATATTGTAGTCCCGCTATAAGTCGCTGATTGCCACAATTACTAGTAAAAAAAACATATGTCCCCGGATTTCATTTTAAAAATCTGGTCAGCTTAATTTATACCCCCTTCCTAACCAGGCTAATTTTCAGCTTTCAGTGCTCTCACATTTTTAATGACAATTACTCAGTCATGCAACACTGTGCCCATATGAAATTTGTGTCCTTTTTTCACACAAATAGAGCTTTCTTTTGGTGATATTTAATCACCACTGGGTTTTCTATATTTTGCGCTATAAACAAAAAAAGACCGAAAATTCTTCATAAATTTTGGCCAACAGCTATACTGCTACATTTCTTTGGTAAAAATAACCCAAATCAGTATATATTATTTGGTCTTTGTAAATGTTATAGAGTCTACAACCTATGGTGCCAATCAATGAAAATTGATCACGCCTGATGTAATGATGGCATATCTCATTTCTCGAGACACTAACAAGCTAAAAAAGTACATACTCCTCAAATTACCCTTTTTGGAAAGTAGACATTCCAAAATATTTAAGAGGCATGGTGAGTTTTTTGAAGTTGTAATGAGCTGGGAGACCCTGGGGGCTGCGACCTAGAGTCAGTTGCAGCCAAGTCCATCCTCACCATTAGAGGCTCTGGCGAAAATCTGCTGGCTCTTAGACTCTGCACCAGGGCTGGCCCAAGACATTGTGCTGCCTGGGTCCAAGAATGAAATGCTGCCCCCCCCCAAAAAAAATCCCGCCCACAAAAAGGCCCCCACATCCATTATTTAATATCATGATAATTAAAACTAAAATTACATTTTAGATTTACATGCAAGAGCACCTTGTCTAAATGCAAAATTATATGACATACCATTATGTTCCATTCCAAGGGGCGGGCTAGGGCAGTAGAGGGGCAGGGTAGGGTAATATACGGACAGGCAAAGGTAGTATATGGACAGGATAGGTTAGTATATGAACACCCTAGGGTGGTATGGGGACAGGCTAGGGTAGTACATGAACAAGCTAAGGCAGTATAGGGATGGGCTACGGTAGTGTAGGGGGCAGGCAGAGTGACCTGTGGGGCAGTTGTCATCATGACACACAAAACTGCTGGAAGAAAAAAAATCTTGGTTGTCAATTTGCTGGGTAAATAGAAGAGAAGGAGAAGTTGCGGTGGTTCAATTTGCTGCCCCTCTCAAAGTGCTGCCTGGGTCCAATGGACCCACTGGGACCCATGGTAGGGCCGGCCCTGCTCTGCACCCTGGGGAAACTCATGCTCTAGCTCCCTGTGTAATCTGTGTCTGTACTCCAGTGGACCTGCTTTCCTGAACCACCCACAGTTCCATTCACAGCAGTCAGCTAAGGATCTACAACCTTAGCAGTGCGCCACTAACCCCAGCGGTGTGCACCTGTCACCTGCCGTCAGGTGACCTGACCCTCCTCCTGAGAATGGCGATACCACATAGTTACATAGTTAGTCAGGTTGAAAAAAGTCCATCTAGTTCAACCAAAAAAAAAAAATATATATATATATAACCATACAATCCCACATACACAATCCTTCACCCACAGTTGATCCAGAGGAAGGCAAAAAACCCACAGCAAAGCATGATCCAATTTGCTATAGTGGGGTAAAAATTCCTTCCTGATCCCCTGAGAGGCAATCGGATTTTCCCTGGATAAACTTTACCTATAAATGTTAGTAGCCAGTTTTGTTATGTACAGGGTGGGCCATTTATATGGATACACATTAATAAAATGGGAATGGTTGGTGATATTAACTTCCTGTTTGTGGCACATTAGTATATGTGAGGGGGGAAACTTTTCAAGATGGGTAGTGACCATGGCGGCCATTTTGAAGTCGGCCATTTTGAATCCAACTTTTGTTTTTTCAATAGGAAGAGGGTCATGTGACACATCAAACTTATTGGGAATTTCAAAGGAAAAACAATGGTGTGCTTGGTTTTAACGTAACTTTATTCTTTCATGAGTTATTTACAAGTTTATGACCACTTATAAAATGTGTTCAATGTGCTGCCCATTGTGTTGGATTCTCAATGCAACCCCCTTCTCACACTCTTCACACACTGATAGCAACACTGCAGGAGAAATGCTAGCACAGGCTTCCAGTATCCATAGTTTCAGGTGCTGCACATCTCATATCTTCAAGATTCCAATAAGCCCCCCCCGCCCGCAAACCCCCACAAACACTGGCCAGGCTTGTGAGGAAGAGGCTATTGTCCCCATCAACATGGGGACAAGGTGCTTTGAGGTGGGGGGGGGGGGGCAGAGCCGCCCCTCCCCCAAATCACCCATACTCCCCATGTTGAGAGCATATAGCCTGGTACGGTTCAGGAGGGGGGGGGGGTCGCTTGCTCGTCCCCCCCATCCTAACCGGCCAGGGCTGCATGCTTGGATAAGGGTCTGGATTGGATTTTAGGGGGACCCACACGTCAAATTTTTTTTGAATTTGGGGAGGGGTTCCCCTTAATATCCAAACTGGAGCCAAAGAGCCTGGTTTGGACTGGGGGGGGAGGGGGAACCGCATGCACTTTTTCTCATCGATTTTTTTGTATATTGCCGGGAACCGGCAATACATTACTGCTGTGATATTAAATGACAATTTTTCCTACAGAAATGTAATTTTGCTCTGGCTATGTTCTACACCTCACAGAGATGCGCCCTTTTACACACAGACTAAGGACACCCCCCAGGCACAATATTTAAAGGAATTTTTCGTATAAGCCTTTAAAATTAGCACTTTTGATTTTTCATGTTCGCGCCCCATACACTTTAATGGTGTTCGGATATTCGCCATGAACTTTTTGTCTGTTCACATGTTCTGGTGCGAACCGAACCGGGGGTGTTTGGTTCATCCTTACGCGCTATGTTGTTAAAAGCATTGGGACGCCTGCCTTTACAAACACACATGCAATTTAATGGTATCCCAGTCTTAGTCAGTAGGGTTCAATATTGAGTTGGCCCACCGTTTGCAACTATAACAGCTTCAACTCTTCTGGGAAGGCTGTCCACAAGGTTTATTAGGAGTGTGTCTATGGGAATGTTTGACCATTCTTCCAGAAGCGCATTTGTGAGGTCAGACACTGATGTTGGACGAGAAGTCTCCGTTCTAATTCAAAGGTGTTTTATCGGATTGAGGTCAGGACTCTGCAGGCCAGTCAAGTTCCTCCACCCCAAACTCGCTGAATCATGTCTTTATGGACGTTGCTTTGTGCACTAGTCCAAATCATTTGGTGGAGGGGGGATTATGGTGTAGGGTTGTTTTTTAAGTGGTTGGGCTTAGCCCCTTAGTTCCAGTGAAGGAAACATTTAAGGCATCATCATACCAAGACATTTTGACAACTTTATGGGAACAGTTTGGGGATGGCCACTTCCTGTTTCAACTTGACTGCGCACCAGTGCACAAAGCAAGGTCCATAAAGACATAGATGAGTGAAATGGTAAGTTGCATTGTAATAAATAATTGCTTCTGGGTTTAGAACCACCTTAAAGTGGTTCTAAAGCCTTAAGATTTTTCACCTTAATACATTCTATGCATTAAGGTGAAAAA
>BLSH010213329.1:99802-118884 GCA_018402905.1 Glandirana rugosa | reverse complement strand
TGTATCTTACGTTTTCAGGCGTAAGCGCCCAAACACGTGCATTTACATTTGTATATGTGGGTGGGGGGGGGCTCAAAATTATTTGGGGGGAGATTTTATGTGCTTGGGTGTAACTTTTTTTTTGGGGGGGGCAAAAAGTCTTGTGATATTTTGACAGGTTCTAAAAGACCCCCCCCCCCCCCAAATGTCTCCCCCTGTGAAGTACATTACTGACAACGGGGACCCGGAAGTGACGTAATACAGGTTGCTTCCGGGTCACACGAGTGGGAGGAGAGCGGGCGTGTATCCACTCTCCTCTCTCCCTTCTACCTGGTGGCATCCGCAATGTCAGCCCCAGGCCTGCAGATGGGTAAGCAGAGTCTGGGATACAAAGCGGGAGGGGTGGGTGGAACAATTTGGACAGTAGCACAGCCGTCCGAATGTTTCTACCCGACAAGTAAACCCTGTTGCTTGCCCGCAGCAGGGCTAAATGTTACAAAAAAGTTGCCTGGCACTGCACGCCCTGGGCGCCAGGCGATATAAATTGTGCATCCCTGCACTGAATATGCTGGTAAAAGCCCAGGCGCCAGGGCGCAATTTCTAGTCGCCATGGTGATCTGGTGCCTGGGGTTTGTCGAGCCCCACCGTACGGCTGATGGGTTAGATCACCCCCCCCCCCCCACCACAGGAGGACTGTGTTCAGGTATGAGAATTCATTCTGGTTTTCCTAGAGCACTCATTGGCTGCTTCTTTTAGGGGAGGGGGGTCCTGTCCCGGTGCGGGTAGGTTTTTTGACCTGGACTTTGTTGACCATCACTTGATGGTCTTCACCCATCGGTAGGCTTGAGCATTCTCCCTATGAAAGGGCAAGTGACCTGACCCCTATACTGCATGAAATTCATAATGTTACTCTACTATCTTATTGAGGTTCTCTTTTTGCCTTCTGCTCCATATTGCGGTTTGTCTTTTCTTGGACTGTAGATTTGTGTACTCGGGTGAGCTTTTATCTCTTGCACTGCAGGTAGAAACCATTTCAAAGAGCTTGCCAGCCATAGATTATGCCAGCCTTTCTCAAGCTTTTCAACACCAAGGAACCCTTGAAATAATTCTCCGGTCTCGGGGAACCCCTGCTGAAAATCTACAACTCATGATACATTAGTGTGGTGGTCAATGGGAAGAATGCTCCTTACACTTTTGGTCAATGGGAAGAATTACCCCCTGACAGATAGCTAAAAAGATAAATGGTATCATTGGGAATTTATCTGAGAGGTAGAAATTGACCATTGCTCAAGGAACCCCTAGCAACCTCTGGAGGAACCTTGGGGTTCCACGGAATGCTGGTTGAGGAAGAATGCTCCTCAAACTTGTGGTCATTGGGAAGAATGCTCCTCACACTTGTGGTCATTGGGAAGAATGCTCCTCACACTTGTGGTCATTGGGAAGAATGCTCCTCACACTTGTGGTCATTGGGAAGAATGCTCCTCACACTTGTGGTCAATGGGAAGAATGCTCCTCACACTTGTGGTCATTTGGAGGAATTCCCTTCTTACAGATGGCTAAAAAGATCAATGTCATTGGGAATTTATCTGAGAGGTAGAAATTGACCATTGCTCAAGGAACCCCTAGCAACCTCTGGAGGAACCTAGGGTTCCACGGAACCCTGGTTGAGGAACCCTGATCTAGAATATGTAGGCTGTAAGTACAGTAAAAAGATCAATGGTTTTAGTGGAAACTTATCTGAGAGGCAGAAATTGACCATTGCTCAAGGAACCCCTAGCAACCTCTGGAGGAACCGTAGTATTTCAGGTAACCCTGGTTGAGAAACCCTGGATTATGCCTTCGCCCACCACTGTGAAATCTATTGCTTGAAGTCCATTGCCAAACACGGGGTCCTGTCCCTCGGTGGTATCGGCAATATGTTCTCTCGGCTTACAAGATCTTGTGAAGGCCGCAGTATAATGCGTAATTTCCGTGTCCCCCCCCCCACCATACAGCAATCGCTATTCTACATCCAATCAATAAACCCGTTCTAAAGTGTGTGGGTGTTTTTTTTTATTTTTTTTTTTTTGTTTTTTTCTTTTTCAAGAACAAAAAAGATTTCTAAATTCTAATTACTTCAAAGGTTTTTGTTGAATCACCAGAGAGCGGCTCGCACTCAAGCAAATTTCCATAATGTTTTTATTTGGGCCTCTTCATTTTATTGAATCCTGCAGAAGGCCACATGTGGAGAGCGCGATTCCAGGAACTGCTTTTTTTGCACGTTCTGTAGTACATTTTTTAGTGTTGAAAATTTAAACAGAATAATTGCTAAATACCGCAGTCGGCTTAGGAGATTGAGAACGAATATTTTGTAAGGGGAAGTTGATTGATTCCTTCTGCAAAGTCCTTTTGATGAGTCAAATACTTGAAGAATATGAATTTGAACACAACATAACCCAGCCATGGCTTTTCATAGAAAGAGAGAAACAAAGAGGAGTGACGGCGGGAGAAGACCGCGTGCTCCATCCAGCCCACCCCTTTGTTGTGTTTTTTATTTCTTTAATGGAGTATAGATGCTTTAAACTTGCATGGGACAACCATACTAAAAACATTTTGTTATAGATGTTAATATAGAGGAATGGGGACCCCCTTCCTCCTACTGGTGACCCCTCTAGTGATATAAAGATCTATATAGAGGAATCAGGACCCCCTTCCTCCTGCTGGTGACCCCTCTAGTGATATAAAGATCTATATAGAGGAATCAGGACCCCCTTCCCCCTGCTGGTGACCCCTCTAGTGATATAAAGATCTATATAGAGGAATCAGAACCCCTTCCTCCCGCTGGGGACCCCTCTAGTGATATAAAGATCTATATAGAGGAATCAGGACCAATGTTCTCTTTCAAGACCAAAAATTTTGAAAAAACATTTTTCTTTAGTTTTGTCAGTAAAATTTGTAAATAAGTAAATAAGTAATTTTTCTCTGTCACTGATGGGCGCTGAGGCAGTGCTGATTAGGTGGCACTAATATGCCGCACTGGGTGGCACGGGTGGGCACTGGTGGGTACAAATGGGCAGCACTGATTAGGTGGCAATAATATGCTGCACTTATGGGCACTGATAGGTGGCAGTGGTAGGCACTAATGTACCACACTTAGGGGCACTGGTGGACACAAATAGGCAGCACTGATTAGGTGGCAATAATATGCCGCACTTATGGGCACTGGTAGGCAGTGATAGGTGGCATTGGTGGGCACTGATGGCACTGATGAGGAGGCACTAATATACCGCACTGATGAGTGGCACTGTTGGGCACATAGGTGGCACTGGTGGGCACAAATGGGCAGCACAGTTAGCCAGCACTGACTGGCATCAACAAATGGGCATTGATTGCTTGCACTTGTACGCACTGATTGGGGGCACTGATTTCTGGCACTGGTGGCACTAATGGTAATCAGGGCACTGATGGTCAGTGCCCTGATTACATCCCTAGATGGCCCCATGTGAGGAGATGCCGCTGATTGTCTCTCCTCGCCACACTGTGTCGAATGGCGCAGATTACGGGCAATTCCTTGTTTACACATGGCCGGCTGTTGGCCACAGCCGATCACATGGTTAAAGAGCCGCGGCTCTTTACACAGATCGGGGTCAGGCCGTGCCCTATAAACGTGGCATGACCATGACTGGCACGCTGCATGCCTTCTGGGATCCCGTCGTCCCAGAAAGAGCCGCACCACTCCCTCGGTCATTTGACGGTGGGCAGACGGCAAGCGGTTAAGGAGGATTTTGGGTTCTTTCGCAAGCTCTTTTGTGTGCCCCTTTTTCAGGCAACTATTGGAGAATCCCCGCGCCTGAAGCTTCTCTCGTAAAGAGATCTGCTTTTTTAAATTGATATCGTCTGTAGAGTTTCTCCTCGCTCTTAGGTACTGAGTGAACGGTATTGATTGAATTAGGGGTTTCCGATGAAAACTGTCAGCATGTAAGGGTTCCCTGCTGTAGATTTCCGATACAAGCAGCTGGCGAGGAGCCCATCTGATTCCCAGTCACCATAGAGCATTGAGTTCCTCTGCAGTCGCCCTAAACTTTTTCATCTTGAAAAGTCGCAGGTGTGATTTGTATTACATTACAGTCGCTGTTTATGGGGATATCTCTCGTAAATTGGAATTTTTATACCATTGATGAATTTTTGGTCGTATAGTATTTCTTTCCCGGTCTCCTTTTCGTCCATCAGAAACCTGTGTCCTAACCAGCCTGTGGCCAGAGAGCGCCCCCCTGCCCGCGAGTCGGGTGGCGTATCCTCTGCGGAGTGGGCAGGCTAAACCCCACCTTCCCCAAGGGTCAGGTGGTTTATCCTCCGGAGTGGGCAGGCTGAGCGCCACCTTCCCCGAGGGTCAGGTGGTGTATCCTCTGCAGAGTGGGCAGGCTGAGCGCCACCTTCCCCCGAGGGTCGGGTGGTGTATCCTCTGCGGAGTGGGCAGGCTGAGCGCCACCTTCCCCGGGGGTCGGGTGGTGTATCCTCTGCGGAGTGGGCAGGCTGAGTGCCATCTTCCCCGAGGGTCGGGTGGTTTACCCTCTGTGGAGCGGGCGGCCTGAGTGCCACCTTCCCCTTCCTCTCCCGGATGGATATCGATAAACAACTGGTGGTCCTTGTCTTCTGGTTGGTTTTTAGACTGTCAAAGTTTAGGGTGCAATTGTCTTTCTGTACAGTTAGTACACTTTTAAACAGATATGAACAATATATAAAGAAAATTGATGAAAATATCAGATTTTTAACTTTTAGTTTTTTTCCAAATTTAGACATTGTTGTAACAATATGACCCGAGGAAGAGCTTCAATTGTATAATTCGAAACGCGTTGGGTCCCCTCTGTTTTCCAGAGTGTGTGGTTATATCCATATCATGTTTGTATTTTATTGCTTCGTTATATTCGGTATGCATCCATTATACGTGTTTATACCATCCTCGTCCTTGTGAACCTGCTGTATGGGTTCTATTTCTTGTACTTTACCAATATATTTTCTATAGAAATGTTGTTCTACTATTATGGAGTTGGTCTCCCCTTTAAAGTCCCAAGTGGGGTTTCTTCGACAGTCTAATTGAGGGATGTGGGTAGACCCTCCATCTTTGGTTCCCAATACACAGCAATATTTTCTACTTATAGAGGAATCAGGACCCCCTTCCTCCTGCTGGTGACCCCTCTAGTGATATAAAGATCTATATAGAGGAATCAGGACCTCCTTCCTCCTGCTGGTGACCCCTCTAGTGATATAAAGATCTATATAGAGGAATCAGGACCTCCTTCCCCCTGCTGGGGACCCCTCTAGTGATATAAAGATCTATATAGAGGAATCAGGACCCCCTTCCTCCTGCTGGTGACCCCTCTAGTGATAGAAAGATCTATATGGAGGAATCAGGACCCCCTTCCTCCTGCTGGTGACCCCCAGTCGGCTCCATAGCATTGCGGAAGCGACTTCAAACGTCACTTCCGCCCAAAGCTCTTAAAGGAGACTTCCCCCCCCCCCAGTGTTTTTATTTATATATTTTGCATTTTCGTGTAAATGAGATGTGGGGGGAGGGGAGGTCTCTTTTACCCCCGTTCTCATATTTAAAGAGGACTTGTCATGTGTTTTTCTAGTACAAGGAATGTTTACATTTCTTGTAATAGGAATAAAAGTTGATCAAAAATGTTTTAAAAAAAAAAAAAAAAAAAAAAGACGGTATAAAGTAAAATAAGAAAAAAAATGTAAAGCGTCCCACCGAGCTCGCGCGCTGAAGCGAAAGCCTACACAAGTCCCGCCCACATAGAAAAACTGTGCTCAAACCACATACGCAAGGTATGGCCGTGATCGTTAGAGCGAGAGCGATAATTCTAGCGCTAGACCTCCTCTGTATCTCAAAACTGCTAACCTGAAGAAATTAAACGTCACCGATTGTAGATTCTTTAAGTGCCAAAGTTTGTCAGCAATTTTGAAGCGTGACATGTTTGGTGTCCGTTTTACTTGGCATAACATTATCTTCTGGAGAAAAAAAATTGGGCTAACTTTGCTGTTTTACTTCTCCCCAAAAAAAAAAATCGCAATTGTAAGACCGCTGCGCAAATACAGGGTGATAAAGTATTGCAATGACCGCAATTTTAATCTCTAGTGTATTAGGGGAAAAAAAAATTGTTTGGGGCTTCCCAAGTGCCAGGAGTTTTTTTTTTTTTTTTTTTTTTTTTTTTTGGGCTCCCGGGATTATTTTTGGGTTCCCAGCCCCAGGAGTGCGATTTTGGGTTCCCGGGATTATTTTTGGGCTCCTAGGACCATTTTTGGGTTCCCGGGATTATTTTTGGGCTCCTAGGACCATTTTTGGGTTCCCAGCCTCAGGAGTGCGATTTTGGGTTTCTGTGATCATTTTTGGGTCCCCAGCCCCGGGTGTGCGATTTTGGGCTCCCGGGATTTTTGAGTTTCTGTAATCATTTTTGGGCTCCTAGCCCCGGGTGTGCGAATTTGGGCTCCCGGGACCATTTTTCGGGAGTAATTTGATTAAAAAAAACAGATTTTAACTTCTAAGCACCGAATCTCAAAGGAGGCTCGTTCCTTTTAAGGCCTCATACACACGGGCGTATCTAAAAAAATAAACAACGCCGGGTCCGACGTCAAGGAAAAAAGTCGACGTTTTTTGGCGTTTTTGAGCGTTAGTGAGCGTCGGCGTCAATAGGCGTTTTTTTTAAAAAAATCATCCCTCTGCTATTTTTCAACCAAAACGCCGGTACAATATTAGGTGGCGTTCGTTGGCGTTTTGTGGCGTCGGCGTCAAACGTCAAAATGTTACAGCTTCAGAACGCGATGGCCATGGGTTCTACTTTCTGCTCCCTAACGCCAACGCCATCTACAACTCAAAAACGCCAACGTTTTTATGGGGCCATTGACTAACATGGAGAGCTGCAAAAAACGCCAGAAAACGCCAGCGTCAAAAAACGTCCGTGTGTATGAGGCCTTAGTGGTTAAAATGGGACCTCTGTTCTGAATGAACCTCATTTACAATCGCGGCTCTTATCTATTCCTTTTTTAGGCAACTGCATATCCACTGAACCTCCGAAGGGTTAAGCCTCCGCTTGTAAAACTCCTTTTTATGAGATCATTATGTGGATCTGCATCGGATTATTTGCTGAAATCAAGATATTCTCTGTCCACGCAGCACCGCCCTTCTACAGAACATTTGGATATAGTAAAAAAAAAAAGAAATACTCATTCAGATTGGCGTGACACGGTCTGTCCTCGCCTGGAGGCGCGCCGCTCTGCGTCCAGCAAATTTTTTTTATTTAAAAGTTTTTATTCCATTTTACTACTATGCGTGTTAAACTCGGTGACCTTGTAGTTGCCTGCTTCTTATAGTGGTGGGGTGCAATATAACTGCCCGCCCACCAGAGGGAGCTGCTCTCGTTTAGATAGGGATGAAAAATATGAGGGTAATCCCAACATCTATGCCTCCCCTTCACCCCCCCGGAAGGATTTCCCATTGTAGGACCAGGGCACTTTTTGCGATTCGGCGCTGCGTTCGCTTTAACTGACAATTGCGCGGTCGTGCGACGTTGTACCCAAACAAAATTGGCGTCCTTTTTTTCCCCGCAAATAGAGCTTTCTTTTGATGGTATTTGATCCCCTCTGCGTAATTTCTGATCGCCGCTATAAACGAAAAAAAAAAGCGTTAACCCCTTCACCGCCAGTGACATTTACACAGTAATCAGCGGACATTTAAATTTCTGATCGCTGTATAAATGGCATTGGTCCCAAAAAATGTGTCAAATGTCCGACACATCCGCCGCAATGTCGCAGTCCCGATAAAAATCACAGATCGCCGCCATTACTAGTAAAAAAAAAAATAGTAAAAACGCCATCGTTTGTAAACGCGGCAACTTTTGCGCAAACCAATCAAACGCCAATCACTTTTTTTTTTTTTTTACCACAAATATTAGGAATATAAATCAGCCAAAACCGATACGTTTTTTATTATTTTTTTGGATTTGTATTTTAGCAAAAAGGAAAAAATATATATAATTTTTTTTTTTTTTTTTTCAAAATTGTCGCTTTTTTGTTTATTGCGGCGACCTGAAATGACGCAGAGGGGATCAAATACCACCAAAAGAAAGCTCTATTTGTGGGGGAAAGGACGCCAATTTCAGTTGGGTACAACGCCGCACGACCGCTCAATTGTCAGTTAAAGCGACGCAGCACCGAATCGCAAAAAGTGCTCTGGTCCTACAGGGGGAAATCCTTCTGGAGGTGAAGTGGTCAAGGGAAACGTCGCCCTTTATGTGCTTGACAGGGGGTAGTGTCCCCAGGATTGTATTGTGTCTGCATTATTTGTCACAAGTGACTCATGCAGATGGCAGAGGGACCACCTAAGAACCACACAAGGTGCTTTAGATTGGGGCTTAGCACACTATAGAGGGATATTCTCAGGGCTGGGATCTGAACCCATGGCCTCTGCTCTGTCCGGCAGTAGCTCTCCTTGCTGAGCCACCTGATATGCTGGACAGCTCCCTGTCTGATCCTTTCGACAATCTTGCCTTGTTTCTGGTGAACCTTGAACTCCTTACTCCTCCCATGAACTTCCTGTTTAAGCCACGCCTTTGCACTTTTTGCCAGATTATTGAGCTCGCTTCAGCAATCCTACTGCCCTACGTATCTTCACTACCCACTGTGGCTTGTTCCTCGACTACGCTTCTGCCTGATCCCAACCTGTATACTGGACCCGGGCTTGCTCACCTCCTGGTGGGGGGCGATCCTGAGGACCGTGACCTGGTACTAACATGCAGCAAACCCCATCCCCACCATCAGGAGCTCTGGTGGATACCGGTTAGTGCTTAGACCACCTCACCTTGGATGAGCCCGCGTCATCCACCAGGCTGTTCTGCTGGTTGGTAAGAATCTCTCACCTGCTATAGCTACTGGTCTTCGAGCCCGACCCTGGACCGTGACTTACCACCACTTTAAAACCCAGCTGACCTGCTGCTAAATTTGGTCCAGGCGTCTTAATGTCAATAACCTCAGGGCACCAAGGGGTTTTTTCTTCTAAACCAGATTTCACTGATCTTTTGGGACAGAATGACAACATTTCGCCAGTATGTGTCCTTGAAATCCACTTTATTTGATGTTCTCCGTATTAACCATCTGTACGTCATCTGGAGCCGGTCAGGAGCAGCCTTGCCAGGGTCGGATATATTTAGCCGCTTTCCTTCCGAGTATTTTATTGTGTGGGGAGCTCGTTGCTGAACTCTTCTCTCTATTGGGCGGGTCGGTGGATTCTAGGAGTGTTTGTATTTATGGAGATGCCCTCCTGAGATACTGCCAGGGTTGACCACTTGCCACCACAGAACACCAAACACAACAGCAATCTGGCTGTTTCTTCTCCCTGAAATCAACTGAGACCAGGGAGAAAAGACAGCCAGATCCTGTGCGTAATATCGGCACACACTGGTTGGGCACACAGTGAACTCCTTGATTGCCCTCCTGATCACCCGTCACCCATTAGTGTCAGTAGTATCACTAGTGACGTCCATGTCAGTGACCTTCCTAGCCAGTGTCAGTGCCAGATTGCCTGCCATCCTATCAGTCTGAGAGACGGGAGAGCCCACACAAGACCCAGTGAGACTAGACCATGGTTTCTCAACCAGGATTCTGTGGAACCCTAGGGTTCCTCCAGAGGTTGCTCGGGGTTCCTTGAGCAATGAGAAATTTCTACCTCTCAGATAAATTCCCAATGATACCAATTGACCATCACACTAATGTATCACGAGTTGTAGACTTTTAATTTTTAGCAGGGGTTCCCCGAGACCGGAAAATTATTTCAAGGGTTCTTCTGTGTTGAAAAGGTTGAGAGGCTGCACTAGAGCGTCCACACAAGACCTGGTCAGAGATGGGAGAGCCCACACAAGACCGGGGGAGAGGACGGGAGAGAGGGCGTGCGAGACCCGGCGAGAGAGGGCGCGCAAGACCCTGTTTCCCTGCAGTTGTAGGTTTTCCCCATTACTGACTTACCATGTCCTGTTCTACATTATTTCTTTATGTGGAGATGACCATCTTGGTAAAGGAGCAGGGCTTTGCTTTCTCATGTCATAGCTGCCCGCCTGACTGGTGGGGTAATGATAGAGGTGGTGGAAGCTCAGATCCACAGAATGGGTGAAGCAGATGTAGGGAGATGCTTCCACCACAGGTCCTCAGTTACAGCTTCCTCCATGACCAGGACAACAATGAGCAGCACAGTAGTAGGACTTAGCCACAGGTATTGCTTGTGGTCTCCCTTCAACTAATCCTTTCCCCATTACTGACTTACTATGCTTTGCTTGTTTTGCTTGGTGTATGTGTGTGAAGGTGACCATCTTGGTAGAGGAGCAGGGCTTTGCTTTCTCATGTTATAGCTGCCCTCCTGATAACTGATGGGGTAATGATTGTGGAGCGGGGGTTTTCTTCCTCATGTCATAGCTGCTTTTCTGATGAATAGTGGGGTAATGATAGACGTAGAAGAAGCACAGAGCCTTAGAATGGGTAAAGCAGAAGCAGGGAGATCCTTGCACCACAAGTCCTCAGGTACAGCTTCATCTCCAGCAAGGACAACAATGACAAGCATAGTAGTAGGACTTGACCACCCGAATTGCTTGTGGTCTCCCTTCAATTGATCCTTTCCTTGTTACTGACGTACTATGCCTTGTTCTGCTTGGTGTCTGCGTGGAGGTGGCATTCTTGGTAGAGGCAGGACTTTGCTTCCTCATGTCAGAGCTACCCCATTGATGACTGGTGATCAGATAACTGGTGGGGTAACGATCAAGTTGGAGGAACCACAATTCCACAGAATGGATGAAGCAGAAGCCGGGAGATCCTTGCACTGCAGGTCTTCAAGTACAGCTTCCTTTCCAGGAAGGCAAACAATGAGCAGCACAGTAGAAGAACTTCTCCAGTGTGTGTCTGTGCTTCCTCATGTCAGAGCTGCCCTCCTGATGAATAGTGGAGTAATGGTAGAGGTAGAAGAAGCACAGATCCTCATGAGTGAAGCAGAAGCAGGGACATCCTTGCACCACAAGTCCTCAGGTACAGCTTGGCCACCAGTATTGCTTGTGGCCTCCCTTCAACTGATCCTTTCCTTGTTCCTGACCTACTATGCTTTGTTCTGCTTGGTGTCTGTGTGTGGAGGTGGCCATCTTGGCAGAGGAGCAGGGCTTTGCTCCCTGATGAATGGTGATCAGATGACTGGTGGGGTAATGATAGAGGTGGAGGAAGCACAGATCCACAGAATGGATGGAAGTAGAAGCAGGGAGATCCTTGCAGTGCAGGTCCTCGGGTACAGCTTCCTCTCCGGAAAGGAGAACAGACAGCAGCACAGTAGTGGCATCACCAAATCTCACTAAAAATCTGATGACTGGGATGAGTTTAGGCGTGTGTGGAACCAAGTATACAACAGCCATGTATACATGTGGCTGTACAGGATGGGGGAATGGCTTTGGCCAGTTGACCCAGTAGAGTGGCAGCTTCCAGATGGGTTTGGACTAGATTCAGAACATGTCTGAGCCTATCTCTCCTGGAGAGTTCAGGAGTCCATGGTAGCAATGTCCTAGATCAGTGGTTCCCAATCTCAGTCCTCAAGTATCCCCAATACATCCTGCTTTTCAGGGTTTTCTTCACCTTGCACCCTTTTACTGCTACCGTCTACAATGGAGGTTTCCACTCCAAAAGCTGACTGCCAGCTTTCTAGTGAAATGATCCAGTGGCTGTACATCCGTTGGGTTGCTTTCTTTGACCCCCAGTGTGTATCACCCCGAACCCTCACCCCCCCATGCACTGCTTCCTGGGCTCCTCTGTTCCACCTGCTGGGGGTCGCTGGCTAGGGGGATGGAGACCACTGAACATTGTTTTGTTTGATGACCTCCCCTAGCTAGAAAGAACCGAGCAGCGAGGTGTAAAACGTCACTTCCGGTCTCTGGTGTCACTTTCTCTGGACCTCGTAGGCAGTGGAGCGCAAACTGCACTCCATTAGCTTCAGTGGAAGGCAGATGAGACTTGAGGGTTCTAAAAGACCCCTGCTGTCTCATTGAGAACCTGTATTAAAAATATATCATAAAGGGTATACACCGAAGAACACCCCCTTCTAAAAGGAAGCGCCCAGATATCAGGAGTGCCCGGGAAGCGCCCAGATATCAGGAGTGCCCGGGAAGCGCCCAGATATCAGGAGTGCCCGGGAAGCGCCCAGATATCAGGAGTGCCCAGATATCAGGAGGGCCCGGGCACGAGAAGCGCCCTGATATCAGGAGAGCCCGGGGAGCGCCCCGATATCAGGAGTGCCCGTAGGAAGTGCATTTCTATCTCAGGAGGATAGAAGACTCGATTTTCCGGGATGCTGCTTGGGCACACTTCTTCCATTTTCTCAATGATCCCTGTAACATAGTAAATCCTGACTTCCTCGGGTCTGGTTCGCTTTAAGCAGATGATTGTTATCCAGCTGAGAGTACAAGTACAAGTATCTAAAATAAATAAAATGACAAGCAGATGTCGCTGAATGCGATTCTGCAAGAAGCGAATGTTCGGAATGCTAGAAAGAAGAAAGAAAAGATGAGGATCAGAAGACGGAAGATTCCCTATCTGGGTGACTGCAGGAGGACCCCTAATATCTTCCAGCTCTCCATAAATCGTTTGTGATTGCTGTGACAGAAGATGGCAAATCTCAATTTAACACAAAGGAGAACCACATGCCTATCACCTGCCACATGCCGTGCTCATTTTTAGAGATGAGATAGAGGGAACGCGTGCTCTTTGCACATTTAGGTGTGAATTTTTTTTTTATTTTTTTTTTGCAGCCTACTGGTGAATGGAGGAATCAACAAGAGATTCTCAGATATCCCCAAAGATTCAGGCAGCTGAGATGTGGTCCCGGCCTGATCGCTGTGTCAAGGCTTTGCTGCTTCCACACCTATAGGGGGCGCCAGGCTCAGTGCCTTCTATGGGAATGCATCTGATCAGTTTTGAACATAAATTCGATGTGCCCCCCTCCTGAACCTTACCAGGCCACATGCCCTCAACTGGGGGAGTGCCGCGGTGCAGTCAGCTGGACATTCGCCCCCCTCCTCCCGCTGACGGGCCATTCCCAAAACTGCCCCCCAATCCATAAGCATGCAGGCCAGGAAAGGTGGGGGGGGGGGGTGAGCGAGTGCCCCCTCCTGAACCTTACCAGGCCACATGCCTTCAACATTGAGGAGTGCCGCGGCAAAGTCAGCCGGACGTTCGGCCCATCTCCTCTCCCCCCCCCGCCGATGGGCAATTCCCAAAACAGCCCCCCAATCCATAAGCATGCAGGCCAGGAAAGGGAGGGGGGCAAGTGGTGCCCCCTCCTGAACCTTACCAGGCCACATGCCGTCAACATGGGGGAGTGCTGCTGTGAAGTCAGCCGGACGTTCGCCCCCACCCCCTCCTCCCACTGACGGGCCATTCCCAAATCGGCCCCCCTAATCCATAAGCATGCAGGCCAGAAAAGGGGGGGCAAGCGAGTGCCCCCTCCTGAACCTTACCAGGCCACATGCCCTCAACATGGGGGGAGTGCTGCGGTGAAGTCAGCCGGACGTTGGACCTCCTCCTCCCGCTGACGTGCCATTCCCAAAATGGCCCCCCAATCCATAAGCATGCAGGCCAGGAAAGGGGGGGGGGGAGTGCATTCGCCCCCCCCCCTCCTCCTTCTCCCGCTGACGGGCCATTCCCAAAACGCAGTTTTGGCGGCGGCAGCACCTGAGAGCCGCTACAGTGCCTGCTGACTCTTCAATTTTTTTTTTTTTTTTCTGAAGGAGCCTGGAGCTCCTCCTTTAAGTCTTGGAGGAGTAGGCTGCAATACTCTCCCTATTCCTCGCTATGTGATCAGACCCCTGTGTTCTTCCTTTTGGTGCTCCAGCCGGTGGTCACTCTGACGTCATCACGACCAGCAGTCCTACATTGTAAGGACAACGTTGGCCCGCCCCTGAGGACCCTCTAAGGCCTGCTGGAGGGAGAAATGAGGCAAGTATTGCAGCCTACACCTCAACCCTTTAGACTTTAATGATCAGTTAAAGCTGGTGTTTCAGGGAAGTTCAAACCACACTGGAACTGTATATAACCTCAGCTGTTATACAGCTCTGTGTCCGGCAACGGAGCAGTAACTTCCAGTCCCACTTTAGTCCTCGATTCGTGTTTTGCTCTTTAGCATCAGTGGTGGCTTGCAGTCTTTTGTGGTAGTTGTGAATAAGGACCTTTTTATTTTCTCGTGTTGGTATAACGACCCATTCTTTTTACCAAAAAGCCCCCCAGGCCCTGTAAATTCTTTAGTTATCTATCATCCGATGTTTGAATGAGATCCCTACCCAAAGTGCCTCAGTGATGTGAAGGTCAGGAGATTGTGGTGGCCACCACTCCCAGAAGCTTCAGGCTGAACTCCGGGGAACACCAAAAAACTGTTATTTTGCAGTGGTGCTCCCCTGGTTACACAAGGGGTTAAATGTTAATTTCTTCCTCCCCCCCCCCAGGCCCTGTAATTTTTTAGTTGTCTATCATCCAATGCTTGTTTGAGATCCCTACCCAAAGTGTCTTGGTAATGTGAAGGTCAGGAGATTGTGATGGCCACCACCTCAGAAGCTTCAGGCTGAACTCTGGGGAAAACCAAAAAACAGTCATTTTGCAGTGGGACCCCCTCCGGTAACAAGGGGTTAAATGTTAATTTCTTCCTTGGGCTACCAGTAATGGGGACGTTTATTACCTTACCCCTCTATCCCCAGGCAGCCAGTGCTCAGCTTTTGTCAATGATGCCCCAGGCTGTAGGTTGTCCCTCGGGATCCCTCAAGCACAATGCAGAGAAGTTGCCGGACCATCTTGGAGAAGAGACTGCAAGGACCGGCGGGAAACGATGGATCTGGTAAGTAAAAGTCTTTTTTTTTTTTTTTTTTTTTTTTTTTTTTTTTTTTTACCGATACCCTAGCCATACCTGAGCATTCGACATTTATTGTGCAGGATGACCCCCTTGCAAGGAATTTATTTGCTTCTGAAGTGCAAAGCTTTCTTCTGCAATCTCCTAAAGATCGTCTTGGTTTTATGTTTTTAATCATCTTGTGAGAGTCCAAGTGCACCCCATGCCAAGCTTCCTGGGGTGATAAATATAGTATTTTTAGATAATGTGAAGCATTCATCCATTTCCACTAAATTCCCTGTGCTGCTGGGGGCTCGCACATCCCCCAGAACAGCGGAGATCCCCCCCCCCATGGGATGTGCGGTGTGCTTATCTTCTCGACTCTTCTTTACACGTTGTGGTTGACACCACGATCTTCAGTATTGGTCTCTCGTCACCAAATGGTTTTCTTCCAGAAGCTTTGAGGCTCCTCTGGGGGCTGTTTGGCGTATTGGCAAGGGGCTGTTTTGTGGTGTTGGTGATGACAAACATTTTACAAATTGTGCTGGGGGTGCGTACAGATGTGCTGAAAAGTTTGCCTCCCCTTGAAGAATTGGTAATCTACAGGATGGACCATTTTTTTCAAAAGACCTGAGCGAGCTGGCAAAATGCCGTAACTGTAGGTGATAACAGAATGGCCCAATCATAAAACAAAACATAGCAATGCGTAAACCAATGAAATGCCTCCCTGTTCAAAAGTCTGCACCCCCCCCCCTTAATTCTTAATCCTGTGTATTGCCCCCTTTGGCACCAATGACTGCGGTCACGGTCAATGAGGCCCCGGATTCTTGCAGGTAGTATATCCGCCCATTCTTCGCAAAATGCCTCCAGGTCATGCGGGGTCTTTGGTTGTCTTGTATGAGATCGCGATAATTGGTCGGGAGACGGCCACTGCAGAACCCTCAACTTTTTCTGCTGTCACCACTGGAAGGTCAGCTTTGCCTTGTGCTTAGGGTCATTGCCGCGCTGGAAATTCCAAGAGTGTCCCAATGCGCAGCTTTCCTGTAGAACGCATATTGTCTGCCGGTATTTTCTGCATTTATCTTCCCATCAGTTTTCATAAGACCCCCCCCCATGCCTTTAGAGCTCACACCCCAAAAACTCACCATGCTTCACAGTGGGGATGATATTCTTCCTCTCCAAACGTTGTGACCATAAAGCTCTATTTTGGTCTTGTCAGTCCAGATTAGTGTGCCAGAAGCTGTGAGGCGTGTCGAGGTGTTGGCCATATTGCGACAGGGCTTTTTTTGTGGCATTAGCTCAGTAAAGGTTTCTTTATGGCAGCTCAAGTATCGTATTGTGTCCCTTGAAACAGCCACGCCGTCTGTATTTCTCCTGAAGTTACCTGTGGGGTTTTTCTTTGACTTGTTGTGGCTGCAGTCTACCTCAGTGGTTCTCAACTGTCCAAGTTCCCCCAACAGGCCATGTTTTGGGAATCTCTCTTGGTTAAAATAGCTGTCCAAAATACCAAGCCATTGACTCTGATTTAAAGCACCTGTGCAGGATAAAGGAAAACCAGCAAATATGGCCTGTTGGGGGTGTACTTGAGGACAGGGTTGAGAACCACTGGTCTACCTGACCTTGGCTTGGTATTAAGAGATCTCCAAATTTCCTACTTTAGTAATTAAACAGTACTGAATACTGATTGGCATATTCAAGGCCTTGGATATCTTTTTATATTCTTTTCTAGCTTCTAAAGTTCCATTGCCTTGTTACGCAGGCCTTTTGACATTTCTTTTCTGTGGCTCAGTATCTAGCCTACTCAGAGCATCCACACGAGAGCTAACAGACTCATTGACTATACACCACAGATGTGGGAAATGAACCTTCAATGGCCATTGTAACCTGTGTGTGCCACCTTGTGTGTTTGTACCAAGGCCAAACATTCCGGGGGTGGGGGGGGGGGACTTTTCATCGGGCCATTTTGGGGGATTTCTGGTATCATTGGGATTTAAAAAGGAGCCAAACTACTATGTGATAATAAATGGCTTCATCTCATCCTGATCCCTAGGTAAGACAGTTTTTTGGCATGATCAGTCAGATTTTCAATATCGATGCCAATATTTCTCCATTTCTGCCACGGGAGGCAAACTTTTCAACACAATTGTAAGAATTGTTTATAGGAATGGCACAATCGTTTTTCCTTCCCGCAGAGTCGCTCTTCAGGTTCCAGAGATTCGTAATTGGTTAGGCATGGCATGATACAACGTTCTCCTTGACCCCACCACACATCTCCGACAGGACTAATCCTGAAGTTGGGAACGCCCTTCGCCTTCTGCCGAGGATTGCGACACCGGCGGTGGAGATGTTACCTCGTCTTAGGAAAGTTTTTAGCTGACTTTAATGGCCTGGGGATATTATTATATTAGTGGAACACCATCCAGAAGCTGTAATTTTATTTCTTGTGGTTTCGTCGTCAAGTCGTGAAGAAATAGAACATCTGTCAGCTACGGCAAATGTAACAAGTGAATGCGGGCGATCCGTCCTTTCCGGGGTTTCTTTGGATCTTGTTTGCAAAGATTATACAACTGGGCCTGGGCAGTGAAAAGGGAGGTCCGCTGATCGCCAATCGCCCCCCCCCAGGCATTCAGAACTTTAAAGGTGCAGGAAGGGGCTAAAGTGATACTTTAGGTATCTTAAAAATGCTGCCCCCCCAAACTATCGGTGTCCCCCCATCCCCGATCTTCCCGTGTCCCCCCATCCCCGATCTTCCCGTGTGCCCCTCCATCCCCAAAGCTCTCGCATCCCCAATCTTCCAGTGTCTCCCCCCCCCCCAATCCCCAAAGCTCTCGCATCCCCTCCATCCCTGAACTTCCCATGTCCCTCATTCTCGCTTTTTCCAGTGTCCCCTATCCCCAAAGCTCTCACATCCCCCTCCATCCCCGATCTTCCCGTGTCCCTCCATCTCCAAAGCTCTCGCATCCCCTCCATCCCTGAACTTCTTGTGTCCCTCCATCCCCAAATTTAAAGGTGCAGGAAGAGGCTAAAGTGATACTAACTTTAAGTATTTTAAAAATGCTGCCGCCTGAACTTCCCGAGCCCTTCCATCCCTCAACTTCCCGAGTTCTACGATCACCCAACTTCCCGAGTTCTACGATCACCCAACTTCCCGAGTCCTTCCACCCCCATGCTTCCCATAACCCTCCATCCCCCAACTTGCCGAGCGCCAACATTTTGGTCCCTTAACGCTCTTGTTGGAGAGCTTCTGGTCTGCGGGAACGGGGGCCATTGACTCTCTCCTGCGTCCACTCTTGCCCATCGCCCTCTTACAGAGGTAAAAAAAATCCTCATTCATTGGGTTTCCAGACAGATAGGTAGAAGACAAATGCCAGCTGTAGTTGGGCTTTCAGTTTTATTATTTTGTTGATTTGAAGCTTTCTTAATGGTCTTCCTGGGAATGATAAATAAAGTAACCGAGGAGCTGAAATCCCTTTCCTTGGAGGAAATGATGCTCCAGCCCGTCTCATGATTTATTTATCCTCTCCAGCGAGACTTAACACTGCGCTGTGTCAATATTTGAGTCTCCGTGCGTTTTCTTCCTACGTCTGTGCAGAGCCGGATTTCTCTATACACCCTGGACAAGGAGCAGGCCACCCAGACCTAGTCAGAGATAGGCAACCTCGGCGTCCCAACTGTGGTGAAACAAAGTCCCATGAGGTACTGCAGGACTCTTGGCAGCCACATACATGACTCCCGCATTGGTGAGACCTCTGGGAGTGCAGGGTCTACCCCTCAATTAGGGAGAATGTGTGCGGTCATGAAACAATAACTTGGGGTCAGGTCAGGAACAGCTACTGTCCAGACAAGCGAGTCAAGTCACAGGAGTAGCAGAAGACTGTTCAGTCCATAGTTCATGAGAAACTGAGCCTTAAAACAGTCTGATGCCATGTTGGATGTTGGTAGTTCCCTGACTGCTGCCATGTCGGATGCTGATAGTTATCTGACTGCTGCCCTGTTGCATGCTGGTAGTTCCCTGACTTCAGCCAAGTTTGTTGATGGGAGTTCCCTGATTGCTGGCAGATCCTTGTGTTGCTTGCTGGCAGATCCTTGTGTTGCATGCTGGCAGATCCTTGTGTTGCATGCTGGCAGATCCTTGTGTTGCATGCTGGCAGATCCTTGTGTTGCATGCTGGCAGATCCTTGTGTTGCATGCTGGCAGATCCTTGTGTCGGTCGCCTAGACGGTCGTACGTT
>BLSH010213329.1:65273-82846 GCA_018402905.1 Glandirana rugosa | reverse complement strand
TTCCTCCCACTGACACCAGTGATGGGGCACTATTCCTCCCACTGACACCAGTGATGGGGCACTATTCCTCCTCCTCCTCCTTACTGCTTATGTAATTTGTTTTTTAACTCCCATTGATGCCAAAAAATGTTTTACTTATTGGCTAATATGCCCTAAAATCCAATGGACCATTATTGCCCTTGCTTTCGAAAGTTTGTATAACCCTGATGTAGAGGACATATGGATTGGTTGCTTTGTATGGATAGACTGATTCCTCCGGTTATATACTTCATACACAAGGCCTGATGTGTTTTATCTGAAGCTGTAAAAACCTGAAATATTCATCACAAGGGGCTAAAGAGTTTGTGGATTAGCTGAGATCTGTGATCTAACGCATGGTTGGCCATCTCCACCTCCTGGATTTAATGCGTCTTTAAGCTCTTTATCACGGAGGGGAATATAAACTGGCCTTGGAAATGGTGTTATTGCATCCAATGGCCCTCAGATGGTAGTCGGAATTGGTGGATTGTTCTTTTGGCATAAGGATCGAGTAAAAAATTGACAAACTGCGAGATTTAACACCTCTCAGAAAAAGCCCACTTAGGCTTAAAATGTGAGGGGAGGTCATTTCAAAGTGCTCCATTTCTTTCATCATGTCTTCCATTTCTCGAAATCCAGCTTCGTCCTCGCAAAAAAAACCCTATAAATTGGCCTTGTAAAAAGATAAAATAATCCCCACATATTGTCCTCATTTATGGTCGGGTTGTTGGGTTTTTTCTACTTAGTTTTCCCTGCTCTCCTTCCTTAGAGAAAATCTGTGGAGGTTCAGAATAAAAAGGTCAGGTTTAGAGTTTCACGGATCTCACAGCTTTCTTCTTACCCGGCTTTTCTCACGTGTATTTGGGGGCCTATTAGGCCCCTCGGAGTACAAGGGCTGGTGACCTGTTTTACGACTGCAGATGCCTAAAGCTAATCCAGAGTTTTTCGTAAGGATAAAGCAATTATTGTAATGGAGTCTTGGTTTGTGAACCTCTGGTCTAGGTTCTGGGTGCCTGTGAATTCTCAGACCGCTTTTGTTTCTTCGGGTCGTTGGCCGTATTTAAGTGGTTGTGAGGTAGAGACCAGGTTGACTCAACTGGAGATGCCCCAAACCACTATGGAATGGATTGATCCGAACTTTGAATACGTTTTTGTTGCCTTCTAGGAAGATGATCCCATTACCTCCATATTGGGTTATACTGACTCTGCCAGCGTATATGGGCATGCCCCAGGCGCTCCTTGTTTTCTGCTGCCAAATGGACTTCTTCATTGCCTCGTACCAGAACCAGACCCATCCCAGGACCCAAGTAGCCAATGCTCCTTCAAAAAGATCGATCGCACCTCTTAGCTGTTTTCAGTGCAGCTGCTGACCTCTGGATTGAGACAGAATGGCTCCTGAATTCCACATTTAAAGTGGTTGTAAACCTCAGACATGAAATAGGAACAAAGCATTATCCCTCTACAGTGTGTACTTGTCTCAGTCCAGAGCACAAAGTGTCATTTCTGTTTGCTGCTTCATGAGTCAATTCTGACAAGTTTTCCTGACAGCAAGAGAAAAATGGTGAAGGGAGGGAACTCCAGCACGCAGCCTGTGATTGACAGCCTCAGCGATTTTAGCTAGGAGGGTAGATGTTTCTACTAGAAGGGAGGAATTGTTGGTTGTGGAGGTGACTTGTATTACTCCTGACCACTGCACTGTGTATTACGTAAACTTGTGTACATGTGACCGCTTCACTGTGCATTACTAATGACCCCTGCACTCTAGGTTAATACTACTGACCTTTAAACTCTGCTTTACTTATTCCCGACCCCTGCAAAGACCCTGTTGGGCCTGCACTTTGTGTTGCGTGCTGTTGACCTCTGGGTTACTGATTCCTGACCACCTAAACCCTGCCTTGCATACTGCTAATCTCTGCACTCCGCATTACTTCTGACCCATGAACTTTACATTAGGTACTCCTGACCCCCTGACCTCTACATTACATACCTCTCTGAACTCTACATTGCTTTCTCCTGACCACCAATCTCTGCATCACTTAATCCTGACTATTGAACTCTACATTACATACCCTTCTGAACTATCTGAACTCTACGTTGCATACCCCTGTACTGTTACATATTGCTGACCCCCTAACTCTGTTACATATTCCTGACCCCTGAACTCTACATTACATACGGCTGACCCCTGAACTCTGTTACATACCCCTCCTTGAACTCTACATTACATAGCCCTTTGAACTATCTGAACTGCACATTGCATTCTCCTGACCTCTGAAATCTACATGATATACTCCTGATCCCTGACCTCTGCATTACATACTCTTGACCCCTGAACCCTGTGTTACATGCTCCTGACCCCTGAACTCTTGATCTTACAATGAAATTATAAAGCGTGTTGTCAGCTGTTGGTGTTCTTTGTATGGAGATAACTTTGGTTGGAGCTCTCTGATGCGGCTCTTGGATTAGTCAGTGTTCAGTGCTGGCATTTCCAGGACCGTCTCCTGTTCGTTACGCCCGGTGTTATTACGACTCGCTCTGTTTTCAACGTCCGCTGCAATTTTGTATTTTTTCCTTGTTTATTTTTCTTTGTCAATACAAAGTGACAGCTCAACACTAAGCAGCAATAAACGCGGACTTGTCATCCTCTTCTAGTCGCCCGCCGAAGCTAATTGGTTCCATCCACTTCAAGCACGTTCGTCTTTGCCAAATGTTCTTCGTTTCTCCATTCTGTTTTCTGATCTAAACACCGAATATTTTATGCGGCGGGTGGCTCTGCCAGAGAAATGTACATTCTAGATGGACGGGTGTAAATCATCGAATGAATTCTGGGGAAATACTGAGAATCGGGGGGGCACTCAAGGAATAAATATTGCGTGTAATGAGCGGCGAATTCCTGCCTCATGTATAATCCTGTAGGACGCCCCCCCAGTAAAGGGATTTCGTGTGGAGAATGTTGTGGTAATTAATCACACCGATGGATTATGTGAAGTGGGAAGGTATGCCGCTACGGCAAAAGAAAACTTTGCTGATTGCGGGTCTTGTGTTAATCAATCCGGAATCCGTTGTGATTGGAGCGCCGGGGTGAGCTTGTTTCTAGAAAACGCTGCCTCACCAGAGCTCTCGGGGGAGCGATAAAAGAAATTCACAAAGCAGAGAAAATACCGAACGTTTTCTTCTATAGCCCACATCCGCCTAGGAGCGAGGAATAACCCCAGTCACAGCCCATTCACTATGTAATAAGGAATTGCAAAATCATTTTTTTTGTTCTGTATGCAGCAAATTCCTGGCATTTTTCACGGCCTCTAATGCATTGTCCTACAAACTCTCTACCAGTAAATGCTTCGCTTAGCGCTGAACTCCCCTTGTATAGGGGGCCAGCCCACACAGCCAGGGTTTAATGTTCATTAAGGTCGGGGGGGTAGAGGGATAAAGTGTAATTATTTATTTTGGCTCAGATCAAAGTGCAGTATTAGTTTACATCTGTGCCCAGTAGGGGGCGCACAACCATCATTGTGTCCTTTCAGGAGACCTTTAATTCAGGTTCCTACCCCCCCCCCCCTCGGGACCCCCCATTGTACCAGCAGGCACACTATACAACAGGGGGTGGGCAAACTGGCCCTCCAGTTCTTGTGGAAGTAAATGTCCCATGTACTTGGCTTGACAATGTAGGAGCCTGGAACTGCGTGTCCGGGGCATTGGGCAATAGCAATTTGACAGCCCCATATATTCATCAAAGAGACATGCCAATCCAAAAAAGGGACATCCACATATAGCAAAAGGGACAGCCAGGGTCCAGCAAAAAAGGGACAGCCAGGGTCCAGCAAAAAGGACAGCCAGGGTCCAGCAAAAAGGACAGCCAGGGTCCAGCAAAAAGGACAGCCAGGGTCCAGCAAAAAGGACAGCCAGGGTCCAGCAAAGACATCTCAATCACATGTAGCACCTACGCATTCAATGGGCAGGCCGGTCCACGAAAGCCTCCCCCCTTCCTCTTCACTGCCACCAACCAACTTGGCTCCGATACCAGCTCAGGGATGCAAGATGCGGCTCTTCCCTCAGTTTGACTGAACTGCGCTCCACCACCGGTTACATAACCCCCAGCACCCTGCCCGCTGCCGCTGGCCAAAGGAAGCTATAGCAGAGCAGGCAGCTCGGGGCGCCAGGAGTGGGCACACAGCAAACTCTGGAACAATGAATGGGCTGACAAAAGCCTGGGCGCCAGGATGCATTTTCTAGTTGCAATGGCAACCTGGCGCCTGGGCTTTGTTGAGCCCTGCCCATGAGGCTTTGCAAGATTGACAGTTACAAATTGAGCTTCCACCACTTAAGGTGTGGGTTTGCAGTACTTCCCTAGAGTGTAGGATCCCAAGGGGCCCAGTACCACCTGGTTCTACAGTCTTCTAAAGCTCCTGTATGGGCATCCTCTGAACAGTGATTGTCATGTGCTTAACTATTTAACCTCCGGAAGGTTTTAGCCCCTTCATGGCCAGTTTATTTTTTGCTGTTGAGCACTGCGCTACTTTAACTGATAAATGCACGTTAATGCAACACTGTACCCAAATGAACTTGGCAGCACAGCTCCCCCTGCAACACCACTCAGCAGTGACTAGGCAGCTCAGCTCCCCTTGCACCCCATCCCAGTAGTGACTAGGCAGCTCAGCTTCCCCCGGCACCCCATCCCCAGCAGTGGCTCAGCTCCCCCTGCACCCCATTCCAGTAGGGACTAGGCAGCTTGGCTCCCCCTGCACCCCATTCCAGTAGGGACTAGGCAGCTTAGCTCCCCCTGCACCCCATCCTAGTAGGGACTAGGCAGCTTAGCTCCCCCTGCACCCCATCCTAGTAGGGACTAGGCAGCTTAGCTCCCCCTGCACCCCATCCTAGTAGGGACTAGGCAGCTTAGCGTCCCCTGCACCCCATCCCAGTAGGGACTAGGTAGCTCAGCTTTCCCTGCACCCCATCTTAATAGGGACTTGGCAGCTTGGCTCCCCCTGCACCCCATCCCAGTAGGGACTTGGCAGCTTGGCTCCCCCTGCACCCCATCCCAGTAGGGGCTTGGCGTCCCCTGCACCCCATATTAATAGGGACTTGGCAGCTTAGCTCCCTCTGCACCCCATCCCAGTAGGGACTTGGCAGCTTAGCTCCCTCTGCACCCCATCCCAGTAGGGACTTGGCAGCTTAGCTCCCTCTGCACCCCATCCCAGTAGGGACTTGGCAGCTTAGCTCCCTCTGCACCCCATCCCAGTAGGGTCTTGGCAGCTTAGCTCCCTCTGCACCCCATCCCAGTAGGGACTTGGCAGCTTGGCTCCCTCTGCACCCCATCCCAGTAGGGACTTGGCAGCTTGGCTCCCTCTGCACCCCATCCCAGTAGGGACTTGGCAGCTCGGCTCCCTCTGCACCCCATCCCAGTAGGGACTAGGCAGCTCGGCTCCCCCTGCACCCCATCCCAGTAGGGACCAGGCAGCTCAGCTCCCCCTGCACCCCATCCCAGTAGGGACTTGGCAGCTTAGCTCCCTCTGCACCCCATCCCAATAGGGACTAGGTAGCTCAGCTCCCCCTGCACCCCATCCCAATAGGGACTAGGTAGCTCAGCTCCCCCTGCACCCCATCCCAATAAGGACTAGGTAGGTCAGCTCCCCCTGCACCCCATCCCCAGCAGTGACTCAGCAGCTTGGCTCCCCCTGCACCCCATCCCAGTAGGGACTCTGCAGCTCAGCTCCCCTGCTCCCTCTCCCAAGAGACAGCCTTCTAGTTTTATAATGTAAGCACAGAGCAGGAGGTGGGGGAGACGGAGCGAAGTCCCTGTTGGGAGAGGAGAAAGCAGAGCGAGCTGCTGAGTTTATTGCTTCCTTGGATGAATTGCTCCAGACTGCCTGCAGCTACAGAGGTCAGAGCAGGTTACAAGGAGGCACTCTTATCTCGCCCATGCCACCCTTTGCAGACACAATGCCCCCTTTTAAAGTCCATTTACGTTTTGTCAAAGATCTGCAAGTACTTCAATGGCCCACATCCTGGTGACCGGTTCACTTTAAGCAACCCCACCAGCGGTCACCCTGGAACATTGGGGGGAGTTCCATGTAATTGGCGCCCTTCCCTCCATTGTGTCCTGGGCTGGAAACGATGAGGGCACCTCTCCCCGCAGTCCGCCTGCTGGCGGGAGGTTTGCGGCGTTCTCCTTTAGGGATGAATGTAATTTCTGAGGATTAGTAGAAAATAAACATTTTCTGTTCTGCAGATGAAACGTTCGCTGCATTGTGAGCCAAATAACGTGTTTTGTTCTCTCGGTTCTATTAGAAACATGTCTGCTGTGTTCTCCTCTGGCAGGCCAGGCACACAATGCTTTCATCCCCTCTCTTCTCTTCCAGATTCTGCTTCATCTTCTAAGAGCAAAACCTTTCTGTGACTTATTTCTGTCTCTTTGCAGATCCAAGTGCAGCCAGAAACAAGAAAAAAGGTGAGTGGATCAATCTCACTTTTTATTATTTTATAATCTGGTATCACACGTTTAGATGGAGAGTTGGGTTCAGTAAAAGGGACCTAGCCTGGGGGGTTCAAAAAAATGCCAGAGGCCAGTCTGTAAAAGCTTCCAGGTGTGCCAAATATCAGCCCCCCCGCCGGCTTCTGTGGTTCCTCCCGCTGACCCCTACGCCAATATTGTGTCCTGCAGTGAGTAGGGGGTCAGCAGGAGGAACCACAGGAGATTGCGGGGGGGGGGGGGGGGGGCAACCTGCTAAGGAGTCAGATAGGTTTGGTGTCGGGAGCTCTGATGCACAACAAAATCTCAGCCGACAAGCAGACAGACAGGTAGGCACAATGCTGATTTTGCACAGGTTGCTGTGTTAAACATTCTTCAACCCCCCCCCCCCCCCCCCCCTGGCAGCACCGCTGTAAACAAGCTGGGGACATTTTTCAGCAGGAATGATAAAATGGTCTTCTAGAGCAATGGTGATCAAATAAAGGAGCCTCAAATGTCATGACCTCACCAAAGGGCCCCTCACAATGTTGAATATACACTCGCCGGCCACTTTATTGGGTCTCCCTTGCTAGTAGCAGGTTAGACTCCCTTAGGTGCACCTTGCTAGTAGCTGCTTGGACCCCCATTATTAGGTCCCCCTTGCTAGTAGCGGGTTGGACCCCCTTTATTAGGTCCCCCTTGCTAGTAGCGGGTTGGACCCCCTTTATTGGGCCCCCTTTGCTAGTAGCGGGCTGGACTCCCTTAGGTGCACCTTGCTAGTAGCTGCTTGGACCCCCTTTATTAGGTGCACCTTGAGATGATTGGAGCTCTGTGACCTGGTGCATTATACTGCTTGAAGGAACCATCAGAAGATGGGGGACACTGCAGTCATAAAGGGATGGACATGGTCAGCAACAATACTCAGGTAGGCCGTGGCCCCTAAACCTAAGGGGCCCAAAGTGTGCCCATCCCCCACACCATTACACCCCCACCACCAGCCTGAACCAGTGATACAAGGCAGGATGAATCCTTGCCCCAAATTCTGACCCCATCATCTGAATGTTGCAGCTGAAATCCGGACTCCTCAGACCCGGCAACGTTTCTCCAATCTTCTGTTGTCCAATGTTGGTGATCCGGCCAATCACAGCCTCAGCTTCCTGTTCTTAGCTGACAGGAAAACAGGAAGCTGAGGCTACAATTGGCCGGATCACCAACATTGGACCAACAGAAGATTGGAGAAACGTTGCCAGGTCTGAGGAGTCTGGATTTCAGCTGCGACATTCAGATGGTGGGGTCAGAATTTGGTGCATGGATCCCCCCTGCCTTGTATCACTGGGTCAGGCTGGGGGTGTGGGGGATGGGCACACTTTGAGCCCCTTAGGTTTATGGGCCACGGCCTACCTGAGTATTGTTGCTGACCATGTCCACCCCTTTATGACTGCAGTGTCCCCATCTTCTGATGGTTCCTTCCAGCAGGACAAAGTTCCAATCATCATCTCACCACTGGACAATGAGGTCCCTGCACCCCAATGGCCTCCACACTCCCCACATCTCATCCAATAGAGACCCTTTGGGATGCGGTGGAACAGAAGATCGGCATCATGGATGTGCAGCCTACAAATCTGCAGCCACTGTGTGATGTCGTCATTGTCACTATGGAGGGAAATCTGAGGAACGTTTCTAACACCACCTTGTATCTATGGGGGGTCCAACCCGCTACTAGCAAGGGGGACCTAATAAAGGGGGTCCAACCTGCTACTAGCAAGGGGGACCTAGTAAAGGGGGTCCAACCTGCTACTAGCAAGGGGGACCTAATATAGGGGGTCCAACCCCACTACTAGCAAGGGGGACCTAATATAGGGGGTCCAACCCGCTACTAGCAAGGGGGACCTAATAAAGGGGGGTCCAACCCGCTACTAGCAAGGGGGACCTAATAAAGTGGCCGGTGAGTGTAGATGAAATATTGTGAGCACGTTGGAACATAATTTACTTTGTGGTTAGTTTCACAATGTGTATATATAGATTATCGGATTGTGTTGGATTAGTTTGCACGGAATTAAAAGGTGGCGCATCATAGAACATTTTTTATGTTGGCCCTTTTTAAAGTAGAATTTTTTTTTTTAACTGTGCTGCATCCTTCGTTCACACTGAGCGCGGCTTTGAATTTGAGCGATTTCAAAGCCGCATTTCAGTCCGATTTCGGAGGCAACGTGAAAAACATCTGTGCGGGCTCATGCACAGATGTCTTTTGAAATTGCCCCCAAAATCGCCAAAAGTAGTGCAGGACGCTCCCATTGCCTGCAATAGGCTCTGATTTGACCTGTCAGATCACGCCGATGGGAAATGGGTGGGGGGGGGGTTAAAGGCCAAGTTCACCTTTTGGAAGATATCAAGTTACACACATATCTGGGAGGTAACCTGTACTCCTCCCGCCCTGATGCTCCTCTGATCGCGGGTGCAATTCTTTGCAGGCTCTCGCGGGAAGAAATTATGAATGGTGGTTTTTTTTTTTTTTTGGTTTTTTTTTCCTCCATGCAAAAAATATATTTTACCCCAAAGGTAAACGTATCTTTTAATGCCACAAGGCAGAGCGGTTTCCAAATCATGTGACTGCTCTGATTGGCTCTCACGGTGGTCACGTGATTGGGAACTCCACTCTCTGGCTTCTGAACAAAAGTCGTGACCAAGAGCTGTGGGAGACCGCTCAATGTGAGACCACCATAGATGCATGTATGCAGCAGCTGGGCAGTGAAGTCCACTTTTCCTGCCACCACATACATGGGTTTTGTGGTCAGGAAGAGGTCGTACCCAACATTGAGTTTGTAGAGTTCCTGTTTAGGGGCTCCAAAAAGACTTTTGTGCCCCATCCTCCATGCATCTGGGTGTAGCTCCTCCATGCATCTGGGTGTAGCTCCTCCATGCATCTGGGTGTAGCTCCTCCATGCATCTGGGTGTAGCTCCTCCGTGCATCTGGGTGTAGCTCCTCCGTGCATCTGGGTGTAGCTCCTCCGTGCATCTGGGTGTAGCTCCTCCGTGCATCTGGGTGTAGCTCCTCCGTGCATCTGGGTGTAGATCCTCCATGCATCTGGGTGTAGATCCTCCATGCATCTGGGTGTAGATCCTCCATGCATCTGGGTGTAGATCCTCCATGCATCTGGGTGTAGATCCTCCATGCATCTGGGTGTAGATCCTCGCAGCATCTGGGTGTAGGTCAGCCTGTTGTATGGAGAGCCCAGGCAGGAAAACTCCATTTTTATACACAAGGCAGAACATGGCTTCTGGTCCTTGGAGCAGGTTATGGGGAGCTAGGCTTCCTGTGTATGAAGACTTTGTGCCCTGGCTTGTCACAGGTTTGTGCTGGAAGTGTACTGCAGGATTCAGTTCTCTGCGATCGTTCATCAGAGTATTCTGGAGAGTAAGAGGCTGTAGATTGTTCAGTTGTTGTATGTTTAGGTGTTTATCTTTTAGGGACATTTTTCGGGCTGAAGTCAGACTTTTTTGGATTTTGAAAATCGCCTTCGCTCTTCAGATCCTCCTGCAAGGCCGTCCAGTATTTCAGTTTTGTTTGTAAAAACTTCCAACAATTAGTGAGAGGATAATAAATTGTTTCCAAGTGTTGGGGTGTCTACTGGAAGTCATAGGCTCTGTAAAGCTGCAGATTCTTCATACATCAACCAATGGTGTTCCTGTGGGTAGAAATTTAATATTATTGCAGATTTATACAGGTAAAATATAAATCCCAATTAGATATGCACAATGATAGTGGACTTCATTTGATTTAACCATATCTCATTGCCTATTTCTTAGGTTGAGAATGGAGTTCAGGTGTCTCCAGTAATGGTTAATACTCCATCACGCAAAGACATTGTGGACCATTGTGCTCTTCCATCCTTGTAACAGTTTGGTGAAGACCCTTTTCTGTTCCAGCATGACAGTGCCCCCCCCCCCCGCCCCCATGTACAAAGCCACCTCCATAAAGACATGGTGTGATCAGCTTGGTGTGGAGGAACTCCAGTGTCCTGCACAGAGCCCCGACTTTAACCATACTTTTTGGAAGGTCTTCCCATTTGTGAGGTCAGGTACTGAGGTTGGATGAGGACAAATTGTCAGACCCACTCCTGAAGAGTGGATGTTATAATCACAAAGGGAAAGGACAACTGCATAAAGACATGATTTGACGAGTTTGGTGTGGAGGAGCTCCAGTGTAGTCAACCCCCACTAAACACCTTTTGAGATTACTTGAATTGCCAATTGCAAGGTAGGTTTTCTCGGTCAACATCATAACCCCTTCCAATGATGGAGTTCAGGTGTCTCCAGTGAAGAGTCCCGGTAATACTTCATCATACAAAGACTTTGTAGACCATTGTGCTCTTCCATCCTTGTGGTAACAGTTTGAAGACCCTTTTCTGTTCCAGCATGACTGTGCCCCCTTACGTACAAAGCCACCTCCATAAAGACATGGTGTGACCAGCTTGGTGTGGAGGAACTCCAGTGTCCTGCAAAGAGCCCCCACCTTAACTCTACTTTTTGGAAGGCCTTTGGGAGGTCTTCTCATACAATATCAGTACCTGACCTCAGATATGGGGACAAATTGCCACAGACCCACTCAAGAAGAGTGGAGGATGTTCTAATCACAAAGGGTAAGGGCAACTGCATAAAGACAGGGTTTGACGAGTTTGGTGTGGAGGAGCTCCAGTGTAGTCAACCCCACTAAACACCTTTTTGAGATTAATTGAATTGCCAATTGCAAGCCAGGTCTTCTCATTCGACATCATAACCCCTTCCAATGATAGAGTTCAGGAGTCTCCAGTGAAGAGTCCCGGTAATACTCCATCATACAAAGACATTGTAGACAACTGTGCTCTTCCAACCAGGTGGTACTAGTTTGATGAAGACCTTTTTCTGTTCCAGCATGACTGTCAGACAACCCCCCCCCCCCCCCCATGTACAAGGACAGCTCTATAAAGAAATGGTATGACCAGCTTGGCGTGGAGGAACTCTGGTATCTTGCACAGAGCCCTGACCTCAACCCTGCTTTTGGAAGGCCTTTGGTATAAAGTATATAATATTGCAATGGCTGCCATTTTATTCTTTAGGGCAGCCTTTCTCAACCTTTTCAACACCCAGGAACCCTTGAAATAGTTCTCCGATCTCAGGAAACCCCTGCTAAAAATTTAAGATCTACAACTCATAAATTAGTGTGATGGTCAATGGGAAGAATGCTCAAACTTGTGGTCATTGAGAAGAATGCTCCTTAAACTTGTGGTCATTGGGAACAATTACCCCTTACTGATAGCTAAAAGGATCAATGTAATTGGGAATTTATCTGAGAGGTAGAAATTGACCATTGCTTGAGGAACCCCTAGCAACCTCTGGAGGAACCCTGGTTGAGAAACCCTGCTCTAGGGTGTTTGAAGGAAAAAATTATATATACATACATACATACATACATACATACATACATACATACATACATACATACATACATACATACATACTTTAGGGGTTCTAAGTAATTTTCTAGCAAAAAAATCAATTTTTAACTTGTAAACACCAAATCTCAGACATGGGCTTGGTCTTGAAGTGGTTAATATCACTTTAAAGTAGGCGCAGCAATGGAGGGGCACCTAATGCCCAGTGGTAGGAATAGCCAATTGAGGAAAAGTTGCAGCAAGATGCCTGTAGATTATTTGGCCTTTAAGAAACCTCCTGTTTTTTGCAGATTGGATACCATTTCTATATCGGCTTAAAAAAAGGGGATCATCTTGTAACCCAGAGGCCGTGTTCTGCACCATGGCCGCCTCCTTTTCCTCCCTTCGGCCCGTGTAATGAACTGCAATTTCTTTAACTATAATTATACTACTATGTGCCAGCAATGTATTTATGGATGTCTGTGTCCAGGCAACAAACACCATAGACCGCATGCAGCCAAAATAGGCTTTTTGCCCATCGTAGTCAGGACAGTCTACTGAAACTTGATAGAAGTCATTACTTTTCTGTAATAGGTCTAATCTGCCAAACATGGATTTTTCAGTGCCTTAGTCCTGGTAACCATGAAAAGGTGAACAATAACATCCAAGAGACCTCCCCAAATTGGGGACCATAATTTATAAACCCACGTATATTGTGGAATGTTTATGTACACTTTGATTATTGCACCTATATGATCTTGTTGGACATCCCATTCGAGAACCATGGCCGTTAATATTGAGTTGCCCCTCTTTGTGACTGAGACATCCTCCTCCTTTCTTCTGAGAACTTTCCACAAGATTTTGGAGGTTGTCTATGGGAATTTGTGGGGTCAGGTACTGATGTTGGATGAAAAGACGTCACCCACATGTTGGACCTCACGTTGGGCACCAAAAAAAACCTGGCTTACTAATTCATCCCAAAGGTGTTCAGATCAGGGCTCTGTGCACATTCCCCAAAAGGGCATTCAAGTTGAGGTCCTGATGTATGAAAAGACCTGGCTTGCAACTTTCCACAGGGTTTTGGAGGGTGTCTATGGGAAATTGTACCGATTTGTGTGGTCAGGTACTGATGTTGGATGACGAGACCTGACCCGCATGTTCGACCTCACCTTGGGCACCAAAAAAAAAAAAAACCTAGCTTACAAATTCATCCCAAAGGTGTTCAGTAGGGTTCCAATCAGGGCTCTGTGCACATTCCCCAAAAGGGCATTCAAGTTGAGGTCATGATGAATGAAAAGACCTGGCTTGCAATTGGCAAGTCAAGTCAATTCAAACCAAACCATGTCTTTATGGAGTTGCCCCTCTTTGTGACTATGACCTCCTCCACCCTTCTGGGAAAACTTTCCACAAGATCTTGGAGGGTCAGTGGGCATCTATGCCCATTTGTTTGGTCAGGTACTGATGTTGAACCTCACGTTTGCCATGAATTTGTAAACCAGTTTCTTTTTTTCGTGCCAAATGTGAGGTTCAACATCAGTACCTGACCAAACAAATGGGCATAGATGCCCACTGACCCTCCAAAATCTTGTGGAAAGTTTTCCCAGAAGGGTGGAGGAGGTCATAGTCACAAAGAGGGGCAACTCCATAAAGACATGGTTTGGTTTGAATTGACTTGCCAATTGCAAGCCAGGTCTTTTCATTCAACATGACCTCAACTTGAATGCCCTTTTAGGGAATGTGCACAAAGCCCTGATCTGAACACCTTTGCCATGAATTTGTAAACCAGTTTCTTTTTTTCGTGCCAAAGGTGTTCAGATCAGGGCTTTGTGCACATTCCCTAAAAGGGCATTCAAGTTGAGGTCATGTTGAATGAAAAGACCTGGCTTGCAATTGGCATGTCAATTCAAACCAATCCATGTCTTTATGGAGTTGCTGCCATTTTGTGGCTATAACATCCTTCACTTTTCAAGGAAGGCTTTCCACAAGATTTTGGAGAATGTCTATGGGAATTTGTGCCCATTAGTGAGGTCCAGTATTGATGTTGGATGAGAAGACCTGACTCTCCCATTGGTGTTCCAGTCCATCCCAAAAAAGGTGTTCCGTAGAGTTGAGGTCAGGGCTTGGAGCTTGTTGGACATCCAATTCCAAAAACATTGCCACTAATATAGCCACAAAGGGGGTCAACGCCATATTAGTGGCAATATTTTGGGAATTGGATGTCCAGCAAGCTTCAAGCCCTCAACCCTACTGAACACCTTTGGGATGGACTGGAACACCAATGGTGAGTCAGGTCTACTCATCCAAAGTCAATAGCTGACCTCAAAAATGGGCACCCTCCAACATCTTGTGGAACGTCTTCCCAGAACAGTGAAGAATGTCATAGCCACAAAGGGGGTCAACTCCATAACAGCTTCCACTGTTTTGGCCTTTCCACAATATTTTGGAGGGTGTGGGAATATGGGCCCATTTGTGAGGTCGGGAACTGATGTTGAATGAAAAGATGTGGCTCAGCATTGGCATTTCAATACATCCCAAAGATGTTCAATAGGATTGAGGTTAGGGCTCTGTGCAGGACACTTGAGTTCCTCCATGCCCTCAAACCTACTGAAAGGTGTTCCGGATTATGGATGAGAAGACCTTATACCAAAGGTCTTCCAAAAGTAGGGTTGAGGTGGGGGCTCTGTGCAGGACACAAGTTTCTCCACACCAAACTGGTCACATCATGCGTTTATGGAGCTGGCTTTGTACACAGGGGACACAATGTCTTTTTATGATGGAGAGTTACCAGGATCCCTTCACTGAAGACACCTAAGCTCCATTTCAAGGTGGGTATATCATATTTTGGCCATATACATAGAGGCGCGGTTGTCAGTTTTTTTTCACAATTTGGCCTTTTAGTTGGTAAGGCAGAAGAAGGCTGAAGTTGCGTGAAGTCTGGTGTCTGTTTGGCTTGAGAAGGCGGTCTGTTGTGTTGGGTTGCACCAGCCTAGGAGTCTCCAAAGGTCCATGTAGAACTGATTTTGCCTGTAATGTTAGAAAACACGAATCCGTACTCAATATTCAGAAATGTCATGGCCACTGCAGGGCTATATATACTGTTTTTTATGTTGTGTCATACATGGACTTCAGAACTAAAAGCAGTTGTTAAAAATCATTTAGGAATTTCCATTTGCTCAGTTGACTTCCACTTGAAGATGAGAGTAGAATATAAATAACTGAGCGGCAGAAAATGAGGTAATTCCACCATAATAATCTACCCGTTTATCTTTGTTTTCTGGGCCTTCTTCAGCTTCTTTGTAGGATTCAGAGATTGTCTCGGAGATTCATATCTCCATTCTGATGAAAAGGTAGAACCGTTACTGCGTCTTGAAATACATTTTTCAGGACCTTGATCAGCTCCATCTTGTCAAATCACACTTGTGTCTAAAGAAGCTTTGTTAGTTGTGATTACGTAGATTAGAAGCTGGAAGGATCTGATGGATACTTGCTGTTCTGTTTGATTTTGAATTGGCTCCTTGTTGTAATTGTGTAATATGTGTTGTGTTCTGTCTATTCATCCCTTATAAGTCACAAGGCCCGACTCCCTATGTAATGTGGGGGATTCTTCAGGAGCGTGGAAAATGTTTGAGTCCTTCTGTTACATTGTGAAACCACAACAGACCCAAGTCTCAGATTGTTCAGTCACTGCATATTTCTATAGTGCAATGGCCTCCAAACTGAGGACCAAGGGCCAGATGTGGTTCTTTGCTGGTCTTTGTCTGGGGCTTGAGACACAATTCCTCCCACTGAGGCACTATTTATTTCACTGACTTAAGTGTTGGGGATAAGTTCCTCCCACTGACACCATTGATGGGGCATTATTCTTCCCAATAACACTAACAATGGGGCACTATTCCTCCCAATGACAATAACAATGGGACACTATTCCTTCTAGGAACACCAATGACGGGCACCATTCAACACTGGAGCACTATTCTTCCCAGTGACACCAGCGATGGGGCACAATACCTTCTATAGATACCAGAGATGGGGCACCATTCCTCCCACCGACACAATGACGGGCCACCATTCCTCCCACCGACACAATGACGGGCCACCATTCCTCCCACCGACACAATGACGGGCCACCATTCCTCCCACCGACACCAATGATGGGCCACTATTTCTTCCCACGACATCAATGATTGGCTACCATTCCTCCCACTGACATCAATGATGGACCACCATTCCTCCCCCCGGCACCAATGACTGGGCACCATTCCTTTCACCGGCACGAGCACTATTCTTCCCAATGACACCAGCGATGGGGCACAATACCTTCTATAGATACCAGAGATGGGGCACCGGTCCTCCCACCACCGCCAATGACTGGCCACCATTCCTCCCACCGACACCAATGACGGGCCACTATTTCTTCCCACCGTCATCAATGATGGGGCCACCATTCCTCCCACTGGCACCAATGACTGGGCACCATTCCTTTCACCGGCACCAACACTGGAGCACTATTTTTCCCAATGACACCAGCGAAGGGGCACAATACCTTCTATAGATACCAGAGATGGGGCACCATTCCTCCCACCGACTCCAATGACTGGCCACCATTCCTCCCTCCGACATCAATGACGGGCCATCATTTCTTCCCACCGACATCAATGATGGGCCACCATTCCTCCCACCGACATCAATGATGGGCCACCATTCCTCCCACCGGCACCAGTGACTGGGCACCATTCCTTTCACCGGCACCAACACTGGAGCACTATTCTTCCCAATGACACCAGCGATGGGGCACAATACCTTCTATAGATACTGGAGATGGGCCACCATTCCTCCCACCGACACCAATGACAGACCACCATTCCTTCCACTTACACCAACAATTTGCACTATTTCTCCACCTGATGACTACAGATGGTATATGCTGACACCAGCACACGATTCCTACCATTGACCTCAACAATGGGGCACTATTCCTCCTCCTATTGACCATAGGTGATTTGTAAATCTTCATACTCCCAACGCCTGAGGCATTATTTTAGTCCCCTGATGCCGGGGTATTTTATACTGTGAATAGATAGATAGATGATAGATCTGCTTTGCCAAAAACTGTTTCAAATACATACCAACACCGCATTCATGTATCTTTCCAGGAAAAAAGCTTGGACCACAAGGACCCATTGGACCGCCAGGCCCTGCTGGGTCACCAGGGCTTCCCGGGCCTATAGGCCCTCCTGGAATCCCAGGCATCCCTGGAATCCCAGGATCAAATGCAGTTGGCCCTCCAGGACCCCCTGGGCCACAAGGTCCCCCAGGGCCACCAGGAAATCCAGGACCTAATGGTATGGAACATTAAGACTTCTGTTGCCTTTGATTCTGATCTGTAATTATATGCTGATTATTTTTTTTTCCGTTTTTTCATTAGGTTCTGCAGAAAAGGCCATCCCTAAAGAGCCTCCGGTAAGTCTTCTTTGTGGTCTTTGGACTAAGTAACTGCTTGATCTATCATCCTCGTTTAGTCTTGTTGACCAGTTATAGCAGCTTTCTCCAACCAAATGGTATCATATATAGTTTGTCTCCCCCGGTGGCCTAGGTCTCCTATCTTTGCTCTGTTGACATGCTGTAGCTCATAAAACCCTTCAGCTTCCAACACTTCTGGAAGTGTCAGATGTCTGTGTGGGGGGGGGGGGGGGGGG
>BLSH010213329.1:35905-58543 GCA_018402905.1 Glandirana rugosa | reverse complement strand
CCCCCCCCCCCCCCCCCCCCCGCCGCTTTTATATACAAAACATTTCACTGGATGACGCATTTGATAACCACATGTAAATAAACTTATATTAACCCCTTCTCTCCCGCCATCCCTTTAAAAAGTTCAGGATGCCGGGAAAGGTTGGGCGATCGCGCGTGATTGGCTGTCGGATCGGTCACATGATCACGAGGTCAGTCCCACCGACTACTGATTAGCGGGGAGCGGTCTTAGTGCTATTAGCCACCCAGCTATGGATAGGTGGGGGGGGGGGTGGTAAAGCTGCACCATTCTGGCACCCCCACATGTGTATTGGGTGGTAGAGGGGCAGAGGCGGCTCTCTAATTGGGCAAATTAGGCAGTCTCCTAAGGCCTCGCACTCACAGGGGCCTAATTTGACAGAGCACTGACACCGGCACTTTAAAGCTCTTAATATATGAAATTTATAATGTTGGTTTTTTTTTTTTTATCACTTGAATTATTTTTCCCATTATGGGCGGTGAGTGGAGGCCTCACGTCTAGGTTTTGCCTCACAAAGCCTAGAGCCGCCTCTGTAGAGGGGTAAAAGATATTGAAATGAGAGAGGAGAGCAGTTTAGTGGATGGCAGAATCCTGTATGAGGACAAAAATAGAATTAATTCTGTTATTTGGATCATTCCTTTAACCCAGGGGCCCCCAACCCCCGGGGCCACACAGCGCGCGGGGGAGGGGGTGAGCGACGACTGCGGTTACTTCTCACCAGCTGCTGTGCTCGGCCCGTGTGTCCTCTCCCGGCTCCCCTGACGAAGTCATCCTATTGAGTGGGAGGAGCTGCAGATCGGAATGGAGAGCTCCTCCCACCCCCTACCCTGCTGATAGGATGACTTCGTCAGGGGAGCCGGGAGAGGACACAGCCTCTGCCCTGCCACAAAGGTAGCTGGAGAGAGGAAGCCACGCAAGCATTTATCAGTGAAATGACCACTTCAGCCTGGGCTCCCGCCAGGCCATTCATCCGACGCGTTTTGCTCCATGTGACCCCCCCCCCCCCCCCAGAGTTTAGTCATGAGCAGCCCTGCCAAAGGTAGGAGCCCTAAGCAGGGGTAGGTAGAAATTAGAATGGGGCAAGAAAGGAAAGAGGGGCCAGATTGCAGGGGCAGTCTCCCTTACGTCACAGCGCAGTCTCCCTTACGTCGCAGCGCAGTCTCCCAGGGGCACTGGAGCAGTGATGGAGAACCTTGGCACCCTAGATGTTTTGGAACTACATTTCCCATAATGCTCAACCAGAGTGCAGGAGCATCATGGGAAATGTAGTTCCAAAACCTCTGGGGTGCCAAGGGTTCTCCATCACTGGACTAGACAGAGAAATTAACTGTTTCTTGCCCCTTTGTGACCCCGGAAACCAGCAGCAATGAGACTGTTGTCACTTCCGGTTCCGCCTCTCTGTTTAGGAAAGCAGCCAATCAGACCGATCTGTGTGCGATTGGCTGCATTGGAGGCCACAGGAGAGATTTGGGGTCAAGATCTCTCCATAGAGGGGCTGTCATGGCCCATGTTGTCACAAGGGAAGTTGTTCAATAAAGTTAATGCAAAAAATAAAGAAAGTAAACAAAATAAATAATTAAATTTAAAGCACCGCCCTTCCTTATGAGCAAATGTAAACGGCGAGGTATCAGAGCGAGAGCGATAATTCTAGCGCTAGACCTCTGTAACTTTAAACTGGTAAACTGTAAAAAAAAAAAAAAGCATCGCCTATGGAGATTTTTAAGTATCGTAGTTTTGGCGCCATTCCACGAGCGTGCGCAATTGTTAAACCTAGCATGCTTGATATCCATTTACTCAGCGTAACATCGTCTTTCATATTTTACCAAAAGAATTGGGTATTATATTGTGTTTGTGTGCAAAAAATTAAAGTGGATTCCCCCCCCCCCAAAAATTGCATTTGTAAAACCGCTGCGCAAATACGGTGCAACATCAAAAGCTGCATAACCCACCATTTTATTCTCTAGGGCAGGGGTGTCCAAACTATGGCCCTCCAGTTCTGGAACTACAATTCCCATCATGCCTGGTTATGTCTGTGAATGTTATAGTTTTACAATGCCTCATGGGACTTGTAGTTCTGCAACAGCTGGAGGGCCGTAGTTTGGTCACCCCTGCTCTAGGGTCTCTGCTAAATATATATATAAATGTGATTGGGGGGTTCTATGTACTTCTCTGTCAAACAAAATAAATACAGATTTTTACAGAGAGAAGTGTCAGAATTGGTCTGGTTGGCAAGGGGTTAAAGTGTATAGTGGGGATGTGGGGTGTCTATGGGGAATGTGGGGCGTCATGTTGGATGAATCCAACAGCACGTCCCCGATCCATCCGCAGACACCCCACATTCTCCCCCACAATCCCTCCATAGGCACCCCACATTCCCCCCCCCATTAACCATAGACACCCCACATTTCCCCATTCCTCCCAGACACACCACATTTCCCCCCATTAACCATAGACACCCCACAGGCACCCACATTTCCCACCATTAACCATAGACACCATACATTCCCCCCCATTAACCATAGAGACCCCACAGCCACCTACATTCCCCCCATTAACCATGGACGCCCCATATTTCCCCTCTACTGATTGGAGCACCGATGGGCCTTTTGCCCCTCTCCTACCCCCTAGGATCCCCATAGTGGGGGACACGTCCACTTGGTTATACATAAAGTATTTTACTGATCAGTGTGGGTAAATGGCCACCCATAGGATCAGAGCTCCGGTATGTGGTGGGCGAGGGATGACTCCTACCCTTCATATGCCAACCAGCTTAACTGGTGGCATGGAAAGCACCAAAAAGTTCCTTGTTCCCTGTACAGCCCCTCCCCCCCCCAGCATGGCGCCCCCCCGTGTGTCATACTAATAACACTCTTCTTATTCCATGTTGCACCTCATCCCTTCATAGGACTGCTCGTCCCGTCCATCCGCTCACTGACTCTTTGTCTTTCAGGCCGCCGTCGTCCATCTGCAGGGCCAGGGCTCAGTCATACAAGTGAAGAATGGTAAGGAATCAATGGCGATTCTTTTATTTCCCATGATTGGATGCTTTATGTGCCGCCATCTTTACACCCAATAGAAAACCTGAGCTTGGCGATGGGAGGATCATTGCAGGGATTTTCTCTGTGTAGCGGGGTGACGCCTTTGCAGCGTTTCCTCAGCAGATGTGGGTGTGGTCAGTGATGGTCCAATCAGATAAACCGGAGGGCCTGGAGGTTACCCCCTTGTGCCCACCAAAGCATTTCCCTGTAATGGAAGGGGGGGGGGGTGTAATAATACCTCTTCTGTGTGTCCTCCCTCCCCTCCATTCCCTGTAATAAAATGTAGGGGGTCAGCGGTAAGAAAAGCAGAGGTCATTAGTAATGTGTAGTGCATTCTTCTGCATTCACTTTCCCCTGACCATTACATACTACTGACCCCTGCACAACTTTCCCCTGAACTTTGTTACATACAACTTTCCCCTGACCCTTACATTAGAGTGCAGATGTCAGTAGTATGTAACGAAGAGGTCAGGGGAAAGTTATGCAGAGTGCATTGGTCAGTAGTATGTAATGTAGAGGTCAGGGGTAAGTTATGCAGGGGTCAGTAGAATGCATAACTTCCCCTGACTTCTACTGACCTCTGCACAACTTTCCCTTTTGTTGCATACTACTGACCAGTACACTCTGCAATGTAGAGGTCAGGGAAAATGTATGCAGAGTGCAGGGGTCAGTAGTATGTAGAGGTCAGGGGAAGGTTATGCACAGTGCAGGGGTCAGTAGAATGTAATGTAAAGGTAAGGGGGAAAGTTATGCAAGGGACAGTAGAATAATGTAGAGGTCAGGGGAAAGCTATGCAGAGTGCAGGGGTCAGTAGAATATAAAGCAGTGTACAGAGGTCACCAACAAGAAGCATTCAGAGGCTCAGCAGTAAAGTAGAGGTCAGTAGTATGAAACCGTGCATAAATCAATATAGAACCTGCATATCCCCCCCCCCCCATTACAAATCATTCACAGCACAAATTCTCCCCCTCCCTCTGTAAAATTAATTCACGGACTTCATATGCAGAGTGAGAGAAGTCCTCCCCAAACTCCCATTGGCTGCCATATCACACGTCAGAGCCAGGTAGAGGCTTAGGACTTCCCTGGGCTCTGATCTGAGAAATGGTGACCACTTCTAAAGGAAGGGCGGCATGGCGAGGTCCCAAATCGATCATCACATGGGCACAAGCAAGAGCCAACGTCTGCAATCGGATGGGCAAGTTCTTGGAGCACCCTACTGCCCAGGTTACCTGTAGTTAGGGGGGTGCATGGAGGTCCAGCACTTCAGTGGTGCTCAGCAGTCTAGGTCCCCCCCCCCCCCAGCCATGTGTTGGCGTTCACCTGAATGCCACACTCCATGTCTACAGATCACTGCATTGGCCGTCTCGGTGTAGAAAGAAGCGGCACTCATTGAAAATGTTCACTTTATTGCACAGATGTTTTAGAAAGTTACTCATCTCCCGATCAGTGGAAGTTGCAGGCAGGCTGCTATGAACTGTACTTGATGTGTCTGTTGATTATCCGCTGTTATTGGTAACATATACTGAGTGACTACGTTCTCTCACACTGAGATCTTGCAGGTGGAATCCTACATGACTGGTCGTGGACGGCCATCAATCACAGGGTATTCAAGCTGCACACCCGCAGCGGAGAACTGGAGGTGCTGGTGGATGGTACCTACTTCATCTATAGTCAGGTAGAAGTGAGTACGGTCTTGGGCCTAACTCCTACTTTCGTGTTGGAAAATGTTTTGCAGTCACACTGTAGAATACCATATATGGTCAAAGGTTAGTGGATGTGTGACCAGCCTGTATGAGCTTTGTTGGACAGTCTATTTCAGACCCATGGCCAATAATATGGTGGGAATTTGTGAGGTCAACTCCAAAGTTTTGTGGAAAGTCTTCCCAGAGGAGAGATGGCTTTTACAGCTGCAAAGAGGGGGCAAGTACTGATGGGCACAAAAAAAGGACCTGGTTTACAACTGGCCTTCAAATTCTTGTCAAAGATGTTCAGTAGGGATGAGGTCAAGGCTTTGTGCATGCCACTCGAGTGTCTCCATGTCCTTAGATCTTCTCATCCCATGGGTGTTCAGTAGGGATGAGGTCAAGGCCTTGTGCATGCCACTCGAGTGTCTCCATGTCCTTAGATCTTCTCATCCCATGGGTGTTCAGTAGGGATGAGGTCAAGGCTTTGTGCATGACCACTCGAGTGTCTCCATGTCCTTAGATCTTCTCATCCCATGGGTGTTCAGTAGGGATGAGGTCAAGGCCTTGTGCATGCCACTCGAGTGTCTCCATGTCCTTAGATCTTCTCATCCCATGGGTGTTCAGTAGGGATGAGGTCAAGGCCTTGTGCATGACCACTCGAGTGTCCATGTCCTTAGATCTTCTCATCCCATGGGTGTTCAGTAGGGATGAGGTCAAGGCTTTGTGCATGCCACTCGAGTGTCTCCATGTCCTTAGATCTTCTCATCCCATGGGTGTTCAGTAGGGATGAGGTCAAGGCCTTGTGCATGCCACTCGAGTGTCTCCATGTCCTTAGATCTTCTCATCCCATGGGTGTTCAGTAGGGATGAGGTCAAGGCTTTGTGCATGACCACTCGAGTGTCTCCATGTCCTTAGATCTTCTCATCCCATGGGTGTTCAGTAGGGATGAGGTCAAGGCCTTGTGCATGCCACTCGAGTGTCTCCATGTCCTTAGATCTTCTCATCCCATGGGTGTTCAGTAGGTTTAATCCAAAAGTTTCAGTAGGGTTGAGGGTAGATACTGATGGATGAGAAGACCTTATACCATGGATGCTCAACCTGTGGCCCTCCAGCTGGTGCGAAACTACAAGTCCCATGAGGCATTGCAAGGCCAGCAGTTACAAGCCTGACGCCTAAAGGCTGAGGCATGATGGGAATTGTACAGTTTGTTTGCACTTTAACCACTTGAGGACCGGAAGGATTTCCAGCTTTAGGACCGGAGCCCTTTTTGCGATTCGGGGCTGCGTCGCTTTAACTGAAAATTGCCCGGTCGTGCGGCGTTGTACCCAAACGAAATTTGCATCCTTTTTTTCCCACAAATAGAGCTTTCTTTTGGTGGTATTTGATCACCGCTGTGTCATTTCTGATCGCCGCTATAAACAAAAGGAGAGCGACAATTTTGCAAAAAAAAAACAAATTTCTTACTTTTTGCTAAAATACAAATCCAAAAAAAATATACTGATTACTGTGTAAATGCCATTGGCAGTGAAGGGGTTAACCTACAGGGGGCTCTCTAAGGGTTAACTGTGCTCCCTCAGTGTGTTTTAACTGTGGGGGGACTGCCCTAGCTGGGGAAGGGAAGTGGTCACAGCCTCCATGTAGAGGAAGGCCCCCCCCCCCCCCCCTCACAGAACGGAGGTCCGTGTTTACTTACACCGACCTCTGTTCTTTCACTGGGGGGGGGGGGGGGGGGGCGGCATCGCGGGTGGCCGGCGGAGATCGACTCTGCCGCCAGGAAAAAAGCCGCGTTAAAACCGCGATTTTATCAGCGTTAAGCAATGCCCATTTTTTCCCGCGCTAGCTTTCAGCGGCGTTTCTCTGCCTCTATTCAAGATCAATGGTTCCCTATTGATTTGAATAGAAGTCGCACCATGATGATCCGACTTGCGATGCGACTTGTGTGCAGAGGATCTTGCAAAAAAATTTAAAATTTGCATGGGTCCCCCCCTCCCCACAAGAGGTACCAGACCCTTCGGTCTGGTATGGATTTTAAGGGGGAAATGGCGTAGGGTCCCCCCCAGATCCATACCAGACCCTTATCCAAGCACGCAGGAAAGGGGGTGGCGATGAGCGGGTACACCCCCCCCCACGGACCATACCAGGCCGCATGCCCTCAACATGGGGAGTATGGGTGCTCTGGGGCGGGGGGGCTCTGCGCCCCCCACCCCAAAGCACCTTGTCCCAATGTTGATGAGTACAAGGGCCTCGTCCAGATAAACCTTGACGTTGATTGTTGGGGTCTGTGGGCGTGGGGGCTTATCGGAAACTGGAAGCCCCCTTTAACACGGGGGGGGTGGGCCCAGATCCCGCCCACCCTGTGTGATGGAGTATGGGGTGAATTTTTTTTTTTTTTTTTTTTTTTTTTTTTTTTTTTAATAGGTAGGGATACATTGTACCCCTACCTATTCACCTAAAAAAAGTGTCAAAAATAAATACACTATACAGGCTTTTTTAAATGGTTTATTAAATCTCCGGCATCTTTTCCCCTCTCCGCCTCTTTCTTCTGAGGGGTCTTCTATCTTCTGCCGCTGTCTTCTCCCTCTTCTCTTCCCATGTTGAATCGTCGCTCTCTCCCAATCAAACGCCAGGTCCGCTGTGACTTATATTGGCATGGGGCGGGGCCACCCACTGACGCCATCCGGAAGCCCAGCCCCTTGCGGTGGCACAGGGGTGGGCTGTGCCGTCATAAGGGGGTGTGGCTTCCGGGTTGCGGCAGCGGGTGTCCCCGCCCCATGCCAATATAAGCCATTGTGCAGCACGGACCCACCATTCGAGTGGAAGAGAGCGACGAGTCAAAAGCTCAAGAAGAGCAGAGGGAGAGGACAATGGCAAAAGGGCAGAAGAAAAGACCCCTCAGAAGAAAGAAGACGCCGGAGAGGGGAGAAGATGCCGGAGTTGATTTAATAAACCAATTTAAAAACCTGTGTAGCGTGTTTTTATTTTTGACACTTTTTTTTTTCAGGCGAATGGGTAGGGGTACAATGTACCCCATACCCATTCACATAGGGTGGTGGTCTGGGGGCTCCCTTGTTAAAAGTTCAAGATTCCGATAAGCCCACAGACCCCGACAACCAACGGCCAGGGTTGTCGGGAAGAGGCGCAGGGCCCCCCTGCCCCAAAGCACCCACCCCCATGTTGAGGGCATGCAGCCTGGTATGGTCCGGGGGGGGGGGGGGTGGCGCGGCGGGCCCCACCCCCTTTCCTGCATGCTGAGATTGTTTCTACAAGAGGGCCAACCGTCGGCTCTAAACCCTGCTGCTTGCAAATGTAAAAACAAACTTCTTGCCCAGCGCCAAAACTGCATGGCTATATCAATTGAACATCCCTTATGCCCACAGCAGCCATGGCTCCTATCAGCCCATTGACTTGTCCAGGCTTCCTGGCCATGGCTGCCGCAAACACCTGGGCTCCACACCACCAAAAGGGTGGTATATACAGCAGATAAGTAATTACTTATCCATTGATAAATGTCTGCACCATTTCTACACTTTAGCTTTTGAATGAAAGAATTGATTCTAAAAACAAGTCTGTTGATCTGCGCAAAATAGAACTCCAGCGTGCCGCACTCCTAAAGCCTGGATGGCTCAGTTAATAGAAAGCAGGCTCCTCCCAGGCCATGGCCTTTTGATGCATTTAGCTCCGCCCACATGGCTTAGTCCTAAAACTAAGCCCTTTTTGGTGGGACGAAACGCGTCGGTAGGGCATGGTGTGGGAGGAGCCTAGGCTGAGGTTGCTTTCCATCCTTGAGTTATATTTTGCGTAGCGTGCTAGGTTGGGCGGTTTAGAGGCCGCCACTCGGGAGTAGCGGGGGTCACCAGAGGGGGTTTGGATGAGCGCTTGGAGCAGCACTGTATCTGTTGATCTGATGGGTTGTGTTTTTCCTCTCCCAGGTTTACTACATCAGCTTTACAGATTTCGCCAGTTACGAGGTGGTGGTGGACGAGAAGCCCTTCCTGCAGTGCACGCGGAGTATAGAGCCGGGGAGAACCAGCTTCAATACTTGCTACACGGCCGGAGTTTGCCTTTTAAAAGCGAAACAGAAGATCGCCGTAAAGATTGTTCACGCCGACACCTCCATCAACATGAGCAGACATGCGACATTTTTTGGGGCGATCCGATTGGGTGAAACCCCCAGCTCATAAACTCCCTTGGAGAGTGGTGAAACTTTTATAAAAGGTCCATACAGTGTTACTATCCCATTGGATTGAACAGACGACGTCCTACTTTTGCCCCATCTAATATTGTGGAAAGATGGGAGAATACCTCCTTGGGGTTGCCGTTGTGGACATGAAGAATCAGCTGGTTCTTGTTCTGTTCGCCGCACACCGTGGAATTATCATCCTCGCGTTAACAGGGACTACTCTGCAAGTGTGCCTAGGACTGTCCTACCAGTGTTCCGAAGACCAGTTGGTCCTGATGTTGCACTAACCAGCGGCTGTGAAGCTGCTGAACAATTTTGTTATTGAGCAGTTAAAATACAAAAAAAAATACAAAAAAACGTTTTCTATACCATATCTTTAAGTTAAGACTAATATATAGGCCACAGAAATACGTTTATGCAAAGTGTAGGGGGTTCAAGTGTAACGGGACACTTGTATAAAATGCCATCAACCCTCATTTGTGCCGCGGTTCCATTGCATTATATAAGACTGGGTGCCAGGCAGGTCAGAAAGCTCATCCTGTGAATTTTTTTAGAAGGGCTTTTTATATTGGTTTTCTAAGAATGGCGTTCAGTGAAGCCATAGAGGTACACCAGAATGTTTGTGGACACCTGGCCATCAAACCTGATCCTCCACCCTTGTGGTAGCAGTTTGGTGAAGACCCTTTTCTGCTCGAGCATGACTGTATACCAAGCTAGCTCCGTAAAGACGTGGTGTGACCAGTTTGTGCCGGACACTCGTTCCTCCACACCACAGCCCCGACCTCAGCCCTACTTTTGGAAGGCCTTTGAGGATGAATGGAATAAGGGCAGGTACTGATGTTGGGTGAGAAGACCTTATACCAAAGGCCTTCCAAAAGTAGGGTTGAGCTGAGGGCTCTGTACTGGATCACTCAAGTTCCTCCACACCACAGCCCCGACCTCATCCCTACTTTTGGAAGGCCTTTGAGATGAATGGAATAAGGGCAGGTACTGATGCTGGGATACCAAAGGCCTTCAAAAAGTAGGGTTGAGGTTGAGGGCTCTGCATTGGATCACTCTAGTTCCTCCACACCACAGCCCTGACCTCATTTCTACTTTTGGAAGGCCTTTAAAATGAATGGAATAAGGGCAGGTACTGATGTCAGCTGAGAAGACCTTATACCAAAGGCCATCAAAGTAGGGTTGAGGTTGAGGGCTCTGTACTGGATCACTCTAGTTCCTCCACACCAAACTGGTCATGCCATGTCTTTTTGGAGATCTTGGTTGTAGCTATATCCATTGGCCATCAATGATCAAAGTGGCGCCACTCCATAACATCCTCCACTGTTCTGGGAAAGCTTTCCACAAGATTTTGGAGGGTGTCTGTGGGAATTTGGGCCCTTTTGTGAGGTCAGGTACTGATGTTGGATGAGAAGACCTGGCTCCACACATCATGCCTCTTGTTGGGCACCAAAAAAAAAGACCTGCCTCTCAATCGGCATTCCAATCAAAATGTGTTCAGTAGTGTTGAGGTCAGGGCTCTGTGCAGGACACTTGAGTTCCTCCACACCAAACTGGTCACCACATATCTTTAGGATGAAATGGAATGAGTCAGGTCTTCTCGATCAACATCTCTATTAAAGACCTGGTGTGACCAGTTTGTGCAGGACACTCAAGTTCCTTTACACCAGAGCCCTGACCTCAACCCTACACAATACCTTTGGGGTGAAATGGAATAAGGGCAGGAAATGATTTTGGATGCAACGACCTGGCTTCACACATCATACCTCATGTTGAGCACCAAAAAATGCTTGCCTCTCAATTGACATTCCAATCCACAGGTGTTTTAGTAGGGTTGATATCTGGGCTCTGTGCAGGACACTCGAGTTCCTCCACACCAAACTAGCCAAACCATGTCTTTATGGAGATGTTGGATGAGAAGACCTGACTAATTTCAATTCATCCCAATGGTGTTCTGTAGGGTTGAGTCTGGTCTTCTCAACCAACATCTCCATAATGACATGGTGTGACCAGTTCATGCAGGACCCATGAGTTCCTTCACGCCAGAGCCCTGACATCAATCCTACTAGAGTGTCCTGCACAAACTGGTCACACCATGTCACTATGGAGATGTTAGTTGAGAAGACCTGAATCAACCCTGCAGAACACCATTGTGCTGAATTGTAATTAGTCAGGTCTTCTCATCCAACATCTCCATAAAGATATGGTTTGACCAGTTTTGGTGTGGAGGAACTTGAGTGTCCTGCACTGAGCCCTGACTTCAAATCCTGCCTTTGGATTGGAATGCCAATTGTGAGCCAGGCTTCTTTTTTTTTATTTTTTTTATTTTTTTTTGCTGCCCAATGTGAGGCATTGTGTGTGGAGCCAGGTCTTCTAATTCAACCCCTGACCTCACAGATGGCAACAGGCACCCTCCCCAATCTTGTGGAAAGCCTTCCTAGAAGAGTGGAGCATCTTGTAGCCACAAAGTGGGGCAACTTCATATTGATGGCCATGGCTTTGGACTGGGATGTCTAATGAGCTCCTATAGGTGTGATGGTCAGATGTCCATAGACTTTTGTCTGATGTTGGAGGTGTAACCTCTGAAGGGATCTTTGGGTCTCCTTTCTAATAACAGGCCTGGCTAAATGTGGAAAATGTTATATTGCAGAGGTAATTTATAAGGAGCCAATTTGTATTCTCCAAGGTTTCTGTCTCCACTGCCCCTTGTGGTATTCTCAAATCCTGATTCATCCAGGTATTGGAGGCATGTGGCTCACCGAACCCCCCCCCCCCCCCCCCTCCTCCCCAAATGACAGCAATGGGTGCAAGAGTGACTACATACTGAGTACCATCACAGAGGGCATGGAAATGGTCATCCACCCATTGTGACAACAGATTTCAAATTGGAGTGCTTTTGTTCTTGGTGGGCAAATGGAGCTGTGAAGGAGGGAAAATGTTGTTGTAGCTGGGGAGGGGTGGCCATGGAGGTCCCTGCATTGGAATATCACAGGCTCACTTTGAGATATGAACCTTGAATGTGCTTTTGGACAAGTCTGAACCGCAACCTAACTTAACCCCTCCAATAGGGAGGGGGGCAGTCTTTTTTGCTTATTAAATACCCTATAACTATACAGGTTATGGTGGGGGGGCTAAAGAAATCAAAAAGCCTGCCAAATAAATCGGTGCACAGTAACGGTTTCTTGGAAGGAGACATGAATGTCTTCTGTTCTATCCCATATCCCAACACAAGGGACTTATTCCTCATTTCAGGACAGGAGGTAGAGCCATGCAAGTCCAGAACTGTCAGTGCAAATATTATAGAGCCAGCTGTTCCAGGCTTTTTGGCTATCATCAGTGCAGTGTATGTAAACCATGGCTTCTATGGAGGGGCCATGTGACCTGACAGGACAGCAGAACCATAAAAGTCCATAAGCAGAGGAGACGTGTACAGATACAGCAAATATGAACCTTTTTACTATTATTGCATCCTCAATGCTTTTAAATAATGAGGGGATATGGGAAAGGGAGGGATTGACTTTTGATGCACTATAGGTTACTCTACACCCTAAACTGGATTTTGTGAACCCAAAACTTTTACACCCCCCCCCTTCATGTACACAACGCTGCTGCATGTGACCTCTATAGCAGGGGGTATCCATTAAAATTTATGGAGGTCCAGTTGGTAAAATTTTCCTGCTGAATCTGATTTGTTTGCACTTTAACACATCGCAGCAGTGTCCTCATTCCCCCTCTTCACTGTCCTCCGTTCCCCTTGTCACAGCACCCCATTACATTGCAGCCCCTTTCTGTCATAGTGCCCCTTTACACATCACAGTGCTCCATTACATTGCAGCCCCCTTCCCACATCAGTGCCCCATTACATTGCAGCCCCCTTCTTGTCACAGCACCCCATTACTTTACAGGCCCCTTCCTGTCATAGTGCCTCTTTACACATCACAGCACCCCATTACATTGTAGCCCACTTACTGTCATAGTGCCCCTTTACACATCACAGCGCTCCATTACATTGCAGCCCCTTTCATTTCCATCCTCCCCTGCACCATCCTAGCAGGGCAGATGCATCTATCAGCCTGGCTGTCCTCTCCCTTACAGTGGGCGGGAGCTGCCAGAGTTATGTTAACAAGCAGGTGATCACCCGCTTGTTTGAAAAGATTGGCACACTGTGCAGATCTGCAGCACCTCCCGCCCACTGTGAAGATGATGGCGACAGCTGGGCAGGAGACCCGGGAAGAGGACACAACTGCTAAGTGGTGCGGTCCGGACATGACTGCCGCTCGGTCCGGGTCCAGACCATGGTCCGCCATTTAGTGATCACTGCCTCATAAAGAGCCATGTGTTCCATTTGTCGAGTGATCATTTGCGATTCTCATAATAGCAGAAAGGGGCCACTAAAAATCCCAAATGGGGTTCTAGCTTTTCAGAGGACTGCTAGGAAATGGTTACATCTCAAGATATTAAAATGACCAGTCCAGCCTAGACCGCTCTATCGGGGTCATTTTAGGAAAGCCTTGGTGTAACTGTTGGCTATTCCAGCCTAGACCGCTCTATCGGGATCATTTATGGAATCCTTGGCTATGAGAAGATCTTTCCTTCTCGTCAGTTGAGGTGGGCAGGACAAGGACCCCTCACGACCGCCTCTAACACCCTTTGGCCTGAACAGAGCCTGTAGGTTGTCTTCAGCTATGGGGCACGATCATACACATTGGGAACTGTAGTAACCATTACACATCTAACCCCTTCCCATCGACCGCCTTTTGGGCCTTTTATGAGTTCGAAGAGGCGGGCATTTGGGTCATCAGACCGCAGTGATTGGCGGTCACATAAGACCACTCCTGATCGCAAGCATACAAAGGGAGCTTACCGATCCCCCACTGGCTACCGTGTTGGGAGCGCGCTAAGTTGTAAACACGGGGCCACCTGGCGTCCAGGCCTGCCCACCGAGAGGCTGCATATTTAACGCTTTTGGTGCCGACGGCACACAAACAAATCTGAGATTTAAGCTCCAAGCCACGAGTTATTAATCCAAATACAGATTTATTCCAATGTAAGATCAGGTAAAACTTTATTTTTTAAAAAAAAACAACGCGTTTCAAGGTGCCAGAACTCTCCCTCTTCATCAGGGCTTGAGCATAGGACACAATGTATACGGGATCAGGCAGGAAAGATATATAAAAATATATATATAATGCTATTTTAACCAGTTAAATGACAAAGCAGTGTTCATCAGAAACTACAAAATTGCATCACTAAAAGTGGTTGTAAACCTCAGACGTGAAACCTGAACAAAGCATATCCCTCTGTAGTATGTGCATGTCTCAGTCCAGAGCACTAAATGTCTTTTCTGTCTGCTGCCTCCATCTGCTATCAGTATGAGTTACTTCTGACAAGTTTCCCTGACCCCAAGAGATAAATGGTGACAGGGGAGGCATCTCCAGTGCACAGCCTGTGTGAGCCTTGTACCCTTCGGCAGTATAGGGCGCAGCTTTATGTTGTGAACTTTGCACTCCCCTCTAGCATAGGGTGCAGTCTGAAGCTGTGAGCTTTGTACCCCTCTCTGGTATAGGGCATAGCCTGAAGCTGTGAGCCTTGTACCCCTCTCCCGTATAGGGCGCAGCTTTAAGCCTTGTACCCAACTCTAGTATAGGGCGCAGCCTGAAGCTGTGAGCTTTGTACCCCTCTCTGGTATAGGGTGCAGCCTGAAGCTGTAAGCTTTGTACCCCTCTCTGGTATAGGGTGCAGCCTGAAGCTGTGAGCTTTGTACCCCTCTCTGGTATAGGGCACAGCCTGAAGCTGTGAGCCTTGTACCCCTCTCCCGTATAGGGCGCAGCTTTAAGCCTTGTACCCAACTCTGGTATAGGGCGCAGCCTGAAGCTGTGAGCTTTGTACCCCTCTCTGGTATAGGGTGCAGCCTGAAGCTGTGAGCCTTGTACCACTCTCTGGTATAGGGTGCAGCCTGAAGCTGTGAGCCTTGTACCACTCTCTGGTATAGGGCGCAGCCTGAAGCTGTGAGCCTTGTACCCCTCTCTGGTATAGGGCGCAGCCTGAAGCTGTGAGCCTTGTACCCCTCTCTGGTATAAGGTGCAGCCTGAAGCTGTGAGCCTTGTACCCCTCTCTGGTATAGGGCGCAGCCTGAAGCTGTGAGCCTTGTACCCCTCTCTGGTATAGGGTGCAGCTTGAAGCTGTGAGCGCCATCATGCTATGAACGATGGGAAGATCTTCCCTTATATGGCCACAAACCATTGCCAGGATTCTGCATGTCGGATTCCCGAATTTCCACGGTCTCGGTAAAAGGTCACCTTGTATCCTTCAATACAAAACCTGAACACGGTGATGGCAGAGATTTCAGGTTTTCTCACCATGGAGCTGAATGTCTCCTCCAACTTCCTGTCGGCCTTTTTAAGCAAAAGCAGAGTCTTTGGTGAAACTGATCCTCCGAATGGAACGTTTCATCGCAGGTATCTTGTTTTAAACCTGCAGACTTTAAAGTGACTCTAAGGGTTCGTGTTCTTATATAACAAACTTGTTATACTTACCGGCTCTATAATGATTTTCCACAGTGCAGCCCCCGATCCTCCTCTTCTTAGGTCCCCCGCTGGAATTCCTGGCTCTTCCACCCCCCCCCCCATGTGGCTCCTTACCAAGCTGCTTGCTATAGGGGCACTCGTGTGTGCTCGCTTCCGAGCCGCCTGTGTGCCTCCATAAGACGCACAGAGCCTGGATCATCCCTCCACGCTGGCTGTGATTGACAGCAGCGGGAGTATCTAAGCCAATGAGAAGTGAGAGCCTCGATCCCGATCCAGTGATGTGCATGGGGGAGGCTGGACTCAGAAACCTTCTGCTTGTAGGGCCCACCCACTGCCTGTGCAAATACACTCTCTGGTGTGAATGGACCCTAAATTCTGATTTAAGACTTTAAGGGGTGGTGAACTGACCTCAGATACCTTCCCAGTCCTCGCTGTACTCCATGGATACTGAGGTGCCCCACGTAGCCAGTACAGCAGTGGGGGCATTTGAAAACCTCCTGCTTCTCTGTGCAGCGTATCCGGGATGGACCAGGACAACTGTTATTGGTCAGCTCTGGCACAGTGAGTCACTCTGATCCATCCTGGAAGCGTTACACAGGGAAGAGCCTCCATGGGCACCGACAGCTCAGTATCCATGGAGTTAAGTATAGCGGGCACCAGGGGGTGTGTGTTCATTCTTAAAGCATTTACATGTACATGAGCTGGACCTTGGAACATTGTGCCAAGCTGGACCGATGTCCAAACTAAACATTGTGCCAAACTGGACCGATGTCCAAACTAAACATTGTGCCAAACTGGACCGATGTCCAAACTAAACATTGTGCCAAGCTGGACCGATGCCCAAAGCAAAACCTTGTGCCAAGCTGGACCAATGCCCAAAGCAAAACCTTGTGCCAAGCTGGACTGATGCCCAAACCAAACATTGTGCCAAGCTATGATTTCTAACAGCGGCCCTGCCTGTAATGTTGGCAATATCTCCATCCGCTTGTGTAAATCATAGCAAAGCACCGCCTCCACCCCTTGTGCTATCAGCATGGACATTGCCCCCCTTCTATAGGCATCTCTATCCACTTGTGTCAAGCAGCGGTGGAGGTGGTGCTTTGCTATAATTGACACAAGTGGATCGAGGTACCTATAGAAGGGGGGGCGGTCTCACCGCCCCCTTTCTATAGGTATCGCCAGCCACTTGTGGCAATCTTAGCAAAGCACCACCTCCACCCCTCGTGCTATCAGCAGTGAGGCCACCCCCCTTCTATAGGTAGAGATATCACTGGCCCATCATGTATTCACCACCATAAGGGCTGCTGAGGACCCCCTCTATGGCGTGCTGCAAGGAGAGCTGGGAAATGATAACCTACTGCTCTTTTTTGACCTACTGGCCCTTTTTTGACCACCTGGCCCTTTTTTTGACCACCTGGCCCTTTTTTTGACCTACTGGCCCTTTTTTTGACCTACTGGCCCTTTTTTTGACCTACTGGCCCTTTCTTTGACCTACTGGCCCTTTCTTTGACCTACTGGCCCTTTCTTTGACCTACTGGCCCTTTCTTTGACCTACTGGCCCTTTCTTTGACCTACTGGCCCTTTCTTGACCTACTGGCCCTTTCTTGACCTACTGGCCCTTTCTTATTCAACATCTAAACTGCACTGCAGCCTGATGACCAAAAGTAAAACGAGTCACAGAGCATACAGGGAGCCCCATAAGAAGTAAAGAACGATCGTTTTTTTTTATATGATTACGGCAGTTGAGATGAAGGTCCAGTATATAATGGGCTTTTATTGTACATAAAGCTGACAGTATGACTTCTCCTGACTCTACAATTGCACTGCATTTTCCTGAAGAGCTCTGAATCTGTTCCCCATTATTCTTATTAGAACGTTCTAATTATAAAAATGTAACAACATTAGGGAATGAGTCAGAGAAATGCACTTACAATCCTACGATAGGATTTTCAAATGCTACATTCATTAGCAGTCAAAATAAAGAAAGTAATAAATTAGCGGAATTACAATTTTAGCTTTTGAAGTGTAATTTAGGAGACGGATCCCCTTTCCCAGAAGTCGGGCGGCCAAGTCTTTTCCTTTCAGAATCTCATCCAGCACAAATTGGATGAGGAATGCACAACTGGTATGTGGCACAATAAAAACACTAAATAAACTTCGTATGTATACGCCGGGCGATATTCTCATGGCTGGGGCCGCGCGAATGCCGTTCATATTTTTTTTGGATGAATGAGAATATGCGAGTTTCCCTCCACCGTACGGGACGTTGGGTCCCACACAATGTCATTCCTTCCCCATGAACTCATTCTTCGCCCCTTTGGTGAGTGATGGCGGAATGTTTCCACACCGACTCCTCACGCAAATTCCTCGCCTCTGAAAAAAATGTTGTTTGTCATAGTCTTCTCATACCACAGATTCCCCCCATGGTGGGCAAACCCTAGAGATGTACAAGTGGCTGACCTCTGCTATAATAATTCAAAATGAGATAAAAAGAGAACTTTTCTGATCTCAGGAGGAAGCATTGGGGTTGAAGAGCTGAGAAGTCAGCAGTTTGGGATTCTTTTCATTTTAGATATTGCTTAGGAGGCCTGATTAGTCTTCTTATACCATCACATGACCAGTATCAATGTAAATGGTTGACACCACAGAGAGCAGGAGACTGTATTTCAAAAAAAGAGGTTTCATGAGGTGGTCCTTTCCCTTCCCCAAGTGGGAATCAGCTGCCTAAATATCTTCAACCCCCACCCTGAGTCCTTTACTCTGTGCCCCCCGCCTGGTCCTGCAAAGCCTTTGCAGAAGAATGTGCTGCCCATGCTCAGCTCCTACTACACATGGGTGCCACTCAATCCCATTCATTCCTATGCCTGATCATACTCATGGTGGGCGCCATCATTTGGGATATATGTGGCAGGTTGGCTGTCTAGGGTTCTGATGACCATTAATATATTATTACTTGGCCATAATTCTAGCAATGAAAACAGCTGGCACCGCGGAAAGACTGTTGTTTTAAGTGGTCAAGTTCCCCTTTCGAATAAGGAACATCTTTCTGAACTTCAGTCTTTCCGCTTTCTGAGGTGCCAGCTGATTTCTTTGATAGAATACTGGCCAATTGACCAGATTTTAATCAGAACTCCTAACCCTAGATAGACAACCTCCTGCATATCCAAAATGATGGGGGCCACCATGAGTATGTACCAGGTATAGGAATAAATAGGTTGAGTGGCACCCATGTGCAGTAGGAGCTGAGCAAGGGCAGCTCGTTCTTCTTGGCCACAGAGTAAAGGACTTGGGACAGGGTTAAAGACATTAGACAGTTGGCTCCCACTCGGAGAAGGGAAAGGACCTTTGAAGTTCAAAAACATGTTCATAATCCTAAAGGGGAACTTGACCACTTAATAGGATAAAGGTCCTTTTCCTTCTAGTGGGAGCCAACTGCCTTCCTCTGTCTTGACTTAGGATAGGGTTAAAGACATTAGACAGTTGGCTCCCACTCGGAGAAGGGAAAGGACCTTTGAAGTTCAGAAAGATGTTCATAATCTAAAGGGGGATGTGACCACTTAATAGGACAAAGGTCCTTTCCCTTCTAGTGGGAGCCAACTGTCTAATATCTTTAACCTGTCCCAAGTCCTTTACTCTGTGGCCAAGAAGAACATGCTGCCCTTGCTCAGCTCCTAGTGCACATGGGTGCCACTCAATCCCAATCATTCCTATGCCTGGTCATACTCACGGTGGGCGCTATCATTTGGGATATATGTGGCAGGTTGGCAGTCTAGGGTTCTGATAACCATTAATAGATTATTTCTTGGCCATAATTCCAGCAATGAAAACAGCTGACACCTCAGAAAGCGGAAAGACTGAAGTTCAGAAAGATGTTCATAATCTAAAGGGGAACTTGACCACTTAAAAGGACAATGGTCCTTTCCCTTCTCCGAGTGGGAGCCAACTGTCTAATATCTTTCACCCTGTCCCAAATCCTTTACTCTGAGGCCCAGAAGAATGTGCTGCCCTGGCTCAGCTCCTACTGCACATGGGTGCCACTCTATTTATTCCTATACCTGGTCCATACTGATGGTGGCCTCCATCATTTGGGATATGCAGGAGGTTGTCTATCTAGGGTTAGGAGTTCTGATTAAAATATTGTCAATTGGCCAGTATTTTATCAATGAAATCAGCTGACACCACAGAGAGCAGAAAACTGAAATTCAAAAAGAAGTTTCTTAATGTAAGGGGGAACTTGACTTTTAGTGAAGTTGCCCTTTAAATGGTCCGTTGTCCTTCTCCGAGTGGGAGCCAACTACCTAAATATCTTCAGCCCCCGCCATGAGTCCTTTACTCAAAGCCTTTTCAGAATAACGTGCTGCACATGCTCAGCTCCTGGGTGCCACTCAATCTATTTATTCCTATACCTGGCCCGTATTCATGGTGGGCTCCATCATTTGGGATATGCATGAGGTTGGCTGTGTAGGGTTAGGGAGTTCTGATCAATATACGGTCACTTAGCCAGTATTATATGTGCTGCCCTTGCTCGGCTCCTACTGCACATGGGTGCCACTCAACCTATTTATTCCAGTGGTTCTCAACTCCGGTCCTCGGGCCCCCCCAACAGGCCAGATTTTAAGTATTACCTTGGGGAGATGCAGACTAGAATACTGCAATCACTGAGCAGTAAAATTCTATCACCTGTGATGTATTTCAGTTATCCTGCAAACCTGGCCTGTTGGGGGGGCCCGAGGACTGGAGTTGAGAACCACTGATTTATTCCCATACCTGGCCCATACTCATGGTGGGCTCCATCATTTGGGATATGCATGAGGTTGGCTGTGTAGGTTTAGGGAGTTCTGATCAATATACAGTCACTTAGCCAGTATTATAGGTGCTGCCCTTGCTTGGCTCCTACTGCACATGGGTGCCACTCAACCTATTTATTCCCATACCTGGTCCATACTCACGGTGGCCTCCATCATTGTGGATATGCAGGAGGTTGTCTATCTAGGGTTAGGAGTTCTGATTAAAATATTGTCAATTGGCCAGTATTCTATCAATGAAATTGGTTTACACCTCAGACAGCAGAAGACTGAAGTTCAAAAAGACATTTCATAAAGGAGAGCTTGACTTTTAGTGAATTTGTCCTTGACATGGACTATTCCCCAAGCAGGAGCCACCTTCCTAAATATCTTTAACCCTGCTGTTGAGTCCTTCACTCTTTGCAGAAAAATGTCCTGGCCATGCCCATCTCCTCCGGCAAAATGGGTGCCACTCAACCCATTCATTCCTAGAGCTGGTCTGTACTCACGGTGGCCTCCAGCTATCCAATGGAGTACGGCTTCAACCACAGGAATGCATGGGTATACAAAGGGACCAGTTCAGCTCGAATGGTGGGAAACCAACTGAAGTTGCATCTCCTATTTCTCTCTGTAATGGGGTGCAGACCATGTAACCCGCATTTATGGTTATTCTTTGTGAACAATCAGCCATATGACGTGGACCGCTATTTCACAGATTATGTTCTTCATCAGATAGGAATCTGGTTGGCTGCTGATGGGACCTCCACCCTCGTTTTCTGTACTGCAATGTATTTATCTGGTTGGCCAATAAAGATAAGAGGAGAACACGAGACCCTGTGAGCCCGGTGTACCCGGACATTGTGCTCTGCAGTGGGCTGAGAGCGATAATGAAGCTGCTTTGTAAATTGGCATAATTATGTCGTTTGTAAATATCATGTATATAAAAACTAGGATGTAAGTTTATGTAAATTGATTTGTATTTTACAGATAAAAACTTGTATCACATCTGCATTTCCAGCTGATTATTTCCTCCTTGTCACTAAAACAACTGGTGAATGCAGATATGCATGGTCCTAATACTGACCAATGAACAAGGGAAGTACCGCAGCTACAGAACTCCGCAGCACGCCATTCAGCTGCGTCCTCGTCACCCTCCCCTACACGCTCCTGGGTTGGACTACAAGAAGCGGTGTGCTGGCATGTTTGCCATAGTCACTGCAGTAGAATTGTGATGTTGGGGCACTGCTGCAGCGTGCACATCACCAGCAAGTTCACCTCTGCAGATTTGGGTATCCCTGCTGTGAAGATCTACCTGAACAACATGGAAGTGTCAAAGTTTACCAGAGTGTAGTGCAGAATGCAGGGGTCAGGAGTGAGTAATGCAGAATGCTGGGGTCAGGAGTGAGTAACCCAATGCAGGGGTCAGAAGTAATGAATGGGTCAGGAATGAGTAACACAGAATGCAGGGATCAGGAGTGAGTAACGCAGAATGCAGGGGGTCAGGAGTGAATCATGCAGGAGGTCAGGGGTGACTAACCCAATGCAGTGGTCAGAAGTAATGAATGGGTCAGGAATGAGTAACACAGAATGCAAGGGTCAGGAATGAGTAACAGAATGCAGGGGTCAGGAGTAAGTAACGCAGAATGCAAGGGGTCAGGAATAAGTAATGCAGGGGGTCAGGAGTGAGTAATGCAGAATGCAGGGGTCAGAAGTAATGAATGGGTCAGGAATGAGTAACACAGAATAAAAGGGTCAGGAATAAGTAACAGAATGCAGGGGTTAGGAATGAGTAACACAGAATGCAGGGGTCAGGAGTGAGTAATATAGATTGCAGGGGTCAGGAGTGAGTGACGCAGTATGCAGGGGGTCAGGAGTAAGGGACACAGAATGCAGGGATCAGGAGTAAGAAATTAATGGATCAGGAATGAGTAACACAGAATGCAGGGGGTCAGGAGTGAGGAATGTAGGGGGTCAGGGGTGAGTAATATAGATTGCAGGGGTCAGGATTGAGTGATGCAGTATGCAGGGGGTCAGGAGTAATGCAGGGGTCAGGAGCAAGGGACACAGAATGCAGGGGTAAGGAGTAAGAAATGAATGGATCAGGAATGAGCAACACAGAATGCAGGGGGTCAGGGGTGAGTAATACAATGCAGGGGTCAGAAGTAATGAATGGTTGAGGAATTAGTAACACAGATGCAAGAGGAATGAGTAACAGAATGCAGGGATCAGGAGTGAGTAACGCAGAATTCAGGGGTGAGTAACACAGAATGCAGGTGGTCAGCAGTGAGTAATGCAGGGGTCAGGAGTGAGCAACAGAATGCAGGGGTCAGGAGTGAGGAATGCAGGGGGTCAGGAGTAAGAAATGAATGGGTCAGGAATGAGTAACAGAATGCAGGGGTCAGGAGT
>BLSH010213329.1:13921-26040 GCA_018402905.1 Glandirana rugosa | reverse complement strand
CACTTGTGGTCAATGGGAAGAATTACAGATAGCTAAAAAAAAATCAAAGGTGTCATTGGGAATTTATCTGAGAGGGAGAAATTGACCATTGCTCAAGGAACCCCTAGCAACCTCTGGAGGAACCCTGGTTGAGAAACCCTGCATTAGGGTAATGGTCAATGGGAAGAATGCTCCTCACACTTGTGGTCATTGGGAAGAATGCTCCTTACACTTGTGGTCATTGGGAAGAATGCTCCTTACACTTGTGGTCAATGGGAAGAATGCTCCTTACACTTGTGGTCAATGGGAAGAATGCCCCTTACACTTGTAGTCATTGGGGAGAATGCCCCTTACACTTGTGGTCATTGGGAAGAATGCCCCTTACACTTGTGGTCATTGGGAAGAATGCTCCTTACACTTGTGGTCAATGGGAAGAATGCCCCTTACACTTGTAGTCATTGGGGAGAATGCCCCTTACACTTGTGGTCATTGGGAAGAATGTTCCTTACACTTGTGGTCAATGGGAAGAATGCCCCTTACACTTGTGGTTATTGGGAAGAATTCTCCCCTTACAGAGAGATAAAAAGATCAATAATGTCATTGGGAATTTATCTGAGAGGTAGAAATTGACCATTGCTCAAGGAACCCCTAGCAACCTCTGGAGGAACCCTAGGGTTCCACGGAACCCTGGTTGAGAAACCCTGGCCTAGAGAAATGGAGTAGGTGTCATGCCGGACAAAGTTGAATACCGAGCTGTGATTAATGGATGAATGTTGCACCTCAGCCTTTTTGAGGCTGGGGGATGAAGCAAGTGTAGCACCCCCCATAGTGTAGGTGTGTTTCTAGCAGGGCTTTGCTAGGTGAGATAAAATTTAGTCAGGCCTGAGTGTAGGTGCAGGCCTGAATGTTTTGATCTGGTCTTCGGGAGTGGCTCAGGGAGGACTGGGGCAGCCCAACAGATGAGGTCACCTAAACCCTCCTACCTTCTACTGGAAGGCACTGGAACTCTCCAGAATAAAGTGGGGCAAAGGTGGCATCATTTGCAGTGTAATAGGAAGCCTTGACCAATCCCCAATCTGGATTGGCAGGGGGCAGGCCTTCTTATATACTCTGGGCTGGGTCAGTCGGTGAGGAGAGTGTCAGGTGGAAGTCTGGAGATGTAGCAGAGGCTCTGTGGAGGCCTCTACCCGGGAGGTCGCCTCCATCTGGGGGGGGTGACCTTGAGGCCTGGAGGTTCGGGTGCAGCCAGGAGTGGGGGTGATTCCTGGAGTCGCACAGGGGGAACATGAGAACAGCGGAGGTGCTTCACAGTGAGAGACTTTAAAGTAGGGTGACCAGACATGCCCGGTTTCCGGGGACAGTCCCCGGACTGAGGACACTGTCTCCGACCAAGTCTGTCCCCGGATTGGATTTGAAGCCACCACTATGACCCTACAGCTATTCCAGAAATGTCGCATTATCTGCAGGGAATTTTAATCAAACCCGGGGTGGCTCTTTAGCTGTGAAGAGCTCAGATTGACATGTAAAGCCCAAATTGCAACGTCTGTATTGCCTAGAAACATTAACGGATCAAAGTCATGTTACATCAATCAAGGCTTATGTAAAACAAGATAGGTGAGAACCAATTCCCAAACGTGTCCTCATCTCCCACTTGCACATAAATGTACCTGTGGGCCTCCAGTAGAAATCATGGTTCCCCATACAACCTAGGTGACGGGGCCCATTTAATACGAGGGGAGGCCAATAAGTTCTTACCCAGGATGTGCTGGGGATCTGAAGTTTTGCAGGTTTAGATGTGGATATCTTAGTAATGTGCATGGCAATGTTTGTTTTTGTAGGTCGTGGTGAATTATAGTTATAGCCTAGAGAAATGGAGTAGAGTGTCAAGTTGAATACCGAGGTTCCTCCATCAAACGCACCTCCAAGACGACCACTGCCTTGCTAAAGAAGCTGAGGGTAAAGGTGATGGACTGGCCAAGCATCTCCAGACCTAAACCCTATTGGGCATCTGTGGGGCTCCTCAAACGGAAGGTGGAGGAGCGCAAGGTCTCTAACATCCACCAGCTCTGTGATGTCATCATGGAGGAGGGGAAGAGGACCTCCAGTGCCAACCTGTGAAGCTCTGGTGACCTCCATGCCCAAGAGGTTGGAAAATAATGGCGGCCACACAAAACATTGACACTTTGGGCCCAATTTGGACATTTTCACTTAGGGGTGTACTGACTTTTGTTGCCAGCGGTTTAGACATTAATGGCTGTGTGTTGAGTTATTTTGAGGGGGCAGTAAAATTACACTGTTATACAAGCTGTACACTCACTGCTTTACATTGCAGCAAAGTGTCAGCTCTTCAGTGTTGTCCCATGATGGGAGGGGTGTACTTACTTTTTTTTGCCCTAAATTTACGGTATTTTTTGGTTTATATAATAAAAAAAAATTAAAAAACCCAGTGGTGATCAAAATACCACCAAAAGAAAACTATTTGTGTGAGAAAAATTATATAAATTTAATTTACGTACAGCGTTGCACGACCGCGCATTTACCAGTTAAAGTAGCGCAGTGCTGAACAGCATAAAACGGCCTGGGCATGAAGGGAGTAAAACCTTCCGGAGGGGAGGTGGTTAAAGTGAAACAATAAAAATGTCCCGTACCTTTAAATAACATGCCTGAGGGAAGGGGGTCCTAATCCTGCCTGTGAAGGGGCATCTCTGTGGTCGCTGCAACACCACTGACATTTACAAGGGATAAAAGGTTTTAAAATTGCAGACTGCGAGAGGACCCCCAAAAAATCGGATTTTAAGGGGGGGCTACTCAAAACAAAAATCTGTGTGAGATCCTCCTAATAATTCATACCAGACCCTTAATCTGAGGATGCAGCCTGGGAAAGGGGGTGAGCATGCATCACCCCCCCCCCCCCCACCCAGGGCTGTCTTTAATGCAGGGTAAAAGGGGCAGCTGCCCTGGGCCCGGTCATTGTTGTGGGGGCCCAAAGCAGCTGCCCTTTGAGCCCGCTAATAGTTCATAAGTCGATTCAAGAACATGTTTGCCTAGGGTCCAATCAATATTAAAGACAGTCCTACCCCGACCACCACCCTGAACCATACCAAGGCTACATACCCTCAACATGGTGGTGGTGGTGGTGGTGGTGGGGGGTGGAGGGGGGGGGTCCTGCCTTTAAAAGCACCTTGTCCCCATGTTGATGAAGACAAGGGCCTCTTCCCCACAACCCTGGCCAGTGGTTGTAGGGGGTCTGTGGGGAGCTTATTGAAATCTGGGAGCCCCCCCCATTAATAATAAGGTGGCCCCCAGATACTGCCCACCCCCCAATCCTATGTGAATGAGTATGGGGCACATCGGTGCACAGGAATCCTTCTTATGAACGCGCCAAGGAGGGAGGCCATGTAAACCCAGCACGGCCACCCTCATAAAGGAAGTGTTATGAAGAATAAACTGTATCATCTTCAGCATATACACCCCAATTCAAAAAATTTCGGGGCAACCACTTAGCCACTTAATTATAATTATATTTCATTTTTGTATTGGGCTTAGTGACCTATTTTTATGTTTTTTTTTTTTGGGAGGGGGGGTTTTAAAAGAAGTCAGCTTTGATCTTCCTCGTGTCGTTTCTGCAACTGACTTTTGTTTTGCGCTGTGAAAAGCCCCGGCCTGCCATGTGTTCACATACATTGGATTATCTGTATTCCCCTGATGCTTCCTTCCTTCCACGGCGCACATAAATAGATCAGAAGAAGACGTGGTGCGCGCAGAATGCCGTCCCGGGGAGAGGCGCGGAGATGGTGTCTATGGGCATCTCACTTTCTTCTAATCATGTTATGTCAGGCGAACGCCGCCGATCCCCATCCGGCTCAAGCATGCGCCCAGGTATGTACTTCTAACTTCCATCTTCTGGACTCGTGTGACTAAAATAACACTTTATGGAGAGAGGAGGGAAGGAGGACAGTTCGGGACTTGGGGCACACCAAGGCTCAACATGCCAGGGCACTGCCAGTCCAGGCTTAGATGAGCTTGTTGGACATCCCATTCCAAAACCATGGTCATTAACGTGAAGCTGCCCACCATAGCCATTAATATGGCACTGCCTCCTTTCCCTCGTGGCCATGAATATGGTGTTGTCTCCCTCTTTGGGGCTAAACATCCTTCAGCCTCCTCGGAAGACTTTACCCACGATTTTGGAGGGTGTCTGTGGAAATTTGTGCCCATTTGAGAGGTCAGGTACTGATGTTGGATGAAAAGACCTGGCATTCAGTAGGGTTGAGATCAGGGCTCTGATCTGTTGGATATCATATTTTAAAAGTATGTCTATTAATTTGGAATTGCCCCCTTTGTGGCTAGAACATCCTCCACTCTTCTGGGAAGGTTTTCCATGAGATTTTGTAGGGTGTCTGTGGTAGGGTTGCCACCTCATCCCTTTAAAACCAAACACATATGAATTACCCAGGTTCTGTGGCTGATTAAGGTGGTAATTAAAGCGGAGTTCCACCTTTCCTTAGGTTTATTAAAAGTCAGCAGCTACAAAAAGTGTCTCCCGGTCCAGCGATGGAGCCGCACGGAGCCTCGCTCCTCTCCCCCTCGCCTCCGCGGCGCCGGCATTGCTACTGTGGGCACTCGGCCGCGGCTTCACGGCCGGGCGCACACTGCGCATGCGCGAGCGGCGCTGCGCATTGTGATTGGTCCCGAAGTCTTCTAGGACCTGTCCTGTGTCCCAGAAGACTTCGGGAGGGAGGGGGAAGGAGTCCTTCCACTTCCGATCGCCTAAGGCGACCGGGGCGGAAGTACCCCTAAAAATAGGGTATCCCCACCCCCCCCTCCTCCCCAAAAGCTCCGTTTCAGCATCTGGAGCTGGGGAGGAGGACTTAAAGAGGAAGTTCCACTTTTGGGTGGAACTCCGCTTTAAACTCACTTGGTTCCTTATCTGCATTAAATTAGCCTCAGAACAACCTGTGTAATTCATATGTGTTCGGGGTTAAAGGGATGAGGTGGCAACTCTAGTCTGTGGGCATTTGTGGCCATTTGTGAGGTCAGGTACTGATGTTGGATGAGAAGACCTGGCTCACCATCGGCATTCCAATTCATCTCAGAGGTGTTCAGTAGGGATGAGGTCAGGGCTCTGTGTAGGACACTTGAGTTTCTCCACACCAAACTGGTAACACCATGTCTTTATGGAGTTGCCTCCCATCTCCCTATGGCCATTAATATAGAGTTGCCCCCCTTAGTGACTATGATATCCTCCATTCCAATCATACCTGTATGAGCTTGTTGGGCATTCCATTCTTGGTGGCTATACCATCCTTCACTCATCTAGGGCGACTTTCAACAAGATTTTGGGGGGTGTCTATTTTCGAGGTCAGGTACTGATGTTGAATGAGAAGACCTGGCTTACAATCCACATTCCAATTCATCCCAAAAAATTTCAGTAGAGCCGAGGTTAGGGCTCTGGGCAGGACATCTGAAAAAGCCTTGACACCTGACCAGCATACTAATATGAGCTTCTTGGACATTAATCAGGTACTTACGTTGGATGAGAAGACCTTACTCACCATCTCCAACTCACCCCAAAAGTGTTCAGCAAGGTTGAGGTTGGGGCTCTGTACAGAGCACTATGTGGGCATTTGTGCCCATTCAACCAAAAAAGCATTCAAGCTGAGGTCGTTGAGCCCTGATACTGATGCTGAATGAGAAAACCTTGCCCACAGTTGGCTTTTTAATTCATACCAAAGTTGTTCAGTAGGGATGAGGTCAGGACTCTGTGTAGGAAACTCGAGTTCCTCCACACCAGACTGGTCAAACCATGTCTTTATGGAGTCTTCTCCCATGGCCATTCATTTGGAGTTTCCCCCTTAGTGACTATAACATCCTCCACTCCTCTGGGAAGACTTTCCACAAGATTTTGGAGGTCGTCTGAGGCAATATAAGGCCATTTGTGAAGTCAGGTACTGATGTTGGATGAGAAGACCTTGCTCACAATTGGCTTTCCAATTCATCCCAAAGGGCTGCGTGCAGGACACTGGAGTTCCTCCATGACCTCAAACCTACTGAACACCTTTGGGATGAGAAGACCTGATCCCAAAGGTGTACCATAGGGTTAAGGGCAAGTATGGATGTTGGATGAGAAGACTTTATACCAAAAGGTCTTCCAAAAGTAGGGCTGAGGTAATGGCTCTGTGAAGGACAATGGAGCTCCTCCACACCAGACTGGTCAAACAATGTCTTTATGGAGCCGGCTTTGTACACAGGAAACACCTGACCTCCATCATTTTGAGGGATCACCACAAGCCTTCCGTCATACAGGTAGGTGTAATAGTCAGGTGTCCCCAAAATGTAGTGTACTGCCTGCAGTCATAGCCCCAGAAACCAAGCCTGCCAAGCCTTTTTACTATGTATTAAATCATATATCGATATTATCTGGCACAAAACACCAAATTCTTTGTTTTACCCCAATTGGCTCCTCTGGTCAGATATGATTGGCAGGTAATGGATGACAGATGAATGTATGGGAAGGATGACTGCGATTTTTATTGGGGCCGGGGGTAAGTAAACCTGAAGCCAGTTTTTTAAGCTTTTGATAAGAATGGGGGAGGAGTAGAACAATGACTGAGAAGAACAATCTTTCAAAGTCGAAAACTTGTAAAATTCCAATTGATACATCAAGTAAAGATAAAGAACTCAAATAATAAATCCATGTGCAAGAGTTATTTGAAGTATTGAACCCTCCTGTAATGCACAAATGTCCCACATAATCACCACCTTCCCCATGGGACATATTCTCACCTTGGTGGTTGGACCTTGAAATTTCGACAAGAAAGGATTAGAAAGGCGATCGTCTTGGTAGAGGAGCAGGGCTTTGCTTCCTCGGGTCAGAGCTGCCCCCTGTTGACTGGGAGTCTGATGACTGGAGGGGTAATGATAGAGGTGGAAGAAGCACAGATCCCCAGAATAGGTGAAGCAGAAGCAGGGAGATCCTTGCACTGTAAGGTCCTCAGGTTCAGCTTCCTCTCCAGCAAGGAGAACAGCGAGCAGTACAACAGTAGGATTTGGCTACCAGTATTGCTTGTGGTTGCTCTTAAACTAATCCTTTCCATATTACTGAGCTACAATGCCATTGTTCTACCTGGTGTCTCAATGTGAAGGCAACTATCTTGGTAGAGGAGCAAGGCTTTGCTTCCTCGTGTCAGAAGCTGCCCCCATCATGACTAGCAGTCCGATGACTGGAGGGGTAATGATAGAGGTGGAAGAAGCACAGATCCCCAGAATTGGTGAAGCAGAAGCAGGGAGATCCTTCCACTGCATGTCCTCAGGTACAGCTTCCTCTCCAGCAAGGAGAACATCGAGCAGCACAATGGTGACGCCATGAAATTTCACTCTGAATCTCCTGAGACTAGCAGTCAGGGAGCAAGAGTTATTTGAAGTATTGACCACTCCTGTAGTGCACAAATGTCCCATATAATCAGTACCTTCCCCTTCGTACATATTCTCCCCTTGGTGGTTGGACCTTGAAATTACTACAAGAAAGGATTAGAAAGGTGACCATCCTGGTAGAGGAGCAGGGCTTTCCTTCCTTGGGTCAGAGCTGCCCCCTGTTGACTGGGGGTCTGATGACTGGAGGGGTAATGATAGAGGTGGAAGAAGCACAGATCCCCAGAATGGGTGAAGCAGAAGCAGGGAGATCCTTGCACTACATGTCCTTAGGTACAGCTTCCTCTCCAGCAAGGAGAACAGTGAGCAGTACAACAGTAGGGCTTGGCTACCCGTATTACTTGTGGTCGCTCTTCAACTAGTCCTTTTCCTATTACTGAGCTACAATGCCATTGTTCTACCTAGTGTCTCAATGTGAAGGCAACTATCTTGGTAGAGGAGCAAGGCTTTGCTTCCTCGTGTCAGAAGCTGCCCCCATCATGACTAGCAGTCTGATGACTGGAGGGGTAACTAATGATAGAGGTGGAGGAATCACAGATCCACAGAATGAATGAAGAAGAAGCAGGGAGATCCTTGCACTGCAGGTCCTCAGGTACAGCTTTCCTCTCCAGCAAGGAGAACAGCGAGTAAAACAGTGGTGACGCCACCAAATTTCACTCTGAATCTCCTGAGACTAGCAGTCCGGGGCAGCTGTGCCCCTTTGATGATCTCACACTGCAGAGCTACAGCTACAACGCTACAAAACAGGAGTGCCTAGGCATTCTCACATACCAGGAAGTACACTGCAATTTTTTTTTTCTTAGGAAGTCAAAACAAAATGTAGATTTTTTTCTACTGTTTAGACACAATAATCCTTGTTCCCTATGAAAACTATTCTCACTTTTTTTTTCTTAGGTCCAATGCAGACACAACACTTTATTGGGAATCCATAATTAGAAGGTTATATCCTTGTTCATGTATGATATAATTGGTGTATCTATGCTGACCACTTGCCGACTGCGCTCTAGCAGGTTGTCCAGTCCTGGAAGGGTGTCTATTGACACCCTCTGTGATTGGCACGCTCTGTGATTGACTGTGTCTTTCAGACACAGCTGATCACAGATCAGGGAACAAACAGCCAATCACAGCGGCACTTTACTATGTGATCAGCTGTGTCCAATCACAGTTATCTGCATTCCTTTCCTCACGCTGTGACAGTGTGAGGAGAGCCAGTAACCAGCAAGTGTGAAAGGGGACATCTACACTGATTATTGGTGCAGCCTCAACAATGCCCATCAGTGCTGCCAATCAGTGCCACCTATAAGTGCCCTTCAGTTCAGCCTACCTGTGCAGTCTCATCAAGGTTGCCTTATCAGTGCCCATCAGTACAGTCTATCAGTGCTGCATATTAGTGCCCATCAGTGCTGCCTATTAGTGCCCATCAGTGCTGCCTATTAGTGCCCATCAGTGCAGACTATAAGTGCCCATCAGTGCAGACTATAAATGCCCATCAGTGCTGCCTATTAGTGCCCATCAGTGCAGACTATCAGTGTCCATCAATGCTGCCTATTAGTGCCCATCAGTGCAGCCTATCAGTGCCCATCACTGCAGCCTCATCAGTGCCCATCAGTGCAGACTATAAATGCCCATCAATGCTGCCTATTGGTGCCCATCAGTGCAGACTATAAATGCCCATCAGTGCTGCCTATTAGTGCCCACCAGTGCAGACTATCAGTGCCCATCAATGCTGTCTATTAGTGCCCATCAGTGCAGCCTATCAGTGCCCATCAGTGCAGCCTCATCAGTGCCCATCAGTGCAGCCTCATCAGTGCCAGCGATCAGTGCAGCCTCATCAGCACGCATCAGTAAAGGAGAAAAATTACTAGTTTGCAATAACAGAAACTAAGAAAAACAAATTTAAATTTTTGGTCTTTTTTAATTTCTTTAGAAAAAAATAAAAGCCCCCCTGAGGTGATCAAATATCACCAAAAGAAATCTCTATCTGTGTGATAAAATGATAAAAATGTCATCTGGGTGCAGTGTCACATGACTGAGTAATTGTCATTCAAAGTGTGACAGCGCTGAAAGCTGAAAGCTGAAAATTGGCAGGAAGGGGGGTAAAGTGTGTGGTATTGGGAGGGGGGGGGGCGTCCAGTATTGAAGCAGTTGCAAAGCTAGACAATCTTTCACATCCCCCTCTGCCCCCTCCCCCTAGTTTCAGCGATACATTGAAGGGGTTAAAGTAGATTCCGGGCTAGAACTAACTAATGTTTAAACCAGCTTCCACCCCCCTTCTAACCCCCCATGTAGAAGGTACATGCTTATACTTACCTATTCTGAATGCGTTTAGCTTTGGGGGGGGGGAGATATCACCGACAACTGATGGAATGCTTGGGCGGTGATGTCCCCCATAGACTTACTATTGGGCATCGGTGCACTGGAAAAAATAATGGTGGTGTAGGGGGTATTATGGTGTGGGGTTGTTTCTCAGGGGTTGGGCTTGGCCCCTTAGTTCCAGTGATGGGAACTCTTAAGGCGTTAGCACACCAAGACATTTTGGACAATTTCATGCTCCCAACTTTGTGGGAACAGTTTTGGGGATGGCCCCTTCCTGCTCCAATGTGACTGCCCACCACTGCACAAAGCAAGGTCCATAAAGGTCCACAGGGATGAGCGAGTTTGTGCAGGCCAGTCAAGTTCCACCACCCCAAACTCGCTCATCTATGTCTTTATGGACCTTGCTTGGGAGCAGGAAATTGTTCGAAATGTCTTGGTATGCTGACGCCTTAAGAGTTCCCTTCACTGGAACTAAGGGGCCAAGCCCAATCTCTGAGGGGCCAAGCCCAACCCCTGAAAAACAACCCCCCACCATAATCCCCCCTCCACCAAATGATTTTTACCAGTGCACAAAGCAAGGTCCATAAAGACATTGATGAGCGAGTTTGGGGTGGAGGAACTTGACTGGCCTGGACCTCAACCAAATAGAACACCTTAGAGTGGAGACTGCGAGCCAGGCCTTCTCGTAGGAATAGGTGTAGGAGGTGTAGGAGACCATCCCATAATCAGTGTTGGTATGGTGTATGAGAACATCCCATAATCAGTGTTGGTATGGTGGTATGGTGTAGAAGAACATCCCATAATCAGTGTTGGTATGGTGTAGGAGACCATCCCATAATCAGTGTTGGTATGGTGTATGAGGACATCCGATAATCAGTGTTGGTATGGTGTATGAGGACATCTGATAATCAGTGTTGGTATGGTGTATGAGGACATCCGATAATCAGTGTTGGTATGGTGTATGAGGACATCCCATAATCAGTGTTGGCATGGTGTATGAGAACATCCCATAATCAGTGTTGGTATGGTGTAGGAGAACATCCCATAATCAGTGTTGGTATGGTGTATGAGGACATCCCATAATCAGTGTTGGTATGGTGTATGAGAACATCCCATAATCAGTGTTGGTATGGTGTATGAGGACATCCCATAATCTGTGTTGGTATGGTGTAGGAGAACTTCCCATAATTAGTGTTGGTATGGTGTATGAGAACATCCCATAATCAGTGTTGGTATGGTGTAGGAGAACATCCCATAATCAGTGTTGGTATGGTGTATGAGGACATCCCATAATCAGTGTTGGTATGGTGTATGAGGACATCCCATAATCGGTGTTGGTATGGTGTATGAGAACATCCCATAATCATTGTTGGTATGGTGTATGAGAACATCCCATAATCAGTGTTGGTATGGTGTATGAGGACATCCCATAATCAGTGTTGGTATGGTGTATGAGAACATCTCATAATCAGTGTTGGTATGGTGTATGAGGACATCCCATAATCACTGTTGGTATGGTATAGGAGAACATCCCATAATCAGTGTTGGTATGGTACAGGAGAACATCTCATAATCAGTGTTGGTATGGTGTATGAGAACATCCCATAATCAGTGTTGGTATGGTGTATGAGACCATCCCATAATCAGTGTTGGTATGGTGTATGGGGACATCCCATAATCAGTGTTGGTATGGTGTATGAGGACATCCCATAATCAGTGTTGGTATGGTGTATGAGACCATCCCATAATCAGTGTTGGTATGGTGTATGAGGACATCCCATAATCAGTGTTGGTATGGTGTATGAGAACATCCCATAATCAGTGTTGGTATGGTGTATGAGGACATCCCATAATCAGTGTTGGTATGGTGTATGAGAACATCCCATAATCCATAATCAGTGTTGGTATGGTGTATGAGGACATCCCATAATCAGTGTTGGTATGGTGTATGAGAACATCCCATAATCAGTGTTGGTATGGTGTATGAGGACATCCCATAATCAGTGTTGGTATGGTGTATGAGGACATCCCATAATCAGTGTTGGTATGGTGTATGAGAACATCCCATAATCATTGTTGGTATGGTGTATGAGAACATCCCATAATCAGTGTTGGTATGGTGTATGAGGACATCCCATAATCAGTGTTGGTATGGTGTATGAGGACATCCCATAATCAGTGTTGGTATGGTGTATGAGAACATCCCATAATTATTGTTGGTATGGTGTATGAGAACATCCCATAATCAGTGTTGGTATGGTGTATGAGGACATCCCATAATCAGTGTTGGTATGGTGTATGAGAACATCCCATAATCAGTGTTTGTGACTAATACCCTACAAGAGTATGTGGTATGGTTGTGACTAATACCCTACAAGAGTATGTGGTATGGT
>BLSH010213318.1:1001644-1020282 GCA_018402905.1 Glandirana rugosa | reverse complement strand
CCTACCTACCGACCCACTCGTGCCCCCATCCATCCATCCATGCTCACCCGCCCAGCCGTGCTCACCCAGCCATCCATCCATGCTCACCCATCCATCCATCCATGCTCACCCACCCAGCCGTGCTCACCCATCCATCCATCCATGCGCACCCACCCAGCCGTGCTCACCCATCCATCCATCCGTGCTCACCCATCCATCCATCCGTGCTCACCCACCCATCCGCGGCTCATCCATCCCCATCCATGGCTCATTTGTGTCTCATTCATGCTCATCCATACCACATCAGTTCTCATCCGCAACACATTCATGCCACTACAGTGCCCATCCGTGCCACTACAGTGCCCATCCGTGCCACTACACTGCCCATCCATGCCACTACACTGCCCATCCATGCCACTACACTGCCCATCCATGCCACTACAGTGCCCATCCGTGCCATTCTATTGCTCATCCGTGCCAATACCCTGCCCATCTGTGCCACTACAGTGCCTATATATGCCACCACAGTGCGTCACAATAGTGTAAAAGATGGTCAAATTAGATTCTAAATGTATGCTCCTAGAATACCTGACGGTGCTCCCTGCATGTTGGGCATCTGTATGTGGTCCCGCTGTGTAAAAGTGTCACACATGTGGTATTGCCATACTCGGGAGGAGTAGCAGAATATATTTTAGGGTGTCATTTTTGCTATGTACATGCTGTGTGTTAGAAATATTGTATAAATGGACAACTTTGTGTAAAAAAAAAATGCGTTTTCATTTTCTTTCCACATTTTCCAAAAACTTGTGGAAAAAATGAAAGACTCATTATGCTTCCTAGAATATACGTTGGGGTGTTTACTTTCCAAAATAGGGTCATTTTTTGGGCGTTTCCATTGGCCTGGTGCTCCAGGACCTTCAAAAGTGCAAGAGGTAGTCAAGAAATTATATGTGTAATTTATGCTCCTAGAACGCCTGACGTTGCTCCCTACATGTTGGGCCTCTGTATGTGGCCAGGCTGTGTAAAAGTGTCACACATGTGGTATCGCCATACTCGGGAGGAGTAGTAGAATGTGTTTTGGGGTGTAATTTGTGGTATGCATATGCTGGGTGTGAGAAATAACCTGTTAACATATGACAATTTTGGGGAGAAAAAATAAATAAATAGAAAATTCATTTTGCAAAGAATTGTGGGAAAAAATTACAACTTCAAAAAATTCACTACGCCTCTTACTAAATACCTTGGAATGTCTACTTTCCAAGAAGGGGTCATTTGGGGGGTATTTGTACTTTCCAGGCTTGTTAGGGTCTCAGGAAATTAGATAGGCCCTCAGTAAATCAAGTGTGATCAATTTTCAGTGATTTGCACCATAGCTTGTAGACTCTATAACTTTCGCAAAACGCAAATAATATCCACTAAGTTGTTTTTTTTTTTACCAAAGATAGGTAGCAGTATAAATTTTGTCCAAAATGTATGAAGAAAAATTACTAATTTGCAAAATTTTATAACAGAAACGAAGAAAAATTCATTTTTTTTACAAAATTTTCGGTCTTTTTTTAATTATAACGCAAAAAATAAAAAACCCAGCGATGATTAAATACCACCAAAAGAAAGCTCTATTTGTGTGAAAAAAAGGATGCAAATTTCATATGGGTGCAGTGTTGCATGACTGAGTAATTGTCATTCAAAATGTGAGAGCGCTGAAAGCTGAAAATTGGTCTGGTTGTTAAGGGGGTTTAAGTGCCCAGTGGTCAAGTGGTTAAATTGACGCTCTTTGTTTGTTTATAGCATAAACAGAGATTATCAAATACCACCAAAAGAACAAAAGAAAGCTCTATTTGTGGGGAAAAAAGGACGTCAATTTTGTTTGGGTACAATGTCGCACGACCGCACAATTGTCAGTTAAAGCGATGCAGTGCCGTACCGCAAGAAGTGCTCTGGTCAGAAAGGGGGTAATCCTTCCAGAGCTGAAGTGGTTAAAGTGGTTGCAAAGTGATACATGGAGATGAAACAAATCCTCCTATATAAGTTGTACCTGTTTATCTGTGGTATTCTCTTCTCTACATCCATTCAAAGTTCAGAATTTATAAGGCTTGTCTGCGCTGTCAGAGAAAAGCGGGTGAACAGCTGAAATTACATTCTGCAGAGCTCAGTGAGGAGATTTATGAGAGTTGATTGGGGCAGGGACAAGACCCCCTTCACACAGCTCACAGGAACAGAGCTGAGTCTGACAGTCAGCTGGAGGTCCCTCCCCTGTCACCCTTTTTCTCTTGGTGTCAGGAAAACTTGTCAGAAGTGACTCATGCATCATGCAGATAGAGGAATGAAGCAGCAGACAGAAATGACACTTAGTGCTCTTAATTAAGACAAGCACACACTATAGAGGGATATGCTTTGCTAATATTTCATGTCTGTTTACAACCACTTTTAAGTTCTGTGGGTAAATTTGAACTTGAACTTTGGAGCTCTGTAAACTTCAGGGTTACTCCACAGAACAAAAATATGTGAAATAAAGCCAAGCTTCACCTGTTTCAAGAAAAAAGAATTTTAAAAGTCCATATACAGTATTTTATATTTACCTTGCTAAAATAAGCATTTTAAATATTTGTAATATTGTTGACTGTCATATATATATATATATATATATATATATATATATATATATACAGTATCTCACAAAAGTGAGTACACCCCTCACATTTTTGTAAATATTTTATTCTATCTTTTCATGTGACAACACTGAAGAAATTACACTTTGCTACAATGTAAAGTAGTGAGTGTACAGCTTGTATAACAGTGTGAATTTGCTGTCCCCTCAAAATAACACAACATACAGCCATTAATGTCTAAATCGGGGGCAACAAAAGTGAGTACACTTCTAAATGAAAATGTCCAAAAAGTTTTAACATTTTTTGTGGCCACCATTATTTTCCAGCACTGCCTTAACCCTCTTGAGTATGGAGTTCACCAGAGATTCACAGGTTGCCACTGGAGTCCTCTTCCACTCCTCCATGACAACATCACGGAGCTGGTGAATGTTAGAGACCTTGCGCTCCTCCACCTTCCTTTTGAGGATGCCCCACAGATGCTCAATAGGGTTTAGGTCTGGAGAAATGCTTGGCCAGTCCATCACCTTTACCCTCAGCTTCATTAGCAAGGCAGTGGTTGTCTTGGAGGTGTGTTTGAGGTCCTTATCATGTTGGAATACTCCGATGGAAGGGAGTCATGCTCTGCTTCAGTATGCCACAAGCTGTACGCTCACTACTTTACATTGTAGCAAAGTGGTATTTCTTCAGTGTTGTCACATGAAAAGATATAATAAAATATTTACAAAAATGTGAGGGGTGTACTCACTTCTGTGAGCTACTGTGTATATATGCCCCTAAAAATTCCCTGTGTTCCACACAAAAAAAAAAAATTGCATCCTTTTACATCCACGTGAGCTTTTCCTTGTGCAATGCTACACTTCACAGTTTCTTTATTGTCCCTTGGATCTCAGCTTAATGCCCCGTACACACGATCAGAAAATCGTACGGAAAATACCGCTTTTGAAGTGGTCGTACGATAATCGGATCGTTAGTACAGAGCTTCCGAGAACCGATCATGGCAGTTCATCCGATGTTTTCCGTCCAGACAAGATCGGACATGCAGGAAAAATTCTCTTGCATGGTGCCCGAATGTACGATTTTCGTTTCATCAGTACAGCTGTCATTCGAAAATGCAATACAAATACCCTACAACACATCACATCGCTTCCGATTTTTTATTCTGTTGTGCGACAATTTTCGTAACTAAAGTAAACTCTTCCGATTCGATCTGAGATTAGCATGCGAAAAAAAAATGGACGATCTGTCGTCCAATTTTCGGATCGTGTGTATGGGGCATTACTGTGGTACTTCCCAATGTTGCTGCTTAAAATAAAATACAATTAGCTTAGTCCCCCTAGCCAAGCATGTTTTCCCCCTATTACCAATATTTCATTAAAACATGAATTGTGACCCATAAAACATAATTCTGACTTGGTATAGTTTGGTCCTGATTAACCAGTCATTATCTAATTTATATGAATACCCAGGCAGCCTATACCAAAGAATTTCCTGGATGAATCATATCTTTGGAATGCTTTTCACTAGCTCACAGTACTACTTGTCAGTTACCTTACCCTTTACTCTTGCTATAGTATGTCAATATGTATTCATTTACACTCACCTCTATCTTTGCCTTGATGTCGGTACAGGGACGTCATAAAGGTCAATGACAAATTCTTTCAATTCTTTTACTATTTATAACCCTATTTACATTAAGTGGAGCCCTATAATAAATGTACAATCTATTTAAAGCCATTGTGGAAATTTCCCTTTGTTTCCTGTCTCAGAGACACATGATAAAGCAAGAAGAAATCCCTCCAAAGGGAAGGACAATCTTTTCTTAGGTGTGAATAGAACAGGTGTCTCTTTTGGAAGCTTTCACCTCTATCCTTGCTCTGGAGACAGCTGTAAAATGTTGGATTTCTCATCACTTTCTGTCCTATTGACTATGATCATCAGGACAAATAGAGACGGTTAATCTTTCCAACATGGCCACAGACCACAGTAGAAACTAGGAAAGGTGTTATTCCCTATCCATATAAAGTCCAATTATATTATTACTTTTTGTAATTACATTGATCTTTTTCTATTTATTTACTTATTAGGCTCCATGCACACTGGATGCTATAGCGCTCTTTCAGCGTCGGGCAGGAGACGCTGCTCACAAAACGTTCTATTTGCAGTGTTTTGTAAGCAGCGTTTAGCTGCGTTTTTCGGCATCAGCGTTTTTTGGCGGTTTTTTTTTACTTCATTGGCTTCCATTGAGGACTGCAAAAAACGCCAGACGTCGATAAATGCCGGCGTTTACCGGTGTTTTTTGGCGTCTGCGTTTTTGGGCGTTTTTTCCTTCATTGACTTCCATTGACTACAAAAAACGCCAGACGCCGATATACCGGTGTTTAGCGGCGTTTTTGTGGTCAGGAGAATGACTTTTGAACACCAATTCAGGGCGTTCAGATAACAGCCCAAAAACACCACTGCTGATAAAAGACAATAAACGACCATGTGTGCATGGACACATAGGATAAAATAAAGTGGCGTTTTTGGGCTGTTAAAAAAATGCCAAAACGACCAAAAAGATACAGTGTGCATGGAGCCTTATGCTTATTACAAAAATACAAATCATATTTTATTTTTCATTTTATTGAGATAAATATGAAATGCTAAATGTAAAATACATGTAAAAAATGTTAAATGTTAAATTAAATACAAGTTATATTTTCCTGTTTTAGCTCTAGTTTCTAAAAAGGTCCACTCCAGAGAAACAGCCTTCTGCAGGCTATCTCTACAACTATAATTATCATGTTTCTAAGCACACATTTGCATTTGTTTAACTGTTTATGACAGCTATTTATATAATGCCAAGACTTTACGTAGTGCTTTACATACCTATATACTATACAGTCACATCAGTCCCTGCCCTCGAGGAGCTTACAATCCAAGGTCCCTACCTTATAAGCATACACACTTACTAGGACCAATTTGGAAAGGCGCCAATTAACCTACAAGCATGTCTTTGGAGTGTAGGAGGAAACTGAAGACCCCCCCGCAAGCACATGGAGAACATGCAAATTCCATGCAGGTAGTATAATGCTTGGGATTCAAACTGTTGACCCCAGCGCTGCATAAGCCAGCATTCGTTTTCTTTATCCTTCTACCAAGTAGTTCAAAACCTTTGTTGACCAACTGTCCTTTCCTTGTTCAGATCAGAAATGGGTAGTGACTGCCAATACAAAGCACTTCTGCCCTATATCATGGATAAGTCTCAGTATAATTGCATGTGAGTAAAAAGCTTATATCAAATAGGAGATTACGTGTCTGTCAATTTTTAACCACATTTAATCAAACCACTTCTACATTTTGGGCATGTCCATAGGTTTGCTGCCATTTTTTTCCATCCATCTTTTCTATTGGTTTAGCCGCTGGCCCTTTACAACTCATGGTTTGCTTCTAATATGTGGATTGATTGACGTCAAGGATCAACCACAGTGATTTTCTTACAGGAGCAAGACACTTGTTTGGGTAGGGGATTAGGGAGAGAACTTGCCCTTGGAAGGTAAACAAGGCTGAGAAACAATTATCAATGCTTGCAATACCACCAGCCCCTACTAAAAATAAACTCACCAAAATCCAGCTGACTAGACTCAAACAGGCAGATACAAATCGTGCATACAATCAGGTGCCCTTTAAAGCCAGCCATAGATGGGTTTGAAGGAAAGAAAATCATCGCTTGATTCCCTCATGAACACAGTCAGTGTTGGTGGGGGAATCCCTCTCGCTGAGCTATTGTGTTCTGGGCAGCATATTCGTGCGCAGCCTATTGCATTAGTGTGTGCACACCAAAGCTCAAACGCACATACCTTTTTAAAATGTAGGTAAGCCTATAATAAGATGCACCTATAGGTAGTGAAAATATCTCATAAACGTGCACAGTTTAGGAGATATTTACAGTGCATGCCGTTCCTTCTGAGCCCCAAGCCGTGAACGGCGGTTCCCGCACGCACATGCGCAAATTAGGAAACAAAGCTGTCTAATGCATTTGGTATACCTGATTGTTATAGTGCTTCCTTCAGAACTGGACAGTAGTAATAAGGGGGGGGGGGCTGGGTATTGTTAGAATGGTGAAAGACCTAGGGCTCCCCTGGATACCCCCTTAGTGAAAAATAATGCAGCACACTTCAGCAAATAGTGGGTACGGCCACACCGTGCTCACAGTGAGAGGGACATAAGGGCTCATTTACCCCAAATGCAGTTGAATGCATTTTTAAACACATACACACACACATATATACACAAATATATATACACACACACATAAATACATATACACACACAAACACACACACAATCATACAAACATACCCCACATGCAAACACAAAATCACATGCACACAATCTCATACACACAATCACATGAACACAATCACATACACACAATCACATACACACAAACATAATCACACAATCACTTACACACAAACACAATAACACAATCACATGCACACAATCACATACACACAATCACATACACACAAACACAATCACATACACACAAACACAATCACACAATCACGTACACATAAACACAATCACATGTACACAATCACACACACACACAATCACATGCACACAATCACATACACACAAACACAATCACGTACACATAAACACAATCACACAATCACATGCACACAATCGCACACACACACAATCACATGCACACAATCACATGCACACAATCACACTCACAAAATCACACACAATCACATACACACAATCACACACACACACACACACACACAATCACACACACACAATCACATGCACACAATCACATGCACACAATCACACACACACAATCGCACACACACACACAATCACGTGCACACAATCACATGGACCCAATCACATGCACACAATCACATGCACACAATCACATGCACACAATCACACACAATCACACACAATCACATGCACACAATCACATGCACGCAATCACATATACACAATCACACAATCACATGCACACAATAACATGCACACAATCACATACACACAATAACATGCACACAATCACATGCACACAATCACATACACACAAACACACAATCCCATGCACACAATCACACAATCACATGCACACAATAACATGCACACAATCAAATGCACACAATCACACACACACAATCGCACACACACACACAATCACATGCACACGATCACATGCACACAATCACATGGACCCAATCACATGCACACAATCACATGCACCCAATCACACACACACAATCACATGCACACAATCACATATACACAATCACACAATCACATGCACACAATAACATGCACACAATCACAGGCACACAATCACATACACACAATGGCACACACACACAATCACATGCACACAATCACATGCACTCAATCACACACACACAATCACACAATCACATGCACACAATCACATGCACACAATCACACAATCACATGCACACAATCACATGCACACAATAACATGCACACAATCACATGCACACAATCACATACACACAATCGCATGCACACAATAACATGCACACAATCACACAATCACATGTACACAATCACATGCACACAATCACATGCACACAATAACATGCACACAATCACATGCACACAATCACACAATAACATGCACACAATCACATGCACACAATCACATACACACAAACACATGCACACAATCACATGCACACAATAACATGCACACAATCACATGCACACAATCACATGCACACAATCACATGCACACAATCACACAATAACATGCACACAATCACATGCACACACACCTCTGCTTCCAGTTTTCGCACATTTTTGCATCCAGTGCTCCCCACCAGCACATTCCTGCCTGTAATGCCTCCCCAGCACACCTGTGCAACAAAAAACAAACAAACACATTTTTTTTCTCCCCACTGTTACACTTACCATGTTTTTGCTGATTCTCTGATGCTGGCCAGCCAGGAAGAGTACATGATGAGGGTGAAGCTGAAGGGTTTGAACCCTCCCACAAGGTCTCATGGCTGTGATTTCTCTGCTTCTTTCAGGAGCCTGTGCCTGTTAAGAAGACGCTCCACCCACTCCCCCAGCTGTACAGTATTCTATTGCACGCTGTAGGTGGAGTAGGGAGGTCCCAGGCAACACAGTGTGCCGACCATAGCAGAGTCCTCTGCTCACAGGATTTCCTGGCCCCTGGGGCATAACTCAGACGTGACTGATGCGGGACGACCTAAAACGAGGCACTGTCTCTGCAAAGCAGGGACAGTTGGCATGTATTGCAGGGGATGATTAGGGTGTGCCTGGGCACACCTGGCACACCCCCTGCACACGCCTATGCTGGACAGGGAGCCTTTTCAGCCAGGAGATCACACAATGGTTATTGCTAGAAGCTCATGCCACTGGCAGTAATTACATGAAAAAAATCACACATGCTGGTTGTTCCCAAGTTCATCAAATGAAATCAGCCTACCCATATATGGTTCGAATCTCGGCTGGTCCCTGCTAATCCTCTACTTCCCCATCCACACACTTGATATGGATGGGGTAATAACCCATGTTGAGTTATTGTATTCTGACAGCAGGGAGACTTCCTCGCCATCAACATACATTGATTAGTGCTTCAGGCTAAATATGGCGGTGCAGATTGCACAGGGAAAATCAGACAGGGCAGTTGTACAGTAGTTGATCAGTAGATCTTCTTCTGTAAAACCACCCTGCCTAAACATGGATCGAAATTCAGCTGGTCCCTGCTGGACTGGCCGTATTTTGATCCATGTATGGCCGGCTTTACTGTTTTAGGGAGTACAGTTTTATTCTGTTGATGGGAGAACACCGAAAATTCCAGCAAGTTTGTAAATACTTATCCTGCTGATTTGTATTCCCTGTGCCTGAAAGATTCTTTTGATGGCTTGTGAGGTGACAGTTGATTAACTTTATCTAAACACAAGCCTACAGGATTCTCTTGGGGATTGGTTATCAACTAGATGCTAATTCCTCCAGTCTCCTGGCCCAAGCTGTCTATTCAGATTTGAAATTGTGAACGTTTGTCTAAGCTACCAACCACTGAATTAAGAAAACATCTGTAATATCATCATATTTATATATTTTTATTTTTGTCACAATAAATAATTCCCAGAGCCGATGCATGTAACTCCTACATCTTTGAAGTGTTGCATTGCCTTTTTAGCCTACTCAAAGCTTCATATATACCCCAGGCATTTTCACACAGTGTGGTTCTGCTAATGTTTCAATTAGCAATGTTAAAAGTGTTATTCATTAATCTTTCATGCTACATCAAATGTATATCTCCTCGGGGCCGCTTGTTATTATTGTACTAGAGGTAAAAGGGTGTATTATAAGTATTGGTTGCTGCAATACAATATGTCACCCAAATAAAGGAACAGAGGTCATGGGCACACCAGAGTTAAATAAAATCTATGGTCACAGCATACACTTTGTTTCTATAACAGCAGCATAGTAATGTGGACATAAATACTGCTTTGGATCTCTACTCGCCCTGACTCAGAGCACACTGTGAGAGCATTGTTCCGGTAACAATTCTGGTAACTGCACAGCAAAACAAAGTGTGTATCAAGCAGATAATAGCAGCCTCAGCTCACTCCATCTAGACCACATTCCCCAATGCATTTCACCCCACCCTGGGGCTTAATTCCTGAATAAGTCTTGGGGGCAGGATGAAACACGCTGAAAGAGAAAGGGCCAGGCATGGCAGAAGTGGGCCGTTTGCCTCATAATTCTTATGGGTATCACTAGGCCCTTTATAGGGTGGATGCGGGGGAGGTTGTTGCAAAGTGTGCAGACATTGAAAAATTACTAGGTCCGATCTGGGTGGCTACCAGAGGGCCCAAATTAGAGTGAACAGGTACCACATCCCTATTGTATGACAGAAGACATTTTTGAAGTAGCACCTGGGACTTTATTGGTACCGTAAGAAAACCCCCATAGGAGTCAATAGTAAAATAAAATGACTTTTATTTAGTTATCATTAAAATCTTTCATAAAACAAAGATCAAAACATCTTCCAAAAAGCTATATATTCCCCCTGAAATCCAACATGGTGGTAGGACCATTTGTCTACAAGTATACCCAGTCTATGCTAAATACCCCAAAGTCATTTTATTTTATATTGACTCCTGGGGGGTTTTCTTACGGTAACAATAAAGTCCCAGGTGCTACTTCAAAAATTTCTTCTGTGTTACAAAGTGTGAACTTGAGTCCGTATTCAGTCCTCCAGCTGAGATCGATATGAGGTATGATATGTTTGGGGTATTGAAGAGTGCAATTAGGTGGTTAAATTAGGGAGGTAGTCAGACGGGAGAATTCTGTGGTTGTCTTAAAGTGGGTCCAGTCGCTCCATTTAGAAGAAAATTTTGCAGGGAAGTCCCCATCAATATAAGTCAGTTGTTCTTCCAACTCAACAATTGTGTGAATTTTCATTGGGGGGGCAGTGGACTGGGATACATTGTTTCACGGCATTGACCGTAAACCGGATGTGGTAAAGAGGAGTGATGTAAAAGAAATTGAGCCGGGTGTACTCTAAGGCTGGCCATACATTTTATCATTTTCTTTACAATTTTCTTTAGATTTATATTTAACTATATTATATGGTTTTTGGTAAATCTAAAAGAAAACTGTACAAGAAAGTTAAATATGTATGGCCATCCTAAGTTATAAGTAGTCATGTGAAATGTGGCATTTTATCTCATGCGATATGCAGTGGGATGGATACAGTGGAGAAGAATTAGAACCCCTGTCAGTTTTTATAGCTAATAAAGAGGTAAAATGGTTTAAACTGTAGAAATATACCAACTCACTAAATCAGTGCAGCCAAGCAGCACATGTATTATCCTCCCTGGCGGTATGATTATTTCAGATTTTTGGTGCTGAAAGCGGTACGATAATTTTGTATGGAAATTTGGCATTTTATATTGTAGGCCTGTAATTCTTAGCAATAACTCACTTAAATCTGTCCAAACAAGAGTCTAGTAGACATCCCGGGTATGAAAAAGTTTGAAACATGAAATCAAAAATTATAATATAATAAATAACTATAAATAATTATCAGAAATAATAACGATAATAGTAATAAAATGTATTCAATAATGTAATCAAACCAAAAACACTGAAATTTGCTCAGTTGCAGAATTGTAGCTGTCGTCACTTTCAGTTTCTGATGATAAATTTCCCCAAAAATCAGTATCACTCAATTCTGCAAATTATTCTTATTTACTATCGCTGTTTTCTAGCTGATCAAAAAACACTTTTGACGTAAAGGGACACTTTTTGGTTGCTATGGACATTCTCATGTTTCCAGGCAGAAAGAATGACATATATAATGTAAAAGTGCATGCAGGGCTCTGGGCAAACCACTAGGGACAAAGGGGATGTGAAATGTTTTCATACAGTAATGTAATCTGTAAGATTACAGTGTACTGTATGTGCTGCGTGTGTTTCACTATTTGAATTTCCCACCGATGTCCGTCCCCGTGCGACGCAACGCTCGCAGGGAACGGAGCCCGGCACACAGAGGCATCGAACGGAGGGACAGACACGCTGACACTGCGGGAGGACATCGCTGGATCCAGGGGACAAGGTGAGTAACGATGCCTTGGATCCAGCAATGCAATCCCGAGTGTGGCTCGGGGTTACCACTAATGGTACTGAAATTCCACCCCGAGCCACACTCGGGATTACCGCCAGGGAGGTTAATACAAAAGAAAAAAGGTGACTGGAATATCAGTCAAAGGGAAGCTGCTTTCACAGGACACACGTGGTGTATCAAAACAACTAAGTTCAATTAAATAAATACAAAATGTCTTTATAAATGATACATATTAAATGAAAATAGTATTACAAATCACACACATATATCAATACTCTCCTTTCACCAATAAAAAATACAACATTGTCTTTTTATTGGTGGAAGAAGGGTATTTATATATGTGTGTGATTTTTGTATACTATTTTCTTTCAATATTTGACATCATTTCTAAAGATATTTTGTATTTACTTAAGGTATAACTAAAGGAAAAACATTGTTTTAGTTTTGGATAGGGTGGAGAGGTATTAGAACACCTATTAGGTTTTTATTGCTGTCTGTCCCCATTGGGGAGATTTGCCCTTTGTATTTGCCCTGTTTACCAATATCATTGAAAGTGAAAGTAAAAGTAAATCACAAATTTTGGGTTGTCCTCATAAAAGTAATAGAGGGGAAATCTTCCAATGAGGAGACTAGTTCTGCTGACCTGTGGGACCCCAAAGGAGTCCCTTAATTTGCTAGGATTTCCTCTCATTTCCTGTTTTGGCAATGGGACAGGAAGTGAAAGTAAATCTCCCCAATGGGACACAGAAGGCATAACATAAAAACAAAAAACAGACAGTGGTTCTAACCCTCCATTACTCTATTCAAAATGAAAAAGGAAGTTTTGCCTTTAGTTACATTTTCAAGCAGCCTTTCTCAATGTTTTCAACACAGGAACCCTTGAAATATGTTCCAGTCTCAGGAAACCCCTGCTAAAAATAAGTATATTTACAAATCATGATACACTAGTGTGATGTTCAATGGAAAGAATGCTCCTTACACTTGTGGACACGGGGAAGAATTACCCACTCATAGATAGGTAAAAAGATCAATTATGTCAGCTGGAACTTGTCAGTGGGAAGATATCTTTAAAAATAATTGGGAAAAAGTAAAGCCCCCCACTACATATGACACATGTTCTAAAGAGTGATTAGACCATTGTGATATGCATGGAAATTGTATTATGTTTGGAGCGATTGGGCGTTTTTTTTTCTTTTTTTGCAGCAAATGATGGATATGCTTGTATATTCACAGTCTCTAAAAATCTAGCGAAATTACAGGAGAAAGTAAGTATATTTTATTAAATGTAATGGGGTGGATTTACTAAAGACGAATAGACTGTGCACTTTGCAAGTGAAGTTGCTCCAGAGCCTAGTAAATGAGGGGGAGCTCTGATGACTTCCATCATCCAATCATGTGCAAGCAAATAAGCTTTTTTTCCCATGCATGTGATTGGGCATTTTTTGTATAGTGAAGCTTTACTTCTTTTACTAAGCTCTGCAGCAAAATACAAAGTGCACAGTCTATTTGCCTTAACCAGTTGGCGATCGGACGCCTTTATAATAGAATAAGGGAGGGTTATAACCCCTGTCAATGGAAGATTTACCCTCTATTACTTTTCTTTGGACAACCCAAAATGTGTGATTTTCTTTTAGGGTCCTTTCACACACACGGACCGTTCAGGTCCGCCTGTCAGTTTTTCAGGCGGACCTGAACAGATGCTCCATTGTCCTCTCTGGAGCGATGGATGTCAGCTGTGACATGTCCGCTGATATCCAATCCGCTCCGATCCGCTAAACACAGACGGATGGAAACCCTATTTCCCATCCGTCTGGCGGATCGGATGAACACAGACAGACAGTCCGTGTACATCTGATCCTCCATAGAGGAGAGCGGAGCTCTGACAGGTCTGTTTCTGCACAGAATGCAGAGACGGTCCTGTCATCCGCTGGCTCAGCGGGGATCAACGGATGGATCCCCGCTGAGCAGCAGAGCCCGTCAAAAGAAAGGACCCTTAATTTCACTTTTAATGATAATGGTGAACAGGACAAATAGAGAGGATGAATCTCCCTAACGGGTGCACAGAGAGCAATAAAAACTGACAGGTGTTGTAATCCCCCTCCACTCTATCCAAAACTAAAAAAAAATGTTTTTCCTTTAGTTATACCTTAACCACTTGCCGACCGTCAACCGCAGGTTGACGGCGACAAGGTGGCTCTCCTGCGCAAATCGGCGTCATCTGACGGCGGCTGCCAGATCGCGCACTGGGAGCGCGCGCACGCCGCCGGAGGCGCGCCCGCGCGCTCACTGTGTCCGGGGAGGGCCAGGGAGTCGGTGCGGTGGACTCGATCTCCGCCGGCTACCCGCGATGCCCCCCCTGGAGTAAAAGAACGGAGGTCCGTGTAAGTAAACACGGACCTCCGTTCTGTTAGAGGAGGAAGGGAGTGATCACAGCCTTCCTCTACATGGAAGCTGTGATCACTCCCCTCCCCCTGCCAGTCAAACACTAAGACAGTTAGAACACACCCAGGGAACATAGTTAACCCTTAGAGCGCCCCCTGCAGGTTAACCCCTTCACTGCCAATGACATTTACACAGTAATCAGTGCATTTTTATAGCACTGATCGCTGTATAAATGCCAATGGTCCCAAAAAAGTGTCAAAATGTTCCGACATGTCCGCTGAAATATCGCAGTACCGCTAAAAATCGCAGATCGCCGCCATTATTAGTAAAAATAAAAAAAAATAAAAACCCCAGAAATTAATTCTCATCATCCGTAAACGCGGCAACTTTTGCACAAACCAATCAATAAACGCCGATTGCGATTTATTTTATCACAAATATGAGGAAGAATATAAATCGGCCAAAACCGATGGAAAAAATGTTTTTTTATATATTTTTTTTAATTTGTATTTTAGCAAAAAGTAAGAAATTTGGGTTTTTTTGCAAAATTGTCACTCTTCATTTGTTTATAGCGGCGATCAGAAATGACGCAGCGGTGATCAAATACCACCAAAAGAAAGCTCTATTTGTGGGGAAAAAAGGAGGCAAATTTTGTTTGGGTACAACGCTGCAGGACCGCGCAATTGTCAGTTAAAATGACGCAGTGCCGAATCGCGAAAAGGGCTCTGGTCAGGAAGGGGGCAAATCCTTCCGGGGCTGAAGTGGTTAAGTAAATCAACCCCAATGATTTCCATATCTCCATATGTAGGTATCTATGCATTACTGTTGAGAGAACTGGTCAAAAAAAGGCAGAGACTACTCAAAATTGGCTAATATATTTTTACAATCCCTAAATACCGCATACCTGGACCACTACTTAATTACCACATGCATTTAACTATTTATTTTATTCTGTGAATTGAGTTTTTTTTAAAGAGATGTTTATTGAAAGTTTTACAGAAACTATAACCAATAAAAGTTACAACTGTAACCAAACCAGATTGTGCCTCTATCAAAATCAAGGTATACATAAATGAAAACATAGCTATAGCTTTAAAATCTCACATATAGAAGTGATATAACAACATATTTTGTGTCACCGGTTCATGTGGAAAGGAAGAAAAAAAACAAAAAATATCAGCAATACAGACTAGTCTCCGGAGCCTGAGGGCGCCAGGGTAAGGTGGCTGGATATCCAACCACTCCATATTTTATTAAAGAGGAGAGGTTGCTCTCGCAGCTCAAAAGTGAGCTTATATAGGGGTAAGCTTTTGTCGATCAATTGCAGCCAGGTGGCTATAGTTAGCCCAGAGGTCCCACTCCAGCTTAAGAGTCTTTCTAGCAAAAAAATATAAGATGCGTAGTAATCGTTTAGTATATGCAGAAACAGATAATTCACCAAAAATACCCAGTAGACAATTTTTAGGATGTAAAATATTAGAGACAACCAGAACATTGGATAAAAATGAATCAACTGCGGACCAAAATGAAGACACTATTGGACAGGACCAAAAGCAATGAATGAAATCAGCCTCAACTCCACAGCCTCTAAAGCACTCCGTTGTGAAACGCAATCCCATCTTACACAATCAATAAGGGGTGAGATGTCTATGGTGGAATATCTTTATTTGTATGACTCTATCTCTAAACGCTATGACCAAGCTTTTATAAGCATCCACAAATTCAGTCCAATCATCATCAGTGAATTGAATATCTAAAGCAGCTCAACGGTTCTGTGCAGCCACAAATCTCAGGTTAGAATCAGCCATTAGCACAGAGTAATATTGGGAAATCAATTTTGTATTATCTGAGTTTCTAAGTAGCTTCTCTAATGGGGCCATCTGTAGAGGAAGCAAAAATGAACCAAATTGTGCTCTCCAAGCGTGACAAAGCTGAAAAAAAAAAAAAGAGTGGAAGGAGGAAGGCTAAAGTCCTCTCTCAGTTGGGTAAAGGGCTTAAGGCCCTGTTCCGTATATAAATGGCAAAGGAATTTAACACCTCTAACAATCCAGTATTGTGGGTGAAGGATCATGAGCAACGTATTCAATACAGGATTATTCCAAATGGATTGTTAGGAGAGGTGGTCCAAGTTTCCTCAGAAAAATGGGTCACTACTGTAGTGAAGAAAGACAGCGTAGTTTGTAACATTGCTGTTCCCCGACTGGTTGGTACCTGTCTAAGATATATGATATTATGTAAAGTTTTGAGTGAGGAGGCTATGGAAGCTCCAGTGATGGTACAGGCATTATGTGGGGAGGGATGTAGCCAGTCATGCACCACGATTAGTTGAGATGCCAAATAATAAAGATACAAATTTGCGAAGGCTAAGCCAGCTAAGTGAGAGGGCAGTTTTAAAATTTCAAGAGCCATTTTGGAAGTATGCTGGTTCCAAAGGAAACGCGTGCAGAGAGAATCAATTTGTTTACATAGAAATTTGGGGATTTTACAGGGAGCATTAGTCAGTAAATATAATATTTTTGGAAGAAACATCATCTTTAGCAAATTGACTCTGCCTATAAGGTCTAATGGAAGATTCATCCACTGATTTGTACATTGCTGTAGTTGGGCAATAATAGGACAGAGGTTATTGACTACATACGAATTCAGAGGTAGCTGTATCACTACTCCCAGGTGAGAGCTTGGATGCACAACCTTCTCCGCCCCTGAGTCTGAGTGGAAAAAGACTGGATTTGGACCAGTTGATCTGGAAACCTGAGAAGTCACCAAAACTCTCCATCTCTTGCAATAGGGAACATAAAGACATAAAAGGGTCAGCTAAATATACAAGGGTGTCACCCGCATATAATGAGATACGCTCCTCTATAGCACCAATAATGAGTCCCTGAATGGTAGATGAGGAGTGGATCCGAACAGCTAATGGCTCGATGGCTAATGCAAAGAGGAGTGGAGAAAGGGGGCAACCCTGTCTTTTTCCCCTTGAGATGGAAAAAGTTGGAGAGACAGAGACATTGACTCGAACCTTAGTCACCGGATAAGTGTATAGGAGCCGTATCCAGGCAAGCATCCGAGGACCAAATCCATAAAGTTGTAACACCTTAAATAAGTAGGGCCACTCTACACTATCAAATGTTTACAAGTGTCCAATGTCCTGTGAATTGAGTTTAAAGCTTTTTCATGCGGTATTTACCAAGCGTTTTATGGTAAATACTGCAAAATGGTATAGTGAGTTGACAGTTTCAGGATCGCATTCGATATTTAGGGAAAATGTGTCTGGACACCTAAATAATGTCTTAGTGAATGGAGCCCACTATGAATTCTGTGTAGATTAATTTAAAAGCCATGCGTTACACTTGCACAATAACATGCATATAGCCAACATGTAAAATACATCTGATGAAGTACACTGTACAAGTGCAAGCTGTAGTAAAGTCTTAAAAAAAAATGTTCCCCTGCAAGTTAATAACACAATGTGCTTGTGCTAGTATGCACCACATGACAGACTTACCTGTAAAGGGATCCCTCCAGCGGCGCGCTGTCACCGCTGAAATGGATGGCTTCCATCTTCAACCGATCTTCCTTCCGGATTCGCAGGATCTGGCCACTTGAATGGGCGAGCCATAATGAGATCATAGGAGTCATAGCCACAGAACAGTGCACTGGATTGATGGCCCATTCAGTGTGCCCTCAATTCAGAGCGCAGTGCGCATGCACTGGTGTAGTTAGGTCACGTGACAAGACACCGATACTGAGGATACTAGAGTAATACCGAGCGGGTAAGTTCACCGGTCTAGGACGCTTAGGCCTTCCTTCTAGCCAACTTCTACCTTCGGTAGGTAAAGTCGCCACTGTCGCGCGGCGACCTCCCTAGGGAAATGTCCATTCAGACAGTACACCACGTATGATCGTGTTCGTGTAACACAATAATTGAACGTCCCCTTGTAAAAAAAAATTCTGAAATGATGTCGAACGTGAACATGTCACATGAAGTAGTCTACATAAAATGTACAACCGATATACGTACAATAACA
>BLSH010213318.1:963270-979184 GCA_018402905.1 Glandirana rugosa | reverse complement strand
ATCATAAGAAGACCAACGTAGACCACGAACAGAAGGAAATTACTTAGGTTGAACCAGGCCCACTTAATTTCACTAGCCCAAAGACTACTTGACATACTCCCCTCTTTAATTCACCCGGACCAAGTTGGATTCATTAAAGGAAGACAAGCACCAGATGCAACCAGAAGAATACTAAATTTAATCACACATGTTGAAATACAAAAAACACCTACATTAATGATTGCGCTAGACGCAGAGAAAGCTTTCGATCGTGTGCACTGGGGGTTTCTCAGAGAAGTCCTGGAGAAGTTCGGGTTTGCGGGTCCGATCCTTCAGGCAATCTTAGCGTTGTATACCGAACCGTCTGCGAGGGTATTCACAACGGGTACTCTATCTGAGGAATTCAATATAACTAATGGCACGCGACAAGGTTGCCCCCTATCTCCGCTGATTTTCGCTCTAATAATGGAACCCCTGGCGCACACGATCCGAACGTCTGAAGCCATTAAAGGCATACAAATTGGGCATTCATGTAACAAAATAGGACTTTTCGCAGATGACGTGTTGATAATAGCCTCTAACCCTCTCCGTTCCCTACAAGCTCTTCAAACGATCCTACGGAAATTTTCAGAATTATCATTTTATAAAATCAATGAAAATAAAACGCAAATTCTAGGCATCAACATACCACCCGATATCAAACAGAAAATTCTATTCCGATATTCCTACACATGGGCTGACTCAACTATCCAATATTTAGGTATCCATATCCCCAACGCAACCAACAAAATTTATAACTCTAACTTCAAACCATTCCTCGAAAATCTACCCAATGAATTGAATAGCCTTTCCAAACTTGAATTGTCTACCTCAGGTAGAATCCATCTATTCAAAATGATAACACTCCCAAAACTGCTATATCTATTCCGTACAATTCTGATCCCCCTACCAGGGAAATTCTTTAAGAAAATACATTCCCTAACACTAAAATATATCTGGAAAAAGAAAAAACCCCGCTGTGCGACGACCATACTGACAAAACATAGAAAATCAGGAGGCTTCTCTCTACCAAACGCACACTACTACTATCTGGCCTCTATAGTGGACCAATCTAAAGCCTGGTGGAACCCACCTGAAGATAAAATTTGGTCCACAATAGAGTCGCAATACACCCAACTTTATAACCTGAAACTTCAAATTCTCAACATATCTATGAACAGACACCCCCCAACTAGTCCTTACCCGACAATCCAAGCCACCCTCCAAGCCTTATTGACCTTAAATACCAAAAAACCATCTACCACATCTATGAGAGCCATATCACTCCCCCTGGAAATGGTCAAATTATACACCCCGAATATACACATCTCAACATGGACCAAACATGGAATCACACTTATAGACCACCTCTATAAGGATGGAAAAATTATACCTTTTCCCCAACTTCAACTTCAATATAAACTTCCGAACGCAGAATTCCTTCATTATCTACAAATCACACAAACTATAAGAAAGGAAAATATCCCTCCCTCAGCTCAATTCAATGAAGACCTATATCAATTCTATTTAGAGCCTGACAAATACAAAGGCATTTCTCACTTCTACAACATTCTTAATAACTCCCATAATTTCAGCAAAACGACCTCAATGCACAAATGGGAGAAAGACCTCTCATTATCGATTCCTGAAGCCCATTGGCAAAAAGCCCTCTTAATAACGCACAGATCAACCCTATGCGCTGATCATTGGGAACTATACCTAAAAATAATCCATAGATGGTATTACACCCCTTATATACTCTCCAAAATCTCCACAGATAACACAGAAAAATGCTGGAGGAATTGTAACTCCACTGGCTCACTTGTGCACATTCTCTGGCATTGTAAATCCATCACTTCTTACTGGAACCAGGTCTTTAAACTGATTTCTGAGATTTCAGCCCCACAAGTAACACCTTCACCGGAGCTAGCACTTCTCCACATTCTACCTAATGAGATAAACACCAACCTCAAACCATTAATCACCCATATCCTATTATCAGCAAAAGTAATCATTATGAGGAAATGGGGCACACAAGACACACCAAACTTATCAGAACTTACCACGGAAATTAACAGATGCTGTTCTCTAGAATACATCTTTGCAGTTAAGAATAACACTATCTCCAAATTCAACCACATGTGGAACCCATGGCTAAACAATCCGTCATACACTAAAGTTTGAAATATATCAAAGGAAAAATACAAATTTGTCACACCAACTGATAAGTAAGCTACCCTATTAACTGGGAATTACTTTCTGAACATGTCATAACACAAGACCAACCAGCCCATGTCCCCTCCCACACTCACAGTTTGTTCCCACCGGGGTGAAGTGGGAGAGGATGTGGACATAGTACCGTAAACACTCACGTTTTAACACCCAGGAAGTAACACACGTCAAGACGAACAGGTACACCAAGTCTAAAATACTACACAACTACCTGTATTAGTATACGATGAAAATCCAAACAATACAAATCATATACTGTCTGTACTGTAAACCGAATGCTTAAAGCAACCTTCACATTTCTATGTTTCTGTTTTCCCCCTTTTTGTTGTTTTTCTTTTCATTATCCAACTCTCTGTAATTATTTTCTTTTTGTTCAAATAAAATAAAAAATATTGAAACATAAATTTCAGGAGGTCGCATAAGCCATATACCCCACAGAGGTCCTGTGTCCTCTCTCCTTACGGATTTCTCCAGGCATACCTCTTATGGTATTTAGTCTCACCAGCCTCTCAAGGGTTATTCCTTCTCCTCTAGGCATGTGCGATTAGTTTCTTCCGAATTCATTTTTTTAACAAATTTTTTGAAATTTGGCAATTCAGACGAATCTGAATTTCCAAATTTCGAATTTCCGAATTTTCATTTTTTTCTAATTCGACAATTCAGTAATCCGAAAACCGCAAATTTGGAAATTCAGAAATTCGGTAACCGGAAAAGCTGAAAATCCGAAATTTGGAAATTCAGAAATTTCAGAACAGTTGAAATAATTACTAACTGATAAATAACTATTCAATTACAGGTATTGGAATTTCCTTGAAAATATGGCTGTTAGTGATAAATTTTGTATTTAAAATGGAGTTCCACCCACAAATACATCTTTATATATTTCAAACCCTATGCATGATCAAAAAAAATTTATACTCACCCTAAGTGCCCTGTTGCTATGTGGTCCCTGTAATCTTCTACTTTCTGATCTGCGGCACTCCGCATCACTTCCTGCCTCGCCTGGGCTCATGGGAGATGTGAGTCATCATTTCCCATGAGTCTGTGGACATCCCTGTAAAATCGCATTATTTCCAGACAGGAAATGATGTGACTTTGTGGGGGAGAGTGACCTGTTATCCATGTTGCCATAACAACGGGGTGGGACCTTCCTCCATCGCAGCCCGTTGTTATGGCAATGAGACAAACGCTCGAGATCGAGAGGTGAATGCTGGTTACCCAGCATGCACCTTATCCAGGAAGAGACTCGAGGAGGGTGCGAGTGGGCTTCACATGCCCACAGCTAAGATGGGAACCAGTAAAGAAAAAATCAGCAATGTAAGTACAAAATAAATAGGAAGATTACCTGGATTTAAAGCTATCAATTACTTTATTTGTGTAACGAATACTAACTAGGTGGATGCCAGAAAAAAAATCTATGTGGGCGGATTCCAATACCTATACTTTAATAGTTATTTATTAGTTAGTTATTATTTTTGTTCTTTCTTATTTTCTAATTTCCAAATTCTAAATTTCCAATTTTTTGAATTTTCAGATTTTTTATTTCCGAATTTCCAAATAACACATTTCGGCATTTTCAAATTGCCGAATTTGCGAATTTCAAATCATGAAATTTTGAATGTCCGAATTTCCAAATTTTTAGAATTCCTGAATTTCCAAATCCCTGAATTTCCGAATGAATAAAAAAAACAACAGAACAAATACGAAAACTAACACATTTTTCGCCCGTGCACAAGCCTATTCTCCTCCACAGGTTTAGAAACAGTCCCGGCAGAGCTCCATAAAACAAAAACACATCATCATGCTTTCCATAAAATACAGGTTTATTATAATAAAAGATTAATAACACTCACATTCACATAGGCAGATGGATCGCTTATCAAATTACCACATACCGCTCTCTCTGTGGCTAATACGGATCAATCTTTATTTCTCAAACATCTGGGAACGCCCCTAGCTTGATCACTTCACACTTGCATCTCCGCCTTATGTGTTACATCCTTTGGATTTCATCAGAGGGTTCTGCATAGGGATTGGGGGTTTGTTTATAGCTTGCTCCTGGTTTTATGCTTATGATCAATTAAATCATTAGCATCACTTGTGTATTCAGCCCATCAAAATCCCTTTGTTATACTGTATATGCATGTTGCACCATATGATAACTTGTTAGCGCTTTTCACATACACTGAAATAAATATTTCTCATCTTTTTCTAATTGGGATTGGAATGTTTTGTTGAAAAAAATGTGTGATTTACAGAAATCAATTGCTCAAGTTCTAAGACTACACATAGCTGAAGGAGTGACTCACAATCTTTCCGTTCCCTTCAAGCTTGATATGTTCATATAGCACTGTATTATAGAATCAATTACAGAGAGACAGTCTGAAATCAAAAACTCTTTAGAAAACATGTTATGTGATAACATCACTTGTCTGGAGTGCACTATTGCTAATTTGTAAAATAAAACTGCTAATATAAATAAATACATATATATATGACAGTAGAATATGACAGCCCTATCTATAAACCTTTGTAGACCCTTATGTTCAATAACAGTGAGCTGCATTTAATTGAAGGGGAACCTGCCACCATTATGGTGAAATCCAGTAACAAAACTTCATGTTAGAAACGGAATACTCAGCTTCATATACTGTATAGCTTCAAGGAGAATTCACCACCATAAAGAACTCCTCTGATTCTCCTATGGACCATTTAATCTCAGTGTGGGGGGGGGGGGGGTTGTTTACTAAAGGCAAAAAGACTGTGCACTTTGCAAGTGCAGTTAAACTCTGTAAATGCAGTTGCTTCAGAGCTTAGTAACTGAGGGGAAGCTCTACTGACTTCCATCAAGTCCATTCATGTGCAAGCACAAATGCTGCTTTATTTTGCTTGCATCTGATTGAGTATTATTTGCAAAGTGAAGCTTCACCTCATTAACTAAGCTCTGGAGCAACTGTACTTGCAGAGTGCAACTTAAAGTGCACAGTCTAATGGCCTATAGTAAGTCCACCCCAAATGTGTAATGCTTGAAGCCCCGCAAACCAGGAAAGGTGGGGGGGTGCTTTAGTGGGGACAAGGGCCTCTTCCCCACAACCCTGGCCAGTGGTTGTGGGGGTCTGTGGGCAGGGGCTTATCAGAATCTGGAAGCCCCCTTTAACAAGAGGGCCCCCAGATTCCAGCTCCCCCTATGTGAATGAGCATTGGGTACTGTGAGTATGGGATACTCATTGAGAATGGGTAGATGTACTATGTACCCCATACTCATTTACATGAGGGGTCAGGATCCGGGGGCCCCGTTATTAAAGGGGGTTTCCAGATTCCAAAAAGCCCCCTGCCCACAGACCCCCACAACCACTAGCCAGGGTTGTGGGGAAGAGGCCCTTGTCCCCATCCACATCCCCCTATGCTAAGGGCATGCCATGTGGCCTGGCATGGTTCGGGGGCACTGCCCCCCCTTTCCTGGCCTGCTGGCCGCATGCTCAGATAAGGGTCTGGTATGGATTTTGGGGGGACCCCACCTCATTTTGTTTAAACCTTGGTGTGGCGTTCCCCTTAAAATCCATACCAGACCCAAAGGGCATGGCATTGTTTGGGGGACCCATGTTGTTTTTTTTCTGAATTCTTTTGTTTACATTTCAGCTGTCAGTGGGGAAACCCACTGACAGCTGATGAGTCATCCATTGTAAAGTACTCGGGGGCCGGCTTCCCAGCCCACTCCTTAACAACCAGCTATTCTTCACACAGAATTAAAATCAGTCAATCATTTTTTGACCAAACCAAATTTGAATCGTTCCAAAAATTTGATATCTGTTAGAAAACAAATATACGAAATTAAATGAAGCTTATTTCAACAAAATTTGTTTCTATTTTATTCAGAGATTCAGATACATCCGAATTTCCGAATAATCAAACATTTGTCCAAATGTATATTCGGACCGAAATGAAATGTGCATGTCTAGTTTATCTGTGATCTTCTCTTCTCTACATCTGTTTAATGTTTAGAATATATAAAGCTTGTCCGACCTGTCAGAAAAAACAGAGTGGGGAGCTGAAATTACACTCTGCAGAGCTCAGTGAAGATATCTCTGAACGCTGACAGGAGAGAAGGGACATGACCCCCTTCACACAGCGCCCAGGAACAGAGCTGAGGCTGTTAATCAGCTGAAGCCCCCTCCCTGTCACCATTTTTCTCTTGGTGTCAGGAAAACTTGTCAGAAGTGATTCATGCTGATAGCAGAGGAGTGAAGCAGCAGACAAAAATGACACTTAGTGCTCATAAGTAAGACAAGTACATGCTATAGAGGGATATGCTTTGTTCATATTTCATGTCTGAGGTTTACAACCCCTTTAACACAAGCCAAAATAAAGTCTTACACTTTTGTTATCTCTTTATAGTCCTGCTCCAAGCATAAAAATCACAAATCTTAACATGCCAGAGAGCTGCCTTCAAAGCTCATAAGTTATGTTGGTATCCAAAACAGGTGCCCCTGCATGAAGAGTCTATTGCTGGGCAACAGACAGGTGCGCACAGCCAAAATCTGTATTGTGTTATTTATTGTAATCATTTGTTATTTAGGCTAAAAAGTAACTTAGCAGCCTCCATTTGTTATAATAGGCTAAAGAGTAACTCAGCAGGCTCCAGGCTGTTTCCTTAGAAGCAATAAACATGTGGATGCGCATGAGCGATTAAATGTCATTACAGTTCTTGGGCACTCAGCGCAAAGGTACACTCCTGGGAACTCAGACATACCTTATTCTTAATTCAATAGATGTGGAATTATGTGATCTAAAGTGAAAGGCCTGCTGTATGTTCCAATAAACCCATGTAAATGTTCCTATTTATATCAAAACTCTTTAGTATTGAACTTCTGTTTGCACATCATATAAAGGTTGCTTTGTTTTAGTAAAGACAATTTAGTGAAATACATTTAACCAATTCAAAAAAATTCTGTGTCTGTACGTATTGAGTTTATGCATGTCTAAGCCCCCATTCACACATCAGCATTTTTTTTAGCTTGCTTCCCTATACCTGACTACTAGGGATGGGCGAACTGTTCGGCCCAAGCATGAGTTTGGGCCGAACATTGGCTGTCCGTCCATTCACCAAACAACCACATTATTAGGCCGTTTGACCGTTTGTGTGGCCCTGTGAACGACCACAATGCACTGCGCTGCCGCACAGTGCATTGAAAGCCCTGATTGGCTGAAGCAGTAAAAGCTTCACCCAATCAGGGCACAGAGCACTGTCAGAGCCATGATTGGACACTGTCATAATGACTCTATCCAATCATGGCTCATTGCTCTTAATCCCGTCCCACACTTTAAAAGTATTCTTTCAATAGCGGCCATTTTTAGTGTGAGATTGGCATGGAGAGAGATAGAACAGGGCTCTGTTCAGTGCTACTAGACAGAGAGTGTGCTATAGTGTGCTATTGTAATTCTATTGTCAGTGTAGAATATTACTTTAGTGTCAATCTAGGGATAGTCGGTGTGAGTGTAGTGACGACCATCATTCATCTTTGCATTAGTGTGCAGCTAGGGACAGTTCAGTTAGTGTCAGTGTAGTGTAGTGATGAGTCATTCATATTTACATTACTGTGTATCTAGAGCAGGGACAGTTCACATAGCATGATAGTAGTGTATTGACCACCAATCATGTTTACATTAGTGTGCATCTAGGGACAGTTCAGATAGTGTCAGTGTAGTGACCATTTAACACCGTATATTTCATTGCGTCACTGCAAGTTTAATGCCATATAGTTCTGTGCATTACTGCAAAGCTAATGCCATATATTTCTGTGCGTTACTGCAAGTTTAACGCTATATAGTACTATGAGTTACTGCAAGTTTAACACCATATAGTACTGTGCATTACTGCAAGTTTAACGCTATATAGCGCTGTACGTTACTGCAAGTTTAACGTCATAAATTTCATTGCATTATTGCAAGTTTAACGCCGTATAGTTCTGTGCATTACTGCAAGTTTAACGCCATATATTTCATTTTGTTACTGCAATTTAACACCACATAGTTCTGTGCTTTACTTCAAGTTTAACGCTATATAGTTCTGTGCGTTACTGCAAGTTAAATGCCATATGGTTCTGTGCGTTACTGCAAGTTTAACGCCATAGAGTTCTGTGTGTTACTGCACGTTTAACGCCATATATTTAATTCCTTTACTGCAAGTTTAGCGCCATATAGTTCTGTGCATTACTGCAAGTTTAACACTATATAGTTCTGTGTGTTACTGCAAGTTTAATGTCTTATAGTTCTGGCATTGCTGCAAGTTTAACGCTGTATAGTTCATTGTGTTACTGCAAGTTTAACGCCATATAGTTCTGTGCGTTGCTAAAAGTTTAATGCCATATATTTCATTGCGTTACTGCAAGTTTAACGCTGTATATTTCATTGCGTTACTGCAAACTTAACGCCAAAAATTTCATTGCATTACTGCAAGTTTAATGCCGTATAGTTCTGTGTATTACTGCAAGTTTAACGCCATACAGTTTTGTGCATTACTGCAAGTTTAACGGCGTATAGGTCATTGCGTTACTGCAAGTTTATTGCCGTATAGCTCATTGCATTACTGCATGTTTAACGCCATATAGTTCTGTGCATTACTGCAAGTTTAACGCCATATAGTTCATTGCATTACTGCAAGTTTACCGCCATATAGTTCTGTGCCTTACTGCAAGTTTAACGCCATATATTTCATTGCGTTACTGCAAGTTTAACGCCATATAGTTCTGTGTGTTACTGCAAGTTTAATGCCTTATAGTTCTGTGCATTACTGCAAGTTTAATGCCTTATAGTTCATTGCGTTACTGCAAGTTTAACGCTGTATAATTCATTTCGTTACTGCAAGTTTAACGCCATATAGTTCTGTGTGTTACTGCAAGTTTAACGCTATATAGTTCTGTGCATTACTGCAAGTTTAAGGCCATATATTTCCTTGCGTTAGTGCAAGTTTAACACCATATATTTCATTACGTTACTGCAAGTTTGACGCCATATAGTTCTGTGTGTTACTACAAGTTTAACGCCATATATTTCATTGTGTTACTGCAAGTTTAACGCCATATATTTTTGTGCATTACTGCAAGTTTAATGCCATATAGTTCTATGCGTTACTGCAAATCATATAGTTCTGTGTATTATTGCACAGTTGACGCAGTATATTGCAGTATATTGTAGTGTATCCATGGAGTGTGTCTGTGTAGTGAGCACTCAGATTAAAGTGCACCAAACACCACTTTCCATTGATTAAAGTGCATCTACATACGCATTTACACATCTTTATTACATTTGGTTAATAAGCACCCCCCATCATGTCTGGGAGGACAACAAGGAGAGGCAGACGTTCCCATGGCACTGTATGGGGTTTAACAGCATGTGTCCACAGGAAAAGGTGGACGTGGTCAGTCCTCAGGCATGGCATCATTTCCTCTGTTTAGTGATGCTGCCCATGCTATCCAGCCACAGCATGCAGAGGAGGTGGTGGACTGGCTTACGTAACCGCCCTCATCCTCCTCTTCCTCCGTCACCCAAACAGAGACTAGTATGCAGTCCCCTGCAGCTGCCAGAGTGGCTAAACCTGCCTCCTTGTCCACAGCTTTTCCTGCCATAGCCCCAGCATCAGGCATGGAGGAGTCAGTGGAGTTATTTGAACACAGCGTCAGCAACTTGCTCCTTGACGATGCACAGCCATTACTAGATTCAAATGTTAGTTCTGAGGTTGAGGAAGGCAGGAACATGTGCCTACAGAGAGGGGAGAACACTGGTACACAAATTGGCATTCATGTTCCCCCAGCCGCAGCGTATTGCCAAGTTGTCTCCAGTGGTAATGAGGATGGAGGAGAGGATGCTGATGAGGTCACTGACACAACTTGGGTGCCAGATAAAGCAGAGGAGGAAAGTGAAGATGAGGCACAACCCTAACGAGGCAGCCATCATGGAAGACCAGAGAGCAGCCACCCTATTCCATCACATTGTGGAGCTGTTATCTCCTGGCCCACTTCCCACAGCTCAGCCGTCTGGGCCTTTTTTAGTACATGTGCAGCCAATTGCACTGCTGCTATTTGCAAAGTTTGTCTCAAGCACATCAAACATGGAAAATACACCAGCCATTTGGGTACCACATGCTTGACAAGGCATTTAACCTCCCACCACCTGTTGGCAAGAGCACCTAAAAGCCAAACAAAAGGGGCACAGATCTGTCCCTCCTCCTTACTCACCTCAGTCTGCACCTGCTATACCTCATGACCTCTCAACAGCCTTCAATGATAGGGATGATGGTATAGCGAAGGGTGTCCCAGGTCCTTGCAGCACATCTGCCAGCAGCACACCACCAGCTGTAGACAATAGCTGGCAAATTTCTCTGCCCCATCTGTTGCAGCAGAAAAAAAATACAGTCCTTGCAACCCACATGCCCAGTGTCTAAATGCAAGCTTGTCAAAGCTGCTGGCTCTCCAACTTCTGCCTTTTTGCCTGGTGGATTCTGCCCCCTTTTGTGAATTTGCAGAATGTGCTGTACCACAATGGCAGGTTCACAGTCGTTATTTCTTTTCAGGTAAGGCCATTCCATCTCTCTACCATCAAGTGGAAGGCAATGTTTGTGGCATCGTTGGGCAAGGCAGTCAGCCGCAAAGTCCGCTTTACTGCTGAAACGAGGCCCACCAAGTATGGGCAGGGACAATATATTTTGTTCACAGCACACTGGGTAACTCTGCTTGCAACTCGGAAGGATGCAGGACAGGGCTCAGTGCAGCTTGTTGTGCCCCCATGTCTCCATACAGCTGGTGATGATGCAAGATTTGTCAACTCTACCCCCTCCTCCTCCTCCTCCATGCCTTACTCTGCTGAATTGTCCTATGAACCTCAAATACCCCCTAAGTGTTCAAAGGGCTAGTCAATGAGTCAGGCTAAAAGGTGCCATGGAGTGCTTCAGCTGATGTGTCTAGGGGACAGGAACCACACCAGAGCAGAGATTCTTGCAGGGACAGACCCAGAGGAGGTTCACACTACGCCAGCTGGAGCCAGGAATGGTGGTGTGCGATAATGGCACAAACCTCCAGTCCGCTCTTAGACAGGGAAAATTGACACATGTGTCATGCCTGGCACATGTCCTCAGTTTGGTGGTGCAGCGTTTCCTAAATAGGTACCCAGGTTGTAAGATCTGCTAAAGCAGGCCAGAAGAGTTTGTAGCCATTTCAGAAAAAAAATCAGCGGGAATTCCACCTGCCCATAAACCTCCTGATTTGTGACATGCCCACCAGGTGGAACTCGACTTTGGCAAATGCTGCAATGGCTGCACATGCAGCAGAGAGCCGTCAACAGGTACTTTTGTGAGTATGGCACAAGGACAGGCTTTTTCCCAATGCCAATGGCTGCTCATAAAGGATGCATTCACTGTACTGTCACCATTTGAGGAGGCCACAAGGATGGTGAGCCGTGACAATGCATGCATCAGTGACACAATCCCTGTTGTGTTCCTGCTGGAGCAGACTCTGCATGGCATTATGGACAGGGCACTGGAGGCAGAGCAGTGGGAGGAAAAGGAGGACTTCCTTTGCTCTCAAGGTCCACTTTATGCAGACACCATCGTTCCTATGCCACAGAACCCACAAGAGGAGTGAGAGGAGGAGGATTCTGGCAGTAGGGATGGGCCAGACACTTCGGTTCGGTTCGCACCAGAGCAGGTGAACAGGCAAAAAATTTGTGCGAACATTCGAACCCTGTTAAAGTCTATGGGACCCGAACTTGAAAAATCAAAAGTGCTCATTTTAAAGGCTTATATTCAAGTTATTGCCATAAAAAGTGTATGGGGACCTGGGTACAGCCCTGGGGACATGTATCAATGAAAAACATTTTTTTTTTTTTGTTTGACAGGTGCATATCATTGCAATTTTTCACAGAAACGTCAATTTTTGCTTTCATCAAGAGTACCTCTATAGGGTTACAGTGTGAAGGCACAACCGACACCCAAACACCAATTATTCAGCACCTGTTTGACAGGTGCATATCATTGCAATTTTTCACAGCAAGGCCAGCTCTTGCTTTCATTAAGAGCACCTCTTATAGGGTTACGGTGTGAAGGCACCACCGACACCCAAAAATCTATTTTTCAGCACCCGTTTGACAGCTGCATCAAATTAATTTTTTTTACAGCAAGCCAATTCTTTTTTTTTCATAATCCTTTTTATTCATTCTTTTTTAGTAAACAAACAAAACAAAACACCATACACATTGAACAAAATATTGATGCTAATTTAGGATCCAGTCACATTTCTTTTACATCCTCCTATCAGATGTATATCAGCTATCAATTCAAAAATGACAAGGACATTGTAGCTAAGATCTAAATCGTACCACTTAAAAAATAACAATCACCCTATATACACAATATAGTCATATTACACTTAGGCCACTTCTATCCACAGCAACACTATATAGTCCATATATACAACTTGCATTATATTCCGTGATCCATATGGAGATCAGATGCCATGTAAGGCTTATCCAACCTTTTGGCCCAGACTTTATCATACTTACCCGGGACATCCCCTATTCATATGTGCCCCTATACAGTGGGAGGTTATTGCTTTCAATATGAAAGTGTAGGAGTGGGAGGTTATTGCTTTCAATATGAAAGTGTAGGAGAGGAGGATTTCTTCAATACAAAGCAATGGCATTTCTCGCATAAAATAGAGTATTGGCAAACACCCGCTCTGCTATTGTAGGGAAAATACTACCCTCCACCAGACCCAACAAACAAACTGACATTGAAGCTGGCAAAAGGGCGGAGGTAATGGAGTTCAACAAGTCCACCACCTCCGTCCAAAAAAACAGCTATATATGGACAGGTACAGAAGATGTGTGAGAAATCTCCCAGAGCCACGCCACACCTCCAGCACTCAGAAGAGCATGCAGGATTTATCTTATGGAGTCGGGGTGGTGTAAATATGCTCTATGTACCAATTTAATTTGTATCAATCGGTCTCTCAAGGAGACCAAGGATCGAAAGGGGAAATCCCACACATCCATCCAGTCCTCCATACCCAAATCCGGTATGTCTCACACCCACCTGGCCCTGACATCCTCCAAGACTGGGAGGGAGACTGAAATAAGATTGGAATACAGTCAGGAAGTAGGTTTCTCCAAACAGTCGGACCTAGGTACTTATTCCAACATAAATTGTGAAATCATTAAATTATCTTGTGGGAACTGGGTATGGAAAGCATGGGAACGCTGAAAGTATCTAAATAAATGGGAACTAGGCAGATTAAAATTTGAAATAAGTGTAGAAAAGGTAGACAATTTCCGATCATTAACCACCTGGGAAACTAGCTTAATATTATACTTAGTCCATGCAATAGGTTCTTGTAGTTTATAGAATTGAGAAAGAGTAGGGTACAACCATAGAGGGGAATTTTGAGAAATTGCAGTCTTGGGGTAATGCTCACATCTAAGGCCGGCCTCCCAAGCTCGAATGGTAGTAATCATTGGGGCAGTCAGATGCTAGGGTGCCTTACGACCCCTGAACAAAAGGACCTTAAGAGCTTCTATAGATCCTACCACCGTGGCTTCCAGCCGGGTGGAAGGATTAGATATATCTGTACAAAGCCACCATATAGCCATAACTAACTGGGTGGCTAAAAAAATATTTGTATAAATCTGGAAAAGCTAGACCACACACAGCATATGCATACCACAAATCACACCCCAAAATATATTCTACTACTCCTCCTGAATATGGCAATACCACATGTGTGAGACTTTTACATAGCCTGGCCACATACAGAGGCCCAACATGCAGGGAGTACCATCAGGTATTACACATTACACAATATCATTTCTAGACTACCTCTTACAATTTTGAAGGTCCTGGAGCACCAGGACAATGGAACCCCCAAAAATGACCCCATTTTGGAAAGTAAGCACCCCAATGTATAATCTATGAGACATTATGAGTGTTTTGAGCATGTCATTTTTTATGCAAGTTTTTAGAAGATGTGGAAAGAAAATGAAAACTCTTTTTTTTTTTTACACAAAGTTGTCGATTTATAAGATATTTCCAACACACAGCATGTACATAGCAAAAAGGACACCTGATTCTGCTACTCTTCCTGAGTATGGAAATACCACATGTGTGAGACTTTTTCACAGCCTGGCCACATACAGAGGTTCAACATGCAGGGAGCACCATCAGATGTTCAAAGGGAATACATTTCAAATCTAATTTGACTGCCTATTACACTTTTGTGAGGCATGGATGTGGCACGGATGAGAACTGATGTGGCATGGATGAGCACTGATATGGCATGGATTTGGCACAGATGAGAACTGATGTGGCATGGATGTTACACAGATGAGTACTGATGTGGCATGGATGTGGCACGGATGAGCACTGATGTGGCATGGATGGGCACAGATGTGGCACGGATGAGCACTGATGTGGCATTGATGTGGCACAGATGAGTACTGATGTGGCATGGATGAGCTGTGATGTGGCATGGATGTGGCATGCATGAGCACTGATGTGGCATGGATGAGAACTGATGTGGCATGGATGTGGCACGGAGGAGCACTGATGTGGCACAGATGAGCACTGATGTGGCATGGATGAGCACTGATGTGACACAGATCATCACTGATGTGGCATGGATGTGGCACGGATGAGCACTGATGTGGCATGGATGTGGCACGGATGAGCACTGATGTGGCATGAATGTGGCACGGATGATCACTCATGTGGCATGGATGTGGCACGGATGATCACTGATGTGGCATGGATGTGGCACGGATGATCACTGATGTGGCACGGATGAGCATGAATGAGCCATGGATGGGGATGGGTGAGCATGAATGAGCCATGGATGGAGCATGGATGAGCTATGGATGGAGCATGGATGAGCCACAGATGGAGCATGGATGGATGGATGGAGCATGGGTGGATGAGCCATGGATGGAGAACGGATGGAGCATGGATGGATGAATGAGCCATGGATGGAGCATGGATGGAGCATGGCTGGAGCATGGATAGATGGATGAGCCATGGATGGAGCATGGATGGAGCATGGATGGAGCATGGATGGATGAGCCATGGATTGAGCATGCATAGAGCATGGATGGATGGATGAGCCATGGATGGAGCATGCATGAAGCATGGATGGAGCACGGATGGTGTATGGATGGATGGATGAGCCAGGGATGGAGCATGGATGGAACATGGATGGAGCATGGATGGATGGATGAGCCATGGATGGAGCACGCATGGAGCATGGATGGAGTACACATGGAGCATGAATGGGGCACGTATGGAGCATGGATGGATAAGCCATGGATGGAGCATGCATGGAGCATGGATAGATGGATGAGCCATGGATAGAGCACGCATGGAGCATGGATGGAGCATGGATGGAGCATGGATGGATGGATGAGCCATGGATGGAGCACAGATGGAGCATGGATGGATGGATGAGCAATGGATGGAGCACGCATGGAGCATGAATGAAGAACAGATGGAGCATGGATGGATAGATGAGCCATGGCTGGGCACGGTCGGTACCGAGTAGATAGGTAGGTACGAGGTAGACAAGAAGTAAGTACGAGGTACGCACGAGGTAGGTAACGAGTAGGTAGGTAGGTACGAGGTAGACACGAGG
>BLSH010213318.1:949733-963260 GCA_018402905.1 Glandirana rugosa | reverse complement strand
GGTAGGTACGAGGTACGCACGAGCATGGATGGATGGATGAGCCATGGATAGAGCACGCATGGAGCATGGATGGAGTACACATGGAGCATGAATGGGGCACGTATGGAGCATGGATGGATAAGCCATGGATGGAGCATGCATGGAGCATGGATAGATGGATGAGCCATGGATGGAGCACGCATGGAGCATGGATGGAGCACGGATGGAGCATGGATGGATGGATGAGCCATGGTTGGAGCACAGATGGAGCATGGATGGATGGATGAGCAATGGATGGAGCACGCATGGAGCATGAATGAAGAACAGATGGAGCATGGATGGATAGATGAGCCATGGCTGGGCACAGATCAGCGCTGTGAGCACTTCAGATCCAGCCCACAGCACTGCTACACCCAATCTCTCCCCTCTCCTCACACACTGTAACCACTGGAGGAGAGGGGAGGAGCCGAACCGGACAAGCTCCGGTTTGTATACAAGTGATCACACCGTCATTTGATGGAGTGATCACGTGGTAAAGAGCTGCTGTCATTGGCCCTTTACCGCAATTCGTGACACGCCGGGTCTGGGAGACCCAACGGTCACGACGATTCCCAGGTGCGTGCCCCAGGGGGCATGCGGGAGCGCGATTCTGGGAGGATGTCATATGACAGCCTCCCAGAGTTATCCGACCGTGATATGAATCCAATAAAAAAAATTTAAAAAATCTAATTTCTTCATCAATTTAGGCCAATATGTATTCTGCTACATATTTTTGATAAAAAAATCCCAACAAGCGTATATTGATTGGCTCACGCAAAAGTTATAGCGTCTACAAACTAGGGGATAGATTTATGGACTTTTTATTTTTTTTATTGTTTTTACTAGTAATAACGGCGATCAGTGATTTTTAGTGGGACTGCGACATTGCGGCGGACAAATCTGACACTAAGTGACACTTTTTGGGGACCAGTGACACCAATACAGTGATCAGTACTAAAAAAAATGTGATGTCACTGTATAAATGGCACTGGCAGGGAAGGGGTTAACATCAGGGGCGATGAAAGGGTTAAGTGTGCTCCTAGGGAGTGATTTCTAACTTTGTGGGGGATGGTTTAGTTGGAGGAAGAGAGAGACCTGTGTTCCTGATTAGCAGGATCACAAGATTTCTCTCTTCGTCTCTGACAGAACGGAGGTCTACCTTGTTTACATAGGCAGACTGCCGTTCTTATCTGACCCGCTGATTGGCTCCCACTTTGTCCAATGACAGTAGGAGCGCAGCTCCGGCGGCGCGCACACATGCCCCAGAGGCGATGATGTAGCGGTACATCATTATGTGCTTAAAGGTCGCCCTGCTGCAGTACATGTACGTGGGGCGGTCCTTAAGTGGTTAAGGACCAGCCGCTTTATTTTGTTTGAGTACTGCTTGGACCTTGGGGGACATACCCCAAAAAGCTTATCCTGAAAAATTGTATGTTAGTGCAAATAAAAAGAGTATCACGGACAGTACTCAATTTTCTCCATTTGTAAACAAAGTAGCCAGAGATTCCTTTCATTTATACTAGACCCTTATCCTAGATGACCCCAAAAAAAAATGACAGCAAGCTTGCGGCCTCCCCCTCCTAAACCATACAAAGCCACATGCCCCCAACATGGCCAAGGGCCCCAGCCTGGCACAGCACCTTTCCTGTGTTAATAAGGGGAGTTGCTTATAAGAATCTAGAAGCCTGCTTTAAAATAAGTCAGCCTGCAGATATCAATGCATATGGCTTTGAGCATTTGACAGCCAAGAGGATGCATTGTACTGCTCCTCATCTCCTGTTTTAACCTGCTAAATGCCAAATTACTGCACCACAAACATGTATGTTGTGTGCAGTTGCTGGGTGGTTGCAGTGAATGGGTCCCGTTTGTCGGGCAGCAGGGCCTTGCTGAGTAGCAAAAGGAGTATAATTCTTGCCGTGCCCTCAAGCCGAAGAATGTGAACACCTCAAGCTGCTGCCTTCCCTGCTAAATGGGGAGTGGTTGAGAGGTGGTAAAAATGCAGCTCAACCACAGGGTTTTACAACCCCCCCTACCCAACTGCAATGTACACAAGCCCTAAGAAGTACTGTACATAATACCCCTGGTTACTTATTCACAAAAAAATTACAATATAAATAAATACAACACATGTTTAAAAAAGCCCTTTAATAAAAAAATAAAAGAAAAACTAAAAAAAGCCAAACCACACTGTAAATCCATCATCAATCACGTTGTCTGGAAATAGAGATTTAGATGCTGGGCCAGGATATATCATTCGCAGCAGGGAGTCTTTCGGGAGTGGATTGTGTCTGCTGTTTTTTTGGGCTTTTGTAATTGACATGGATCTACGTTTGCTGTTTTTGCTGATTTTTCTCTTTGGGGGGGATTTATTTTAACTACTTAACGATGGCCAGCCATCGTTTTACTGCTGCAGAGTGGCTCATTCCCGCGAATCGCCGTCTTTGTACGTCAGCGCAGGAACGAGCCACTGTGGGAACGCGCAAAGTCCGCCGGCCACTAGCAATCATTCTCCGCAGTAACAGAATGGCGATCTGCCAATGTAAACAAAGCAGATCCCCGTTCTGTCAGGGGAGTTGAGTGAGATCGTCTGTTCCCAGTAAATGGGAACAGTAATCTCTCTCCTCCTCCAGTCAGCCCAGTCCCCACACAGCTAAAAACACCTATCAGGGAACACAGTTAACCCTTTGATCACCAGTAGTGTTAACCCCTTCCCTGCCAGTGACAGTTATACAGTAATCAGTGGCTATTTTTAGCTCTGATCGCTGTATAAATGTCAGTAGTGTCAAAAGTGTCTGATCTGTCCGCCACAGTGTCACAGTCCCGCTAAAAATTGCTGATCACTGCCATTACTAGTAAAAATAATAAATAAATTAAAACGTCATAAATCTATCTCCTATTTTGTAGACGCTATAACTTTTGCACAAACCAATCAATATACGCTTATAGGGATTTTTTCACCAAAAATATGTAGAAGAATATATATCAGCCTAAACTGAAAAAACTTTTTTTTTGGATATTTATTATAGTAAAAAGTAAAAAATATAGATTTTTTTTTTCAAAATCGTTGCTTTTTTTGTTTATAGGGCAAAAAATAAAAACCTCAGAGGTGATCAAATACAACCAAAAGAAAGCTCCACTTGTGGGAAAAAATTTTAATTGGGTACAGCGTCGCACAACCGTTCAATAGTCAGTTAAAGCGACGCAGTGCCGTATCGCAAAAAGTGGCCTAGTCCGGAAGTGGGTAAATCCTTCCAAGGCTAAAGTGGTTAATAAAAGACTTTGTCAAATGTGTGGTGTGTTCACCTGCTGCTTAGTAACCAGGGGTACTTCTTGCTCAGTGACGTAGAGGGGTCTGGATACATGTCCATGAATCACAAGCACGCAAAGCTTTGTTCAAACCTTGCCTGGCCACGAATGTGAACCTCATTCTTACTGTTGTCTATTCTATTATCACATGTTTGTTTAGTGAGCTAAGATTAAAGCTCAAGTTTAAATTCCCAATAAAAAGATATGTGCCAACAACAAAAAAAACCCGGAATTAATTACCCGGTGAATGCTGCATGAAATCAAGGTGACCCGACAGGGATATATTTATCAGAATAAGGGCTTGCCTCATGTGACAGCAAAGCAAAGTTTTCAGTGGAGTGTGTTTAATCTGTTTGGTGTACACTAGATATTCAACTTTAACAGTGAGGCTCCATTCTTACTGCTAATGAATGGAGAGCATGTTCTTAAATCAATTTCAATTTCACCATCTACAAAGTCAGTTTCATAAGCAGTTTAGACATTTGCTAGAGATGTGGCTGATTAAAGCATCACTTGTAACAGTTGGGGTTAACGAAATAGCATTTAAGATTGTCCGGTATGTTTGAAAATGCTCAGTTGCTCAGCAACTGTTCCCATCTCTCCCTAGAAAAGGGAATTGGCCTTGGATAAACTATGCTTGCATCACATTCGTACTTCAAAGATTCAAAAGAGGACAGTATTATCTGTCAGTGCTCAGTGAAAGATCTCTTGATGTATGGCACTCTTATGATAGCTGTAGCTCCCATGGCACCATTAATACGTGTATATTTGTCAGAATACCTCTTACAAGTTTATAATTCCCTACAAAGTTCCATGGTGTGCAGCAACCCAGAATAATTCATCAGTTATAGTTGTTGCTTAGGATGTCTGCTAATGATGTTTGGAAGCTTTTATATCTTCTTGTTGGTTTAAATTAAACCTGTTATGGGAGAAATATAGGGGCTGCCATTGTCGATTTCCATCTAAAATATGAGCTGTCTAACTGTTATGCTAATGCTCCGCCTTCCAAAACAAGTATCTAGTGTGCATGATGCTAACTATTCTGGATCAAGGATCCAGTATGTAGTATGCTTACTATTCCAAAACAAGTATCTAGTAACTAGTATGCTAACTGTTCTAGAAAAAGTATTCAGATTAGCAAAGTTTAAGAAAAGTCAGAATCCTTATCTGCATACTTGTTGTAGGCCAGCCAATCAGATAGAGGTAGTGCCAGTTAGGCAAGTAGCTCAACAATGGCAGCCTCAGTATTTATCCCATGACAGGTTTTCTTTATTATGGATACATGCTTTGTGACTTATATTAGTGCCACTGCTTCCTATGATGTTAAAATGACATATTAAATCTTCTGGTTATTTAATCAATATTGTTTTTTTATAGGTTCCAAATAATAAACTCTTCTGGTTAACGGCCCATAGATTCTACAGTATATGGATAAATTGACAAGGTCCATTACCTTTGTGCATTCCTTCTACTATCGAACATCCTTACATTCTTCTATAGGTCAGGGGAACTCAAAAGAAGTCAACATGTTCTGAAATAAGTTTCCCTTGAACCCCACAATACCAACATAGAATAATTCTAATGACCAATACAGCACAATGAAATATAAAAATGGAATTAATTAAGTCCATTGGCTACCTATTCTATATTTTACTGAATGGATTGCAGTCTCCATATGGGTAAATGACCTGTTGGTTCAGCTAAGGAGTAGTAAGTTTGGATGAGTGTAAATGAATACAATTTCCTCATCTGTAGGGGAACATAGACATAGACATTCATGTGAAGGAATCTTTCAGTATGCTTCAGCAAGCACACTATCTAAACATCAAACTAAACGTCTTATACTGGATTGGTACAGCTTTTTGTCCATATTCCACATTCAATTTATACGGACCCAACAACACACCAGCACACCAGTGGCCAAAAAAATCAGGCTTCACATGTTGTTACAATTTATTCTATAGATGAGTTGATAGAGAGAGGGTTAGGGGTAAACAGAGCTAGTAGCAGAAATAATGGATGTCCTAATATGCTCAGTAGCAGTTTCCTAATACTAAAGTGAACCTTAATAAAGCAGAAACAGCCAATTTAGCTGGAGTGACCCTAATATATTAGTAGTAGTCACAGTGAGAAATTGATGGACAGACAATCTCTTTCCTTTAAGTAGATTTCTGACCCTTGACTCTATATAGCAGCACAGTCACAGTTACTTTGGATGGCTCAGCAGAAATCCCCTTGCAATATCAGCCAGGGTCAGTTCCCCCAAACTCTCAAGGACACTATACTGCACAGCAGTCTCCTCTGAAGATGCTCCCTCTGGGTAGCCACCTTCCTATTTCTTAGGTTTCAGTTGAGGTTACCACAGGCCAGTTTAGTTTCTATTTCTTAGGCCTCTGCCAAAGGCCGGTTTACATTCTGTTTCTTGGGCCACTGCCACATGCTGGCTTATATTCTATTCAATGGGCCTCTGCCACAGGGCAGCTTTGATTAAATTATTTTGGAATCTGCCCCAGGCCAGCATATATTCTGGGACCTTTGCACAGGTCTCTGACTGGGGCCAGGCCCCAAGAAGCACACATGTTCACATTAATTTCCCCTGCAGACAAAGGCCTCAGAGGGAAAACCAAGATCCTCTTACATTGGCATCCTTTGCAAGCAAGGGCCTGAAAGGGAAGACCCTGCCCACCAGGCAAAAGCCCAGCAGGAAAAGAACCCTCTAGAACAGGGGTCTCAAACTGGTGACCCTCCAGCTGTTGCAGAACTACAATTCCCATGAGGCATTGCAAAGCTGAGAGTTACAAGCATGACTCCCATAGGCAGAGGAATGATGGGACATGTAGTTCCGCAACAGCTGGAGGGCCGCCAGTTTGAGACCCCTGCTCTAGAAGGTTCCTCCAAATATTCATCCGCTACCCTCAGCTCACATCACTGGAGCAAAGCCCTCCATTATAGGCCAAGGCAAATAAATATTCATAATTCATTGCTCCTCGCGCTAACTACTAGAGACAATTCCATAGCAGCAGGCAAAAATAATCAATGTCCTGACCTTAGGAGAAACCTAGCAAACACAGAAAACATAAACAAAGCTCAAGCTGACTACAGCCCCTAGCAGCAAAACACACCAAATTTAACTAGGGACACTTCGGGTTAAGGGAGGATATCTACGTTAGCACCTGAACAGAATAGATTAATGTCCAACTATATTTACCGTAATGGAACTGGTGGATCAGTGCCTAGGGCAGCACGGTAAATAGGGTAGCATCAAGTCATAAAACATACAAATGGCAATTTTTCTGAACTGGAAGGAAATAAGAAGCATTCTACCACATGGATACATACTAACGTATATGACAGAATTTCTCAGCTTTCCCCACCGAATGAAACAGTGAATTAATGTTTTTCCTCAAGTTGTGCTTAGCAATAATCTTCAGAATCACGTTTAACAAATGCCCTATTTAATTTGTGATTCTTTTATTTTTGGCATTGCAGTATATATGCCGCCACTAATCTTTAGAATATCTAATTTGTGTACAGTTGCATACAACATTGTTAGAGCAGAACTAAACTGTATATGAGAACCACAAACTGAAAACACTATTTCATTCATTTTTAATGTTCAAAGCAAACTCACCCATCCTTCCACGTCCCCTTGCTTTTTTGTGTTAAGAAATCACATTGAAAACCACCAGCTAGCAATTCTAGGCATGGATATCTTGAGTAAGAGCAGCTGATTTATGTAGCATTTACTTCCTGGAATCCATCTGAGCTTAGCTCAGGAATGCAGGCAGGAGTGTGTGCTTAGCTGAGAAAACCCCTCCCCCTTCCAAATGAAAGAAAAAAAATGACCATGAAGACTCCTGGAATATATGTCATAAGGTTGACTTTGGCCAGAAACCAGGAAGCTAAAGTGAAAAAACAGAAGGGGCTTCTAAGTCCAGTATTAAGGAGTATTCATAAAAAGCGGTTAAAAACACTTACAATGTAGTAGTTCAAATGAGCATCTCAGTCAGCATAATATGCATCCTGTAGAGTCATTCGCCTCTGGGGGGAGGGGGAGAGCTAGCCCACAGCTGTGACAGGAGAGGGAGAAGCGAGGAAGCAAGATAGCCGATGGACTTCCGGAACCACGATGGAACATGTAAGCCGTAGCTGACGTCAAGGGGGTGGTAACGCGTTTCAGAGCATGAGCAATTCGTTCCTTCATCAAACCTATGCCCCTGTGTATGGAATCGGCTTTGATGCAGCCAAAGGAAGGGGGGGAGAGGAGGGGAATGGACTACATGGGAGGTCTAATTAGTAAGCTCCACCAATCTATGTGTCACATAGCCAGCAATGGATCAGAAATCATATATTACAAAGCCAGCGGTCTCAATACATTGTTAGATCTAATTATACCAAAAGAGATCAGTGATAGTGAAAATAAAAGCAGGTATTGATAAAATAATAATAACAGAAATAACCGTATATAAAAAAAATCATATATAAAAATTGTATATAAAAACCTGAGTATGAAGTGTGTCCAGCCATCCATTAAGGGCGCACAGGCGACACCTCCTCTATCCTCGCCACCTCCTATATGCTAAATGGATAGATTCATGCATAGCATGAATCTATCCATGGCCGCTGTGACCACCCCCCAATTCATTCGTATGGCCCCTTTCAGGACACCAGACGCATGAATTACAGTGGCGGGGGGTTCTTTGAAGCAGCTAATAGGCTTCAAAATAAAGTGGCTCGTAGCACAGAGCATTTGCATTTCTAACACTGAATCGCCTCTCCGCCAATCAGGAAGCGCAGGTATGTTACCGTATGTTACCGGTTTCCTGGTTGATCCTATTGGACACCTTTCTTGGAGGAGGAGGGGGAAGCAGCCGAAGCAAAGCACGCTCCAGCTCGCCGCACACCATTGCCCGCCCATCTGCTTCCCAGATGAGGTGCTGCCAGTGCCGCGAGCCCCGCGTTGGGGGGGTGCTGCTGTATACCCTATCTGGTGATGCTGTATACCCCTGTATACCCTATCTGGTGATGTTGTATACCCTATCTGTGATGTTGTATACCCCTGTATACCCTATCTGTGATGCTGTATACCCCTGTATACCCTATCTGTGATGCTGTATACTCCTGCATTCGCTATCTGGTGATGCTGCATACCCCTGTATACCCTGTCTGCTAATGCTGTATACCCTATCTGATGATGCGGTATACTCTATCTGGTGATGCTGGGCTGTATACTCCTGACACAATGGGTTGGGCTTATGAGAAGTGGGAGGGGCAAAAAGGAAGGGCGGGGCCTGGCATCCCCCCATCCTAAAATTTCACTAGCCGCCACTGGTGTCCACTGGTATAGTTACACATGCATATATCTAAGGACATGTTTAAATTATTATGCACAATTAAAGGACCAAGATAAATTCAACAATAAAATACATCTGGATAGATGATGTGATGGTAATATGTTTCAAATATATGGGGATATGCGATTATGCATTGGTCGCATATATGCGACTTGACATATATGCAGGCATAGATAGATCCAAAGGATTGTAGATACCCCCATATATTAAAGGGCCAATGTAATCACACTGTAGGGAAAAGTCAGTGAATTCAATGAGGGAATAAAACAATATAATGGGTACATAGTACACATATATAGGGATGTAAGACTGTGCATCAGCCGCATATATGCAACTTAACCACTTAACAACCGCCCTATAGACAAAAGACGTCTGCAGGGCGGTTGCTTAATAGACGTCCTCCCAGAATCGCGGGTCCCGCGCTCCCCCCGGGGCGCGAACACGAGACTGTCCATGCTCGTCGGGTTCACGGGACCCGGCGGGACACGGATCACAGTAAACGGCCAATGGCAGTGGCCGTTTACCACGTGATCGCTCCATCCAATGATGGAGCGATCACAATATAAACACAGCTGGGTTCAGACAGGGTTCATCTCACTCCTCTCCTCACACCGCTGCAGCGTGTGAGGAGAGAGAGAGGGATTGAACCTTCTGAGTGAGTAAAACAGCCCTTTTATTGTGCCCAGAAGTGCCCAGCAGTGCCCAACAGTGCCCCACAGTGCCCAACAGTGCCACATTGTTGTGTAACTTGGCAATCTGTGCCACATCTGTGCCACCTGTGCCCCTACAGAGTCACATCAGTGCCACCTGTACCGCTACAGAGCCACCAGTGCCACATCAGTGCCCTACAGTGCCATCAGTGCCTCTACAGAGCCACATCAGTGCCACTACAGTGTTCATCTGTGCCACTACAGAGCCCATCAGTGCCACCTGTGCCCATCAGTGCCACCTGTGCCCATCAGTGCAACTACAGTGCTAATCTGTGCCACTACTGTGCCCATCAGTGCCGCATGTGCCCATCGGTGCCCACCTGTGCCCATCAGTGCCACTACAGTGCTCATCTGTGCTATCAGTGCCACTACAGCACTCACCTGTGCTATCAGTGCAACTACAGTGCCTCCTGTGCCCTTTGGTGCCACCTGTGCCCTTCGGTGCCACCTGTGCCCATCGGTGCCACCTGTGCCCATCAGTGCCACCTGTGCCCATCAGTGCCACTACAGTGATCATTAGTGCCACTACAGTGATCATCGGTGCCACCTGTGCCCATCAGTGCCACCTGTGCCCATAAGTGAGTGCTCATCAGTGCAGCCGCATTGCCCCTATCCAACACAGCCACCAGTATGGCAAAAAAATTCTTCAGCACAGAGGAGGCATACCGTATCCTTAGCCTGAGCGACGAGAGCCTCTACAGAGCCACATCAGTGCCATTACAGTGTTCATCTGTGCCACTACAGTGCCCATCAGTGCCACCTGTGCCCATCAGTGCCACCTGTACCCATCAGTGCAACTACAGTGCTAATCTGTGCCACTACTGTGCCCATCAGTGCCGCCTGTGCCCATCAGTGCCACTACAGTGCTGATCGGTGCTATCAGTGCCACTACATCGCTCACCTGTGCTCATCAGTGCAGCCGCATTGCCCCTATCCAACACAGCCACCAGTATGGCAAAAAATTCTTCACCACAGAAGAGGCATACTGTATCCTTAGCCGGAGCGACGAGAGCATTGGGGAGCTCTCTGAGGCTGAGTCTGGGTCTGGGTCTGGGTCTGGGTCTGGGTCCGATTTATTTTCTGAATATGACCCCTTTCCAAGTAGTGGGTCTTCTATCGAATCAGCAGATGAAGAGGAAAGTGTGCCCACAAAAAGAAGGTGTTCCGGTGAGGAGGCTACTACAAGTACAACAGTACCATCCACCTCCAGAGCAGTGCCATCCACCTCCAGAGCAGTGCCATCCACGAGACCACTGCCAAGCACTAGTAAGGTGTCATCTCAGCCCCAAAGGGCCCATGCCAGCCTTCCCTATGCCCTTCAGAACCCCCTGTGGCTTCCATCCAATTCCGGAGAATCAAATGTCCCCCCTTTCACCACCTTTCACTGTCCAGGTGAACACCGATAATTTTGCCCTGATTGATTTTTTTTATTTACTCTTACAGAGGACTTTCTTTCTTCTATTGTGGCCCAGTGCAACCTTTATGCCCAGCAGTTTATTGAAAGCAACCCAAATTCAAGCTACGCCCGTCCCTTTGAATGGAGAGCTATTACTGTGGAGGAATTCAACATTTTTTTAGGCCTCACTTTTAACATGGGACTCTCAAAAAAAAACAATTTATACGCCTATTGGTCCACCAAACCCATCCACCATATGCCAATTTTTTCCTCCACTATGCCAAGGTCCAGATACCTAATGATTCTCCGGTTCCTCCACTACAATGACAATGCTCAGTGCCCTCCCAGAAATTATCCATCTTATGAAAAATTATTCAAAATTCGCCCCCTTCTAAACTACTTTTCCAAAAAATTTTCCCAGCTATATGCCCCCGAGCAAAACATATGTATTGATTAGTCACTTATTAAATTCTCAGGCAGGCTGTCCTTCAAACAGTTTATACCCAGTAAAAGGGCCCGATATGGGGTTAAGCTGTACAAGCTTTGTGATTGAGTCACGGGCTACATTAGTGCCTTCTTGGTTTATGAAGGTAAGGACTCCCAGCTGCATCCCCGTGAATGCCCAGATTACATTGGAACCAGCGGAAAAGTTGTCTGGGAGCTCATTTATCCACTCCTCGGGAAGGGTTACCATCTTTACGTGGATAACTTCTACACCAGCTTGCCCCTCTTCCGCAATCTTTACAGAATGAAGACTCCAGCATGTGGTACAGTCAGAACCAACAGAAAGGGGTTCCCGCAAAGGTTTGCCAATGAAAGGCTAAGAAAAGGATAGGCGGTGTCTTTGTGGAGCGAGGAGCTGTTGGCTGTCAAGTGGAGGGACAAACGAAATGTACACATGCTGTCAACAATTCATGACGACACATATGTGGATATCCCCAGAAGAAATGGCCCAATCCGGAAACCTGCTTGTGTCCACGATTATAATCTGTTCATGGGGGGAGTGGACTTCAATGATCAGATGATCGAACCATATCTACCCACCAGAAAATCCTGGCATTGGTACAAAAAAGTATCTATTTATCTTTTCACATTGGCCATGTACAACTCTTTCATAATATACCAAAAATCTACAGAAAACCCCGTATCCTATTTTTACTACCAAGAAGAAGTCATCAACGCCCTAATATACCCTGAGGGCCCACCAGAAAGCATTAGATCTGATGTAGTAAGCAGACTCCAGGAACGACACTTTCCTGAGAAAATCCCCCACACTGAATCAGGCCGTAGACGTCAAAAGAGATGCCGGGTGTGCACCAAAGCAGGATTTAGAAAAGACACCTCATATTTTTGTCCCCAATGCCCTTCCCAACCGGGCCTCTGTATAGGTAATTGTTTCCACCGTTACCATACTTCTCTACATTATTAGTGAAGTATGGTAAACGTAATTACCATTTACATCCACACCCCTTATGGCACTGCACTGTACACACTGCTGCTTTCCCCGGAACTGACCCTGGCCTGCTATATGACCACACTTCTGCCTCACGCTAAAAATACCTCTGCCTGTTTCGGAATTGACTCTGGCCTGTTATACGACCACGCTTCTGCCTAACGTACCTACCTCTGCCTGCTCTGGAACTGACCCTAGCCTGTTATATGACCACTCTTCTGCCTAACGCTGAACTGTACCTACCACTGCCTGCTCTGGAACTGATCCTGGACTGTTTGACCACGTTTTTTGCCTGCCTCTTGGACTGATCTTTTACCCTGGAGTAGTGGGATTCATAACACAGGGGTCTCACATATGTGAGGGGCTCCAGAATTTGTTTTTCTGGATGAAGAAAACTGTTTTTGTTTTCTCATTCCCAGATTAGTGTCTGGAGACTCAGAGGCTTCATAGAGCTTTGGGTGGGAGAAGCCTCTACTCCTGTCCCCATTCTTTCCTGGCCTGCTACCTGTAATATGGACTATGTTTCTGCCTACTACCAGGACCAATATTTTGGCACTGCTGGCATTATCTCTACCTGGACTGTATATGGACCCTGCCTGTACTGACTATGGAAAATATTCCTGCCTGCTGCCTCGACAATTCCGTTCGCTGTCACTGACCGTGTCCCTGCCTGCTGCCTGGATCTACCAGAGAAGCCTCTACCCTGGTCCCCATTCTTTCCTGGCCTTCTACCTGTACTATGGACCATGTTTCTGCCTACTACCAGGACCAATATTTTGGCACTGCTGGCAATATCTCTACCTGCACTGACCCTGGACTGCATATGGACAGTATCCCTGCATGTACTGACTATGGACAATATTCCTGCCTGCTGCCTGGACAATTCCATTTGCTGTCGCTGACCATGTCCCTGCCTGCTGCCTGGATCAGTGCTCTCCTGTGGTCAACTGCACTACTAAGATCACAGGTAATCTTTTCTTTACCCTTTTGCTCAGCCGAATGTATTTTGGGGTGTAATTCTTGGGATGTACATGCTATGTGTGAGAAATATGAAAGGCCTTCAAAAAGATTTGATAGGTTGTCAGGAAATTAGATGCGTAATGTATGTAATGTATGGATGGTGCTCCTTGTATATTCGGTCTCTGTATGTGGCCAGGCTGTGTAAAAGTCTCACACATGTGGTATTGCCATATTCAGGAGGAGTAGCAGAATGTATTTCTTTATGTAAGACGATGAGGAGGACTTATACCGTTATGGTGTACACACTCTGAAAATGTGTCGGACCGGTGT
>BLSH010213318.1:930071-949723 GCA_018402905.1 Glandirana rugosa | reverse complement strand
AAAAATGTGTTTCGACAGGTAAAGATTCTATAAAGGTTGTGTGTCGTACATGTATCGTTTTTACTGTGGGGTTTGGTGTCATTTTTGCTATGTACATGCTGTGTGTTGGAAATATCTTAGAAATGGACAGCTTTGTGTAAAAAAAATGCATTTTCATTTTTTTTCCACATTTTCCAAAAACTTCTGGAAAAAAATGAACCATTCAAAAGACTCATTATGCCTCAAAGATTATTTGTTGGGGTGTTTGCTTTCCAAAATGGGGTCATTTTGTGGGCTTTTCCATTGTCCTGGTGCTCCAGGGCCTTCAAAAGTGTAATAGGGGGTTGAGAAATTAGATGTGTAATTTATGCTCCCAGAAAGCCTGAAGGTGCTACTTCAATGTCAGGCCTCTGTATGTGGCCAGGCTGTGTAAAAGTCTCACATATGTGGTATTGCCATACTCAGGAGGAGTAGCAGAATGTATTTTGGGGTGTCGTTTTTGCTATGTACATGCTGTGTGTTGGAAATATCTTAGAAATGGACAGCTTTGTGTAAAAAAAAATGCGTTTTCATTTTTTTTTCATATTTTCCAAAAACTGCTGGAAAAAATGAACCATTGAAAAAACTCATTATGCCTCATAGATTATTTGTTGGGCTGTTTGCTTTCCAAAATGGGGTCATTTTGTGGGCTTTTCCATTGTCCTGGTGCTCCAGGGCCTTCAAAAGTGTAATAGGGGGTTGAAAAATGAGATGTGTAATTTATGCTCCTAGAAAGCCTGAAGGTGCTACTTCAATGCCAGGCCTCTGTATGTGGCCAGGCTGTGTAAAAGTCTCACACATGTGGTATTGCCATACTCAGGAGGAGTAGCAGAATGCATTTTGGGGTGTCATTTTTGCTATGTACATGCTGTGTGTTGGAAATATCTTAGAAATGGACAACTTTGTGTAAAATAAATGCGTTTTCATTTTTTTTCCACATTTTCCAAAAACTGCTGGAAAAAAATGAACCATTCAAAAGACTCATTATGCCTCATAGATTATTCGTTGGGGTGTTTGCTTTCCAAAATGGGGCCATTTTGTGGGTGTTTCCATTGTCCTGGTGCTCCAGGGCCTTCAAAAATGTAATAGGGGGTTGAGAAATGAGATGTGTAATTTATGCTCCTAGACCGCCTGAAGGTGCTACTTCAATGTCAGACCTTTGTATGTGGCCAGGCTGTGTAAAAGTATCACACATGTGGCATCACCATACTCAGGAGGAGTAGTAGAATGTAATTTGGGGTGTAACTTATGGTATGCACATGCCATGTGAGAGAAATAACCTGGAAATATGAAAATTTTGTTAAAAAAAAAAAAATCTTCATTTTGCAAAGAATTGTGGGAAAAAATAACAACTTCAAAAAATTCACCATGCCTCTTACTAAATACCTTGGAATGTAAAGGGGTAATTTGGGGGTGTATTTGTATTTTCCTGTCTTTTTAGGGTCTCAAGAAATGAGATAGGCAGTCAGTACATCAGGTGTGATCAATTTTCAGAGATTGGCACCATAGCTTGTAGACTCTATAACTTACATAAGGACCAAGTAATATACACTAATTAGTTTTTTTTTACCAAAGATATGTAGCAGTATAAATGTTGGCCAAAATTTATGAAGAAAAATTACTAATTTGCAAAATTTTATAACAGAAACTAAGAAAAATTAATTTTTTTACAAACTTTTTGGTCTTTTTTTAATTATAGCGCAAAAAAATAAAAAACCCAGCGGTGAATAAATACCGCCAAAAGAAAGCTCTATTTGTGTGAAAAAAAGGACGTAAATTTCATATGGGTACGGTGTATCATGACTGAGTAATTGTCATTCAAAATGTGAGAGTACTGAAAGCTGAAAATTGGTCTGGTTATTAAGGGGGTTTAAGTGCCCAGTGGTCAAGTGGTTAATGGCTGTGTGTTGAGTTATTTTGAGGGGACAGCAAATTTACACTGTTATACAAGCTGTACACTCACTACATTACATTGTAGCAAAGTGTCATTTCTTCAGTGTTGTCACGTGAAAAGATATAATAAAATATTTACAAAAATGTGAGGGGTGTACTCAATTTTGTGAGATACTGTATGTATATTAAGTCACATAATATGCGACTGATGCACAGTCTTGCCTCCCCATATAGGTGTACTATGTACCCATTGTGTACCCATTGTATTGTTTTATTCCCTCATCAAATTCACTAACTCTTCCCTACTGTGTGATTATATTGGCGCTGTAACCACATCAGTACTGGGCACGAAAACCCCCTTCCTGTCCAGGCCATTTTTCAGCTTTCAGCGCTATCACACTTTGAATGAAAATTACTCAGTCATGCAACACTGTACCCATATGAAATTTGCGTCCTTTTTTCACACAAATAGAGCTTTCTTTTGGTGGTATTTAATTACTAGGGTTTTTTTTTATTTTTTTGTGCTATAAATAAAAAAAGATTGAAAATTTTGTGAAATAATTCCTTTTTCTTTGTTTCTGTCATAAAATTTTGCAAATTAGTAATTTTTCTTTGTAAATGTTGGCCAAAATTTATACTGCTACCTATCTTTGGTAAAAATAACCCAAATAAGTGTATATTATTTGGTCATTGTGTAAGTTATAGAGTCTACAAGCTATGGTGCCAATCATTGAAATTTGATCACACCTGATCACACCTGATATACTGACGGCCTATCTAATTTCTTGAGACCCTAACAAGCCAGGAAAGTACAAATACCCCCAAAATGACCCCTTTTTGGAAAGTAGACATTCCAAGGTATTTAGTAAGAAGCATGGTGAATTTTTTGAAGTTGTAATTTTTTCCCACAATTCTTTGCAAAATTTTTTTTTCACAAAATTGTCATTGTAACAGGTTATTTCTCACACACAGCATATGCATACCACAAATGACACCCCAAACCACATTCTGCTACTCCTCCTGAGTATGGCAATATCACATGTCTGAGACTTTTTCACAGCCTGGCCACATACAGAGGCTCAACATGCAGTGAGCACTGTCAGGTATTCTAGGGACATAAATTACACATCTAATGTCATGACGACTTAACACATTTTTGAAGGCCCTGGAGCACCAGGACAATGGAATTGCCCACAAAATTACCCCATTCTGGAAAGCAAACACCCCAACGAATAATCTATGAGGCATAATGAGTCCTTTGAATGGTTCATTTTTTTCCAGTGGTTTTTGCAAAATGTGGGAAAAAAATGAAAATGCATTTTTTTTACACAAAGTTGTCCATTTATAAGATATTTCCAACACATAGCATGTACATAGCAAAACTGACACCCCAAAATACATTCTGCTACTCCTCCTGAATATGGCAATACCATTTGTGTGAGACTTTTACACAGCCTGGCCACATACAGAGGCCCAATATACAAGGAGCACCATCCATACATTACATACATTACGCATCTAATTTCCTGGCAACCTATCACATCTTTTTGAAGACCTTTCACATGTGTTAGACTGACCACATACAGAGGCCCAATATTGAAGTACACCTTCAGGCGTTCTACAAGCATAAATTACACATCTCATTTCTAAACCCCCTATTACACTTTTAAAGGTCCTGGAGCACCAGGACAATGGAATTGCCCACAAAATGACCAAATTTTGGAAAGAAAACACTCCAAGGTATAATCTATGAGGCATAATGAATCTTTTGAACATGTCATGTTTTCCAGTAGTTTTTGGAAAATGTGGGGAAAAAAATGAAAAAACTTTTTTTTACACAAAGTTATCCCAAAATACATTCTACTACTCCTCCTGAGTATGGCGATACCACACGGCCGATCACATGGTAAACAGCCATAACTAATGGCTGTTCACCCCCGTCGGTGACGCAGTGTGTCCCGGGGACACGCCACCACCGACAGAGCCGGGATGCGTACGCCCGATCGCGTGCAATCCCGGCTTAAAGGGGTGACGTCATATGACGTCGTCCCAGAACAATAGCCGTTTCACCCCACTATCATTTGAAAGTGGGCGGACGGCAAGTGGTTAATATATCGTGCTATCTACAATCCTTTGGCTCTATCTATGCCAGCATACAGTTGTGCTCATACGTTTACATACCCTGGCAGAATTTATAATTTCTTGGCCATTTATCAAAGAAAAGGAATGATAACACAAAAACTTTTCTTTCACTCATGGTTAGTGTTTGGCTGAACCCATTTATTATTAACCGCTTGCCGACGGCTGATCGGCAATTGACGGCGACAATGTGGCTCTGTAACGCGAATCGCCGTCATACGACGGCGGCCGCGATACAGAGCCACTGTGCGCTCACTGTGTCCGGGGGGGTCCAGGGAGCGGGTGCGGCGGCTTCGATTGCCGCCGGCCACCCGCGATGCCCCCACGGAGCGAATGAGCGGAGGTCCGTGTATGTAAACACGGACCTCCGCTCTGTGTGAGGGGGAAGGGCTGTGATCACAGCCTTCCTGTAAGTGAAGGCTGTGACCACTTCCTTTCCCCAGCTAGGCAAGTCCCCCTACAGTAAGAACACGCCCAGGGAACACAGTTAACCCTTAGAGCGCCCCCTGCAGGTTAACCCCTTCACTGCCAATGGCATTTACACAGTAATCAGTGCATTTTTATAGCACTGATCGCTGTATAAATGCCAATGGTCCCAAAAAAGTGTCAAAACATTCCGACATGTCCGCCCCAATATCGCAGTACCGCTAAAAATCGCAGATCGCCGCCATTTTTAGTAAAAAAAAAAAATAAAAACCCCAAAAATGAATTCTCATCATCCGTAAATGCGACCACTTTTGCGCAAACCAATCAATAAACGCCGATTGCGATTTTTTTTATCGCAAATATGAGGAAGAATATAAATCGGCCAAAAACGGTGAAAAAAAATGTTTTTTTATATTTTTTTTTTGGATTTGTATTTTAGCAAAAAGTAAGAAATTTGGGTTTTTTTGCAAAATTGTCGCTCTTCTTTTGTTTATAGCGGCGATCAGAAATGACGCAGAGGTGATCAAATACCACCAAAAGAAAGCTCTGTTTGTGGGAAAAAAAAGACGCAAATTTCGTTTGGGTGCAACGTCGCACGACCGCGCAATTGTCAGTTAAAGCGACGCAGCGCCGAATCGCAAAAAGTGCTCCGGTCCTAAAGCTGGAAATCCTTCCGGGGCTGAAGTGGTTAATCAACTGTGTTTACTCTTTTTTAAATCATAATGATAACAGAAACTACCCAAATGACCCTGATCAAAAGTTTACATACCTCAGTTCTGAATACCGTGTATTGCCCCCTTTAACATCAATGACAGCTTGAAGTCTTTTGTGGATGAGGCTCTTCATCTTCTCAGATGGTAAAGCTGCCCATTTCTCTTGACAAAAAGTCTCCAGTCCCTGGAAATTCTTGGTCTGTCTTTCATGAACTGAACGTTTGAGATCTCCCCAGAGAGGCTCAATCACATTGAGGTCAGGAGACTGAAATGGCCTCTCCAGAACCTTCACTTTCTTCTGTTGTAGCCAATGACAGGTCGACTTGGCCTTGTATTTTGGATCATTGTCATGTTGGAATGTCCAAGTACGTCCCATGCACAGCTTCCTGGCTGAAGAATGCAAATGTTCCTGAAGTATTTTTTTGATAACATACTGCATTCATCTTGCCATCAAATTTGACCAAATTTCCTGTGCCTTTATAGCTCACACAGCCTCAAAACATCAATGATCCACCTCCGTGTTTCACAGTAGGAACGGTGTACCTTTCATCATAGGCCTTGTTGACTCCTCTCCAAATGAAGCATTTATGGTTGTGGTCAAAAACCTCAATTTTGGTCTCATCACACCAAATGACTTTGTGCCAGAAGGTTTTAGGCTTGTCTCTGTAGTGTTTGGCGTATTGTAAGCGGGATACTTTGTGGCATTTGCGTAGTAATGGCTTTCTTCTGGCGACTCGACCATGCAGACCATCTTTATTCAAGTGCCTCCTTATTGTGCATCTTGAAACAGCCACAGCACATGTTTTCAGAGAGTCCTGTATTTCACCTGAAGTTATTTATGGGTTTTTCTTTGCATCCCGAACAATTTTCCTGGCAGTTGTGGCTGAAATTCTAGTTGGTCTACCTGACCGTAGTTTGGTTTCAACAAAACCCCTAATTTTCCACTTCTTGATTAGAGTTTGAATACTGCTGATTGTCATTCTCAATTCCTTGGATATCTTTTTATATCACTTTCCTGTTTTATACAGTTCAACTTCCTTTTCCCGCATATCCTTTGACAATTCTTTTGCTTTCCCCATGACTCAGAATCCAGAAACGTCAGTGCATTGGATGAAAGTTGTAAGGGTCTGTCAGGAGTCCAGAAACTCATTGATCTTTTATACACACACACTAATTACAAGAAAACAGATCACAGGTGAGGATGGTTATCTTTAATAGCCATTCAAACCTCTTTGTGTCAACTTGTGTACATGTTATCAGGCCAAAATCACCAGGGTATGTAAACTTTTGATCAGGGTCATTTCGGAAGTTTCTGTTGTCATTATGATTTACAAAGAGTAAACCCAATTGATTGATAATAAATGACTTCAGCCAAACACTAACCATGAGTGAAAGAAAAGTTTTTGTGTTATCATTCATATTCTCTGAAAAATGGCCACGAAATCATACATTCTGCCAGGGTATGTAAACTTTTGAGCACAACTGTATACAGTATCTCACAAAAGTGAGTACATTCCTCACATTTTTGTAAATATTTTATTATATCTTTTCATGTGACATCACTGAAGAAATTACACTTTGCTACAATGTAAAGTAGTGAGTGTACAGCTTGTATAACAGTGTAAATTTGCTGTCCTCTCAAAATTACTCAACACACAGCCATTAATGTCTAAAATGCTGGCAACAAAAGTGAGTACACTTCTAAGACTGAGATGCTAATTTGAACTGCTACATTGTAAGTGTTTTTAACCGATTTTTATGAATTAATACTCCTTAATACTGCGGTTAGAAGCCCCTTCTGTTTTTTCACTTTAGTTTCCTCCAGAGTTGCTTCATCTACCTGAAATGCTGCTGCAAGTGCTCCCCCAGTCTCTCCTGCTTCCCTTAAAGGGGTTGTAAACCCTCACTCTATGCATTAAGGTGAAAAACCTTTCCTGTTGCATTAGCCCCCCAGAGCCCCCCTTTTATTTACCTGAGCCCGATCGTCCCCACACTGGGACAAGCCTAGCACCTCCAGCCGAGGGCTCCGGTCCTCATTGGATAAATTGATAGCAGGGGGGCCATTGGGCAGGGCCGAAACCTGCTGTCTGTGTCAAGGGACGCAGCAATAGGACTTGGGAACGCGCTCGCATGAGTGACCCCAGGGAGAGCACTTCCCTGACGGGGCACTTGAGAAGAGGAGGAGCCAGGAGCACCGCTGGGAGACCCCAGAAGAGGAGGATTGGGGCCACTCTGTGCAAAACCGCTGCACAGAGGAGGTAAGTATAACATGTTTGTTACTTAAAAAAACAAAAAACAAACCTTTAATATTGTTTTAACCCTGATGTTTATGTGACAATAATCTAGTACAGTTCACTGGAGGACATTTCCTGACAGAAGTGTCCTATTCCTCTTCCAGAAACCAGGAAGCAACTGAAAAAATATTTAAAAAAATGTTTTAAAGCCAGTAAATATAATATACTTTGCTATCTATTTACCAAGACTGGCAACATAAGGATTACAAATTGACAATGTCTACTTTTAATTTAATTCAGCTGTAGATCTTCCATATAACAGGGCTAATTAGAACTGGAGTAAACAAATAGGTCTAAACTGGAGTTGCTGCCCAAAGTCAATTACAATTCTTGCTACATTTTTCCATTAATAGAAATGTGAAACCTGATTGTTTGCTATTGCTAACTATTTTTGCTTTCAGTTTCTTTTTTCCAGTTGTAAAGCGGTTGTCTACCCCCAAAAGTGATTTTTACCTACAGGTAAGCCTATAATAAGGCTTACCTGTAGGTAAAACAGGTTTAGGAGATATTCCACTTGCATGCAGCCGCTGACGTCACAGCACATAGCGCCGGACCGTGCCGGATAGACTACCAGAAAGACAGGCTCCCGTGCGCATGCCACTCACAGCGCCGAAGCCGCGAACCCGGAAGAAGCCACACTCCCTCTGCAGGGACCGGGCAGCCTGCGGGAGCTTGGTTCTAAGGTGAGTATTTCATAATGAGCTAGTATGCGGTGCATACTAGCTCATTATGCCTTTGCCTTACAGGTTTTTATTTATTTATTTAGTTTTTGTTCCTGTATACAACCACTTTAATAAATCATGACTTTTGTTTTAAATCCACTGGTCCTTTTCCAGAGAGAAACACAGAGATTGCCATTGCTCTTTCTGTCTGATAATGCTAGTTACTTGGCTTTCATATGCCATGCAGTCACTAGGATGGCACCAGATTGTCTTTATCTCTACTGAGAATTGAGGAGTCGCTCCACCATCTGTTCTATACAGTCCAAATTGACCATAATGGTTATCCCTCCCACCTGTTGTGGGGTATATACTCTATAGGAGCACAACAAATTGGCATAATTTCTGTTACTAACATCAAATACAGGGCACTATTCTTCCCATTGACACCAATGATGGGGTGCTATTCCTCACACTGACACCAACGATCGTGCACTATCCCCTGCTTTAAAGTATAACTAAAGGCAAAACTTTTTTGTTTTAATCTTTGTTTATTAGTTTTTCAATAAATAGTAATAACATACACACAGGGGAATCAATATAAAATATCATTATGAAAATACAATTTTATGACTGTTAAATATATTTTCTAGATTTTTCAATAGGCAATAATATCATTTTCTATCCTAATGTCAAAACTATGTTTATGTAACTTGCCCTTCCCATCTTACTTCATTATTTCTAATTTAGGCTCTTTTCCTGTGCATGGCCCCTGAATTGGGCCTGCGTCAGAACTAGAGTCCTATTACCCCCGCACCTAATCTATCTATCACTCAAAGTTCGGATAGGACAGGAAAGGAAAGAAAGTAGAAAAAGAAAGTAAGAAGGAGAGAGGGGGGAAGGAAAAAAAATTTAAGATTTTATAGATATTTCAATAATGATCCCGAGGTATAATATTTAGCCCATTTTTCCCATATAGTGCTAAACTGTTCGCTAGTACTTATCTCAGTGCTGGTCATTTCCTCCATCAGACGCATCCCGCCCATCTCACACACACATTCTGTTATAGAAGGAGCGTTTCCTTTTTCCATGAGCGAGCAATGATTGTTTTTGTTTGCTGTTAACATATGTCATAGAATATCTTTTTTGATGGCCTTCAACGAGCTAGGGATTATTGATAATATCGCTATAAGTATATCCGGTTGTAATGTAGATTTAGACATTTCTCTATATATTTGAAATACCCTTGTTCAGAGTTGGAAAACCTCTGGGCAATAATACCAGATATGTGACATAGTCCCTTCTGCCCCTTTACATCGCCAGCACTTCTCCGAAACACCCTCCCTTATCCTATGCAAGTCTACTGGACACCTGTACCATCTTGATATTATTTTATAGTTCCTTTCCTGATGTTTAACTGAAGGGGACAATTTATGTGTCAAAGTCAGCGCCTTTTCCCACTGTGATATAGATATTGTCTTCCCAATCTCTTTTTCCCATTTGTCTAAATATATCACTTCTCTGTCCAGGTCCTTGGGGAGCAGTTCTTTGTCTTTGACAGTGTATGAGCTGGCTTATCTGTCTGTAATAGGATTTTTTCAAATTCTGTAGGTGTTCTTGCCAATTCAGAATGATGTTCTAAAGATCGAATACCAATTGTTGGTAATGTATCCATTTGTTTCCGTTTCCCCCCCTTTGTACTAATTGGGGGAACCTCTCCATCCACCAGGATCTGGGCCAGTCTTACATCCTCTTGTCTTTGCCAGCCCAAGAAGCAACCAGCCTCCATTGCTGGTTGAAAATCAGGATTAGAGAATAATGGTGTCATAGGCCCAATCCTGGTTGAAAGGATACCTTTCTTTATAAGTGTGTCCCATATTTTTAGAGTAGATAAAGTCAGATATGGTATAATTGTTGTTTTGGGGGCGATTTGTTGGTGTAATCCAGGGTATGGATTTTAATTTCATACCCAGGATGTCCTCCTCCAGTCCGACCCATACTTTAGTCCCATGGAACCAGTCTACCATCCTCGTTAAATGTACAGCTTGTTTGTATCTTGTGAAATCCGGCAGGGCCAGACCCCCTGTAAGGTTAGATCTGACAAGTATGTCTCATTTAATACGGGAAGGTCTATGCTCCCAGATAAACCCCCCTACCACAGACCATAAGTTACGGATTATGGTGGCGGGGGATACATCGGGGTTGCCTGGAACGTATACAGTAAATTTGGAAGTATGTCCATTTTTATGATGTTAATCCGTCCCATGAGAAGGCTTTTTTATCGTATTTTTGGAGCAATTTTAAGATTTTATTAATCAAAGGAATGTGGTTAAATTCTATTAATCTATCCAAATTTTGAGGTATCTGTATCCCTAGATATTTAAGGGCATTTTGTTGCCATTTAAAGGGGAGCATTTTTTGAAGATGAGATTGAGCTTTATTTGATAGTGATATATTCATTGCTTCAGATTTGTCATAGTTCACTTTAAAATTGCTTAAAACTCCAAACCGGTCAAACTCCTGAATGAGATTTGGAATGGTTATTACTGGATTGGTAATATGCAATAAAAGATCGTCTGCATATACGGACATTTCATATTCTTTTCCCTTTATTTTGATCCCTTGTATATCGGGATTGTTCCGTATAGCTGTGGTAAGGTGTTCCATTACCAGTACATATAATAACGGGGAGAGGGGGCAACCCTGTCGGGTCCCATTTGTAATTGAGATGGAACCCGACAGGGTCCCGTCCATCTGGGCCTTTCCTTGGGGTTTATTATACAATGCCATTATCTTTTGCATTAGGTGGGGACCAATGCCCCATTGTTTCAGAGTTTCTTCCAGGAAATGCCATCCCACCCTGTCAAACGCTTTTTCAGCATCTATAGCCAGAAGACAGGATGGGATGGAGTTCCTCTGGGCATATTCAATCAATGAGATAGTTTTTAGAGTATTATCTCTGGCTTCCCTTCCCTCTACAAATCCTGTTTGGTCCAGATGGGCATATGCCAGTAAGATTGGAGTAAGCCTTTCTGCTATGATTTTTGCGAAAATCCGTAAATCGATATTCGTAAGAGAGATAGGTCTATAATTCCCACATATAGTATGATCTTTCTCTGGTTTGGGTATTATAGAAATGTGAGCTTCCATGCCTTGCGACGCAAAGGGGCAAAGTGTAGTTACTGCATTAAAGGTCTTACATAACACAGGTCCTAGGTTTTCACCTAATATTTTATAAAAAAAAACGTACAGTAAAGCCATCTGGTCCTGGGATTTTTCCCAAGGCCAAGGTTTTGATGGCTTTCTGCATTTCTTCTATTGAGATTTCTTTATCTAATTCTTCTATTATTTCTTTAGCTAAAGTTGGAATTGCGGTTTCTTTTATATATTCTTGTATCTTTTGGCGGAACCTATCTAGTTCTTTACCTGTCATTTGATTGGTAATGTTATAACGTTTAGAATAGAAGATTTGAAAGGTTTCTAAAATCTCTTTGGGATTAAATGTCATTTCCCCTGATGTTTTTAGAATTTTTATTATAGATGTAGTAACTGACCGTTCAATGTTTGTTCATTTAATATGGATAGCAATTCATTCTGTTTGTCTGTCAGTTTTATCAGGTTTGTCGAGGTGGGATTCTGTTTATGGACTTTCTCATAGTTTGCAATTTCTTTTAATAAGATAGATGTTCTGTTCATTTTACTCACCTTTAATCTAGCCCCGTGCTTTATGAAAATGTCCCTCAATACGCATTTTAACGTTTCCCATTGTATGGGTTGAGAAGTTTCATCCTTCTCATGATCTTTTTTTGTAGTTTTGGATGGAGTGAAGACAGATTAGAACCCCTGTTAGTTTTTATTGCTGTCTGTGCCCCCGTAGAGGAGATTTGCGCTATCTATTTGTTCTGTTTGCCTTATCATTAAAAGTGAAAGTAAAGATAATCCCAAAATTTGGGTTGTCCCCAGAAAGGTAATAGAGGGGCAATCTTACAATGGGGACACTAGTTCTGGTGACCTGGTGGTCCCCAAGGGATTCCCTTAATTACTTGCTGACCAGCCGCCTTCATTTTACTGCAGCAGGTCGGCTCTCCTTCGCAAACCGCCGTAGCTGTACAGCGGCTCGCACATGCGTGAATGAATGCCGACGACCCGCAATCACCTTGCACAGAAGCAGAGCGGGGATCTGCCTATGTAAACAAGGCGGATCCCCGTTCTTACAGGGGACATGTCAGAGATCTGCTGTTCCCAGGGATTGGGAACAGCAATCTCTGTCATGTTCCAGTAAGCCCACCCCCCTACAGTTAGAACACACCCAGGGAACACAGTTAACCTCTTGATCACCCCCTATTTTAACTAATTAACTGCCAGTGTCATTTAGATATTTTTATAGCACTGATCAATGTAATAATGTCACTGGTCCCCAAAAGTGTCATTTGGGATCAGATTTGTCCGCCGCAATGTCACAGTCCCGCTGAAAAAAGCAGATTGCCGCCATTACCAGTAAAAGCAATAAAAAAAATAAATAAAATTCCTTAAATTTATACCCTATTTTGTAGACGCGATAACATTTGCGCAAACCAATCAATATACGCCTATTGCGATTTTTTTTTTAACAAAAATATGTAGAAGAATATATTAGACATGTGCAGTTAGTTTATTTCCGAATTAAAATAATACCGAATTTAAACAAATCCCAAATAACGAAAAAGAAAATTCAGATGAAATTCAAATTCAAATCATTTTCAAATCGTTTTTGAATACTTTTAAAATTCGAATAGTTTTCAAATTCGAATTCGAAAAGTCTTCGAATTTGAATAGTTTTCCAATTTACAAAGAGAAAAAAATAGATAAGAAAACAAAGGAAAAGAACAGAAAAAAAAAAATAATAGACTAGAAAAGAATATAACAGAAAACAAAAGAATAGAATACAACAGAGTAAAACAGCTCTGTTCCACTCCACCACATTATATTCTTTCATGTTCTGTTATATTCCCCCCTTGTATTCTATCTTTTTCCATTCTATTCCTCCACTTTCCACTCCACCCCATTCTCCTTGGAAATTGGAAAATTATTTGAAAACGATTCGAATTCGAAAACTATTCGAAATTGATTCAAACTTTTCTAATCGATTCAAGAACTAATAAACCAAAACAAATTCCGAAAACAAATTAAATGAATGAAACATATCTAACTAAATGAGCTTATGTAGATAATGAATCGAAACAAAACAAAATTAATTTTTTCGCTCTGCGCATGTCTAGAATATATATCATCCTAAACTGATGAATACATTTGTTTTTATATATATATATTTATATATATATATATATATTTTTTTTTTATGTATTATAGCAGAAATTGTCGCTCTTTGTTTGTTTATAGCGCAAAAAAAAAACAAAAACAAAAAAACTGCACAGGTGATCAAATACGAACAAAAGAAAGCTCTATTTGTGGGAAAAAAAGGACATCAATCTTTTTTGCATACAGCGTCGCACGACCGTGCAATTATCAGTTAAATCGACGCAGTGCTATGTAAAAAATGGCCTGGTCAGGATGTGGGTACATCCGTCCGGGGCTGAAGTGGTTAATTTGCAGGGATTGTCCCTCACTTGCTATTTGGCTATGAGACAAGAAGTGAAGGGAAATCTCCACAATGGGACACAGATGGCAAAAAAATAACCCTTCTTTACCCTATCCAATGAAAAAAAAAGTTTTGCCTATAGTTTTACTTTAAGGGTCCATTTAGATCTATTAGGGTATATAGAGATGCTTGTTTTTGTGGCATCACTGGGGTGCGTTGTCATGTGTCAAAATGTGTTTCCTTTGTGCATTGGCATGCATTTTGATGCTCATTGATACATGTTTTCAATGTGTTTTTGAAGATTTAAAAATTTGAGTAGATAGGGTTAACAGCCATTGACCAAGGCTTGCTAATATCTGTTGCCAATGCATCAAAATGCTTGTTCTTTTATGCATTTTGATGTGCTGCCATTGACTTCTATGTGCCTCCTAACATGGCAAAATTCTGAAAAAAATGGATATGTCTTATTTTTCAAAATGCTTTGCACTTCAGAGCTGGGGATGCAGGAACAGGCATCATTTTTATTATGGGGAAGTTAAACACAATGGGGTTGATTTACTAAAGCTGGAGAGTACAAAATCTGGTGCAGCGGTGCATGGTAGCCAATCAGCTTCTAACCTCAGCTTGTTCAATTAAGCTTTGACAATAAAACTTGGAAGCTGATTGGTTTCTATGTAGAGCTGCACCAGATTTTGCACTCTCCAGCTTTAGTAAATCAACCCCAATGTGTTTTATCATGTTGCAATGTATGAGTTAAAATGCAACAGTGTAAGGCTCTATACACACTGGACACTCTATATAGTCGTTTTGGACCTCAGATTTCTGGCAGAAAAACGCTGCTTTTAAAACTAGCTTTTATCAGCGTTTTGTAATAGCTTTTATGCAGCGTCTGTGTTTTTGAGTGTCTTTCTTTTAACTTCATTAGCTTCCACTGATGCCGGACACCGATAAATGGCTGTTTAGCAGCGTTTATGAGCGTTTATCAGTGTCCAGTGTTTTTTGTGGTCAGAAGAACGACTTTTGAATGCCAATTCAGGGCGTTCAGACAACAGCTCAAAAACGCCACTGCTGTTAGACGACAATAAACGTCCATGTGTGCATGGACACATAGGATAACATAAAGGGGTGTTTTTGGGCTGTTAAAAAAACGCCCAAACAACCATAAACAGTCTTTTATCAGCTTCAGTGTGCATGGAGCCTAAGGCCTCATACACACGGACGTTTCTTAAAAAATAAACAAAACGTCGGGCCCGACGTCAAGGAAAAAAAATCTGCGTTTTTCGGCGTTATGCATCAGCGTTAGTGAGCGTCGGCGTCAATAGGCTTTTTTAAAAAAAAAATCATCCCTCTGCTATTTTTCAACCTAAAAACGTCGGCGTCAAAAAACGCCGGTTAACAACGTTACGGCGTTAGTTGGCGTTAGTGAGCGTCTTGCGGCGTCAGCGTAAAAAAAACGCCAAAACGTTACAGCCTCAGAACGCTCTGGCCGTGGGTTCTAGTTTCAGCTCACTAACACCGACGCCCTCTACAGCTCAAAAACGTTGGCGTTTTTATGGGGCCATTGACTAACATGGAGAGCTGCAAAAAATGCCAGAAAACGCCGGCGTCAAAAAACGTCCGTGTGTATGAGGCCTAAATGAACTTTGAGTCAATAACCTAAAATCAATAAATATATATAAAGGGAGAGAGAAAAAGAGAAAGAGAGAAAGAAAGAGAGTTTTCCTGATCAGCATCATGTTCTGTGTCTACGTTACTTTCAATACTTCTGGGTATAATAAAAATCTGAGAAATAGAAGGATTGTGTTTTATTAATAAATAATTTTAAATAATGCAGATTTATTCTGCAAGTGTAATGAAGCTTTGCATATTTCTCACTAGTAATGTGATAATATGCGTTGTAAATACTCCTGCATTTATTCCTCTGAGCATTTCTCTATCAGTGATCTAATGTATGTGTTTAATAATATTATGAATTCCTTTATTAGTATTCATATTGCATTGCTCAGTGAAGTATTTATAGGAAATTAGACTTCCTTGCAATTTTCTGATTTCCAGACCAATCCCTCCTGTGCGTACAGTACAATAAAACCTGTGCCAAGCAGTGCAGATATTTTGTGTCTTTACAATTAACCCCTCTAGTGAGTGATGAGAGAAGTGCAGCGTGCAGGAAGAAAAAATATGTCATTGATACAATATAGAAGCATGCATTGGATGATGTGTAGTACAAAACACCCACGGTTTCAAATGTACGTATGATTTAGCCATTTACTATAGTTATATTAAAGAGAAAAATCCTATGTACATAGGGAACTGCATTGCAAGACATGACATCCCTTAAAAAAAAAAAGAAGTATGCACTTTTCACAAGCATAATGCAGTAGATCGATTCGAGCAGAGATTTATTAACCACTTACCCACCGAAGCCCTTTTTTACATTTGTTGCTTACATATTAAAAACATTTTTTTTTGCTAGAAAATTACTTAGAACCCCCAAACATTATACATTTTTTCCAAACACCCTAGAGAATAAAATGGCAATCGTTGCAATACTTTTTGTAACATACGATTTGCGCAGCGATCTTTAAAGCGCGTTTGTTTTGGAAAAATTTCACTTTTTTGAGGTAAAAAATAAGACAACAGTAAAGTTACCCAATTTTTTTTGTATATTGTAAAAGAAGATGTTACACCGAGTAAATAGATACCATACATGTTACAGTTGAAATTTGTACACACTTGCGGAATGCCGTCAAACTCTGATACTTAAAAATCTACCTTTAAACATTTTTAACGGTTACCAAGTTAGAGGTGCAGAGGAGGTCTTTTGCTAGAATTACTGCTCACACTCTGGTGATCACGGCGATACCTCACATGTGTGGCTTGAACACCGTTTTCATATGTGGGCGCGACTTACGTATGCGTTTTCTTTGCTACGTGAGCTCGCGGGGATGGTGGCGCTTTAAAAATTTTTTTTTTACATTTATTTTATTTAATTATTTATTTTTTAGCACTGTTCCTTTAAAAAAAAAATTCTGATCACTTTTATTGCTTTTATTATTGTTAGTAATGTATGGTGACAGGTACTCTTTATGGAGGAATGGGGGGCCTAAAAGACCCCCCATCCCTCCTTTACACTTCACAGTATTCTGAATACTGTAATTTTTTTAAAACTGCCGAATAAATCGGAAGTGGCGTTGTGACGTTGCTTCCAGAATTTGACGAAGGAGACCTGATCGGAGCTGATTCCGGCTTCCTTCAGGTCTCCTCCTAGCCGGCGGACGTGCCGGATCAGAGCTCCGGTCTTCCGGTGGGACGGGAGGACGGAGAAGAGCAGTGGAAGGCGGCGGGAGGGGTGATGTCCCCTCCCGCAGCCCGGGATAACGACCATGCGACCAAGCAGCTCCCAAACCAGATCAGACATTATCGCCAGATAGCCGATCACCCGCTCTAGAAAATGGTACCGGGATATAGCCTGCAGCTGATACCTCCACCTAAAGCAGCCGGCGTTTATAAACGGCAATTCTTGTTAAGTGGTTAAAGAGGAACTGCAGTCTGCTCATATAATTTGTAATAAAAACATCTTTGTAATTCTGAAGCTTCCCTCCAACCACTTTGCATATTATTTTATAAATATATACTGTGATTCTGTATTTGCCAATTATGCTGCAGAAATCTCCCTCCTCTCCAGTCTTGCTGCATCCATTTTAACTGTGGGCAGCTGAAGCTGCTGCCTGTTCATTTCCTGGATTTACACAGACACACAGAGGCACACCTCCAGCTCTGCAGCTTTCATTGGCCCTCTTATGACTCACCCCCCTACTTTCTTGGCAAATTCTCACAAGATTGAGAGTGAGAGAGAGCTGTGCATGATGTCATAAGCCTAGGCTTTTTACCAGACAAGAAACAGCAAGTGGGCTGTATAAGGTATTTACTGACAGAGAAAAATGTTTTACTATCCAAAGTTAAAACAACAAAGGCAGAGAATTTAATAGATGGAAAGATGAAAAAATGAAGTTCTGCTTTAAGATGTTTTATGCAGGTGCTAAGTGACAATCATTTAGCAGGAACTTGGCTAGGACAATGCACAACGTTAAAGCATATGTAAGCCCAATTGATAAAAGGCCGGTGTATTTGTACTTGAAACTTGGTGTGCTTTGTGCACTTCTTCCAGACCTGTGCAGTAATCCAGTGTAAAATATTGCCTCTGTCCAGAATAAGGATCTGTCATTGCTGTGACATTGCTGTGCTCTCTCTCCCTGTGCAGGGTGACTGGTCTTGTCTCTGCTCCCCTCCTGTAGTTTTCTGCAGGCAGCCTGTAATGGGTGGGGTTTGCTGGGTCCCTCCTACAGCTCTGCTCTCTGCACAGGCAATGTACAGCACAGTGATGATGCTACAAGGTAATAGCTGGGTTTGTAAAGGTATTTGGTGCTCACAATGAGGGTTTATAATCTTTGTGGCTATTAGGAAATATATTAGAAAGGTCCTGTACATAGATTTTAACTTTACCTACTAGCCTGCATTGCCCTTCAAATACCAGACAATTGTTCAATTTTCAGTGCTGTGATATTCCATCATGCAACATTGTCCCCAAATGCAGTGGCGGCACGTCCATTAGGGGCGCCCGGGCACCGCTCCCTCTATCCCCACCACCCCCTATATGCATAATGGATAGATTCATGCATAGCATGAATCTATCCATGGCCGCCGCAGCCACCCCCTATTCAGGCTCCCGGCCCCTTTCAGGATGCCGAACGCCTGAATTACAGAGGTGGGGGTGTTTTTTTGAAGCACCTGATTAGAGTCACAGGCTCTAATAGGCTTCAAAATAGAGTGGTTCATGGCGCAGAGCATTGTGCCATGAACTGAACCAGGTGTTACAACAGCAAATGAATATTGACCCGCGGAGAGCAGGGGAACGAGAGGCCACCGCCGAGCACGGGGTTAGCACAATCGACAGATGGACCGACGGGGGCGGGGGGGATGCTGGCGGTGATTTCTTGGTGGCATAATGTTTGGGGGGGCAGCCGCCACTGCCCAAATGAATGTTATATCATTTTTTTGAGACAGAAAGAGCATTCTGTTGATGGTATTTAATAACCACTGGGGTTTTTGTTTTTTAAAGTTGAACTCCATCTTTTGAAACACTTTGCATAGTTTGTTTGGGCCTGCTTGTCCCTCACTCTAAGTCCCGGTTGACTCAGAGACGCGGGCTGATGATGTCACAACCTCTGCCTCAGCTACATACAGTTTATATCGCACATCCAGTGGCCTCACATGTTAGTGAGGGACATAGTTTGTTTGGGCCAAGCTGGCCTAACGAACTACAGTATGGAGTCCAGCTTTAATACGTAAAGGAAAAAAGATCAACAATTTTGGAAAACTCTTTCCCTTACTTTCTGGTATAAAACATACCAAACAATAATGCCAGCCCAGCACAGTAAGAAAAATCCCTAGATCGGTGGTTCTCAACTTCAGTCCTCAAGTACTCCTAACGGGCCATGTTTTGGGAATTTCCCTTAGATAAAATAACTCTTATTAATACAGTGTCATTTATATTGATTTAAAGCAGCTGTGCAAAGTAATGGAAACCTGAAAACATGAACCATTGGTGGTACTTGAGGGCTGAGATTGAGAACCACTGCCCTAGGTGACCCCTTTTTTGGAAAGTAGACACTCCAAGTTCATTTCATTGTTTACCATAGTTTTTAGGAAATGATAATTCATGATGGTATGGAAGGGTTAAAACATAGAGCTTGATAATGGGGTACTAGAAATATTAATGTACAAGGGGGGGGGGGTGAAGGGATTAATGTACAGGTCACAAACAGTGGGAGGATGGAGATGAAGGGGTCGTGTAGATATGTTATTGGGGAAGTAGAGGTAGGAGGGTGACAAACACTGGACATGTAATTAGGGAAGTGGGGGGGGGGGAACA
>BLSH010213318.1:899303-930061 GCA_018402905.1 Glandirana rugosa | reverse complement strand
TAGATCATGGGGTAATAGTTCGAGATACATTTCCCTTACTTTCTGGTATAAAACATACCAAACAATAATGCCAGCCCAGCACAGTAAGAAAAATCCCTAGATCGGTGGTTCTCAACTTCAGTCCTCAAGTACTCCTAACGGGCCATGTTTTGGGAATTTCCCTTAGATAAAATAACTCTTATTAATACAGTGTCATTTATATTGATTTAAAGCAGCTGTGCAAAGTAATGGAAACCTGAAAACATGAACCATTGGTGGTACTTGAGGGCTGAGATTGAGAACCACTGCCCTAGGTGACCCCTTTTTTGGAAAGTAGACACTCCAAGTTCATTTCATTGTTTACCATAGTTTTTAGGAAATGATAATTCATGATGGTATGGAAGGGTTAAAACATAGAGCTTGATAATGGGGTACTAGATATATTAATGTACAAGGGGGGGGGGGGGTGAAGGGGTTAATGTACAGGTCACAAACAGTGGGAGGATGGAGATAAAGGGGTTATTGTATAGATGTGCAGGATAAGGGAGGTGAAAAAGTTAATAGCCAGGTCGCTGCAGAGACAGGTAAGGGCTATGATATACAGAAGAGAAGGGGAATGAAAAGGGTTAAAAACCTTGGAATCATTAATTCACTCAATAGTTCCTACTTTCTCTTCCTGCTCTGTTGTAAGAGGAAAGGGTGGGTTCTCTAATGTAAACACCCCGCTGTTTACAGTTGTGACCATAGTAGGTCATCACAAGGATCGCATGGTACAGAGCCACTTGGACTAGCTCTGTACACTGTTTCTGTGAACTGAGCTGCATGATGATGGCTCAGTTTACAGTCAAAAATGGGTGCACTTGCTGCCTGAGGGTGATTTCTGCAGTACTGTTCATAAAAGATACTGCAAAAATAAGTGTCCATCACTTTGCATTCAAATACGTACAGCAGTAAATATGTGGTTAAAATAATGAGGCCTGATTCACACCTATGCATTTTTAGTGCTTTTTGCATTTTGCAGATTTGTACTACAGAACGTGTTCCATAGAAAACCATGTTAAATGGACTGTAGTACAAATCTGCAAAATGCAAAAAGCACTTTCTATGCATAGGTGTGAATCAAGTCTAAGATTGATTCTGGACATGTTTTTTCTTTAGGCACTTACTGTAAAGGGTAACAACTGGCAATAGTGGTGGCTGGTGTTTTATTTTCTTGGGGCCGCGGCAAACAACCATCCCCTGGTTAGTTGGTCGGCGGCATACCCCTGCACTTACCCCATGTAGGTTGGCAGCGGCCAGGTTGCGGGCTCCTACGAGCGATGGGCAGTGGCCGAGTTGCGGGCTCCTACAGGCGGGTTGCGGGCGCCTATGGGTGACAGTCAGTGACCGGGTTGCGGGCTCCTACGGGCGACTTGCAGTGGCCGGGTTGTGGGCTCCTACAGGGGGGTTGTGGGCTCCTACTGGCAACGTGCAGCGGCCGGGTTGCCGGCTCCGACAGGAGAGTTGCGGGCTCCTATGGGCAGGCGGACATCGGCCGGGTTGCGGGTGTCCGACTGTCCTCTACAATATTGCAGTTTGATTATAAGTCGCTGATCTCCGCCATTACTAGTATAAAATAAATAAATAAAAATTCCATAAATATATATCATAGTTTGTAGACGCTATAATGTTTGTGTAAAACAATCAATATACGCTTATTGGGATTTTTTTTTTTTTACCAAAACCATGTAGCAGAATACATATTGGCCTAAACTTATGAAGAAAATTTATTTTTTTAGATTTTTTTTTATTGGATGTGTTTTATAGCAGAAAGTAAAAAAGATTGTTTATTTTTCAAAATTGTCAGTCGCAAAAAAACGCAAAAAATAAAAACCGCAGAGGTGATCAAATAGCACCAAAAGAAAGCTCTATTTGTTGGGGGAGGGACATCAATTTTATTTTGGTACAGCGTTGCACGACTGCGCAATTGTCAGTTAAAGTAATGCAGTGTCGTATCGCAAAAAATGGCTTGGTCATGAAGGGGGGTAAAATCTTCCAGAGCTGAAGTGGTTAACAAAAAAAAGAAAATGTTTATTATACAAACTAGATGTCATTCATTTGGTGTTTACAATGACTTTAACAGACACAGCATTGATTTCAGCCACAGTAAGCAAGGGGTTACAGCTAAATATTTTGACAGCCAGCCAATGAGATGTTGCTCCCCTCCCACTCTGTCTCTGCAGGTTAAACCCCCCCACAATCTAGCAGGATACTATCCCTTTAAGTAACTCTCCAGAGAGACTAGTCCTGAGGATCATGTGATTACTGATTGATTGCAACATTGTTGGAAGCTAGTAAAAGCAGGCAAAGCAGAAGGAGCAGAGGTGTATCCAGGAGAGGAATGTACATTTGGATGATACCCTACACTGCAGTGTTGTATCAGGACCTAGCTGGGAGACGCTGCAGGACCACTTCAAGGACAGCAGCGAGAGGGGGGGGGGGATGCTCTGCATTGGGGACAATGCAAAATCTGCAAGCGATTGAAGATGCAGGAAAGGAGTGTGACAAAGACATGGTAAGCATCTATTGAATGCTTTGTATTTGCATTGCACTGGCTTCAGAGAAAGGTATTTAGGCTATGTGGAATGAAAGTATGATCATTGCATGGGGAGCAATTAATAGCAAAGGTTCTTTATCTTATTCCCAAAAGTCAATACATAAACATGTCATTATCTGATGACAACAAACACGTGTGTAGGTAATGTACACTGCACATTAATCCAAAGCAGCGGCAGGCAATAGAGGTGATGGGGACTGGGAGAAGGGGACATCTAACATGCAATTTAACACAAAAAAGTTCTTTATAGATCAGGGGTGTACCGGTCTATTTAATAACAAAAAAAATTTCAAGGATCAATAAAACAAAGCCAAATATATTGATCATGTTAATTGGTTGCTATATGTTACGGTAATTTGCTGAGCATCATTGCTTCTTAAGAAGTCTATATGCGTCTCTGGCTTAATTTAGCATTCCCCCCGTAGCACATAGATATGATGCAAATGAATACTCTAGGCTTGATTACAAGCACAGACAGCATTGTGCTTACATGCCGGGTGCCTCCGCGCACATGCGCATAGGTGAACATTGCTTGATCTTTTGGCTGTGGCTAGGTGATCACATACATGGGTGAAAAATAGTTCACTAGTAGTCCTTTCCAGCTCAAGAATAAAATAGATGTAGAATATAAGATTAATAAATATAAATTATATTTTATAAATACTTTCTAATAAGCATATTTATTGATCAACACATTAGGGTGTACCTACAAACCATTATATATATATTTTTTTATTTCCATTTTTTCTACTTAAGCTATTTCGATACTCCATTTATGTCAATGAAGCAAAGCTGTTCAGTCTGTATCTGTAGGAATACGTTCCGATACATTGATTTTATCATATTCATAATATATACATTGGGGTGTATTGGTATTCCATGTTTAAACTACTTCTTTATTTAAAGATATTCCAATGCCCTCTTCATTGACCTTAATTAAGCAAAGCTTTTCAGGCTATGTTTGACACTGGACAATGAACTTTTTCACAGGTATATCAAATAATTCTACTATATTTAATCGTCCATACATTGGCATACTTACAAGCCATTATATAGGTTTCAATTCCTTTTTTTCGACTTAAGAGATTTCAATGTCTGCTGTCCACTCAATTGATTTTAATTAAGCAAAGCCTTTTAGTCTGTATATTCAACTGTTCTGTACATGTAGACAAGCAAAAAAAGTACTGCTAGGGGGTGAAACGCGTCATGGGGACCTTTCCTGAGGGTAGAGAGCAGAGATGAAGCCATCCTACATTACCTGGTTTAGTTTTGGTCACACCAGGGCTGATTTACTAAAACTGGAAAGTGTAAAATTTGGTGCAGCTCTGCATAGAAGCCAATCAGCTTCCATTTTTTTGACAAAGCTTAATTGAACAAGCTAAAGTTAAAAGCTGATTGGCTACCATGCAGAGCTGCACCACATTTTGTATTCTCCGGTTCTAGTAAATCTACGCCAGTGAGTTAGTGTCCTGTGTACGATCGGTTGCCATTTTTCTGTAGCATGGTCTTATGGACAGTTAGCTTTTTGACAGGTACATCAAAGAAGTTTACCAGATAAGGTAAGCTTGTCGCAACCTTGAGCATATGATAGGTGAACAAGCATAAACAGAGGTTACCTTCAGTAGAAGTTGCATGTAAGAATGATCAGTAGATCCAGACATACAGAACAGTATATGCAAACATAACCTTGGAACAGCTGATTTGGGTGACCCTTCCTCTTTCTTTTGAAGCTGTATTGATCAAAAAGGCAACCAATCAAACTATAGCCCAAGAGGGAGGCGGTGGAGCTAAGCTTGACTTTACAGGAAGTGTCAGATTTGCACATAACTTCAGCTGTCTATATCTCTGCATTTACTGATAATATGGACACGTGATAGTTTCTGCATTATGCCCTTATTCACTTTGTGACAGGTTTACCTTTTGTGTTAGGGCTTTTTCACACGGATGGCTCGGGGGTGGTAAAAACAGATCATGATGTTACTGCCCCATTACTATCTACCTAAACAAGCCACTTGCTGTGAAAATTGAGCCCCCTGTTCAGTGCTGGGACAAGATCATCCAGTGCCCAGGCCAAAGATGCCAAATTGTCCCTCCCCTCCCCCCCACTTTATTATGTGCGAACCTATGAAGAGGTGAGGGAGAAAGAGCACAGCCTGCACCTCCTCCCAGCTCTCTCCTTGCCACTTGCAGTGCTGGAATGATAGAAGTAGTGATGCCACTGTCACTACCCCTGACAGCCTTCTAGTAGAAGGAACTTGCTGTGCCCCTACCCCTACAATACCTGTTGTGCCCAGGGCAGCTTCCCCTTTTGCCCAACCCTTGTCCCAGCCTTGCCCCTGTTGCATTCATTGGGCAGTACTGTTGCCAGATGGGAACAGGTGGTGATGAGGTAACAGCTCACCTCCCTGGTACTTGTCAACTGCCTTCTGAAAAGTGATTCACTGTGGATTGTTATCAGAGTGGTGGCAAGGGTTTCCACCTATCTGAATGAGGCTCTACACCATAATTAGAAAAGCAAATGGGCATTGGTTTGTGAATTAAAGGGGTGTACACTCTCAAGGTTTTTCACCTTAATGCATTAAGGTGAAAAACCTTCTGTAGTGCGGAACCCCCCCAGAGCCCCCCTTTTCCTTACCTGAACGTTCCAGTGATGGGGACGAGCACAGCAGCTCCAGCCGCTGGCTCGGGTCCTCATTGGATAGATTGATAGCAGGAGCCATTGGTTCCCGCTGTTTTAAATCAAATCCAGTGACACGAGAGCCAGGGGGTGGGGCTGATCCTGCTGTCTGTGTCAATGGATACAGCAGCAGGACTCAGGAGCACGCCGCACAAGTGCCCCCATGGAAAGCGCCTCTCCATAGGGGCACCCAATGAAGAGGAGGAACGCCACCAGGGGACCACAGAAGAAGAGGATTGAGGCCACTCTGTGCAAAATCCTTGTACAAAAAAAATTGAACCTTTACAACCCCTTTAAATATCCAGTATAAATAAAATATTTCCTGAGTCATAGGGGTTGATTTACTAAAGCTGAAGAGTGCAAAATCTGGTGCAGCTCTGCAAAAAAAACAATCAGCTTCCAGGTTTTATTGTCAAAGCTTAATTGAACAAGCTGAGGTTTGAAGCTGATTGGCTACCATGCTCAGCAGCACCAGATTTTGCCCTCTCCAGCATTAGTAAATCAACCCCATAGTGTCTGTGAAGGTTCTCATCTATCCGGGTCATGGTATAGCGAGTAGCAGTTAGTTACATTCAACTGGGCTTAATAGTAAAGATATTTGTTGCTGCTTATTCTCATGGGCGGCCAAGGGTTGGTAAAAGCAGGCAATTGAGCTGTAATTTTGCTCCCTTCTCAACTGCCCACCTAAAGAAAGGCATGCAATCAGCTGCTGCAAAAATAAAACCGCATGTTACGTTCAGCAGATAGTACTACCACTGAACGTATCCTATTTAAATGTATAGGGTCTTTATTTAACCGCCCTATAAACCTCCACGAAAGAATGCATTTCAGAAGGGCAGCAAGGGCTGCCACGCGTCAGAAAGAGCACGACAAGCCATGAAAAGTCTTCAGTGTTATAGAACAAGCCATTAGACAAACTTTCACTACTTGATGGCATTGGTATACGACAGAATTAGGGGAAAAAATTCCAAACTTTAAAATTTCTTGACATATTTGTAAACCCTAGCCTTTGTGTGCCAGGGCACTATGGGGTTGATTTACTAAAACTGGAGAGTGCAAAATCTGGTGCAGCTCTGCAATCAGCTTCCAGGTTTTAGCCTATGTTTACATTGGGGCCAAATCTGAGCCTATTGCCGGCAAGGGCACTATCCGAATTGATGTGAAGCCGACTTTGCAGCGCCACATTGATTTCCAAAAGTAGTTTCTGCACTACTTATGGTGACTTTTGGGGCAATTTCAATAGACATCTGTGCATGAATCCACACAGATGTCTCTCAAATCGCCCCCGAAGTTGGACTGAAATCGCAGTTTGAAATCGTGTGAGTTCTTTCAAACCCGCCTTTAGTTTGAGCCCGATTTCATTCCCGCATGTCAGTCCCGACTTCGGGGGGTGATTTCAGAGACATCTGTGCGGGTTGCTGCACAGATGTCTATGAAAATTGCACCCGAGAGTTGCCAAAAGTACTACAGAAACTACTTTTGGGAATTGGTGTGGTGCCGCAAATGTGGTGTCGCACCGATTTAGATGGTGCAATTGCCGCTGATTTGGCATGCGATTTGACATGCTCAATTTCATCAATGTGAACCTAGGCTAAACGTGGATTTAGAACCGGTTCACACAACAGCGACTTGGGATCCGACTTGTGTCACCCCAAGTCGCTTGACATCAGAAATCCCATTGAAGTGAAAGAGATCTGTCTTAATGTACACTACTGAGGTCGCTCCGACTTTAGAAAAGGTTCCTGTACTACTTCAAGGCGACTTCTATCCGTAGGATTCAATGGAAGTCGCCTCCAAGTTGGATCCCCATCTATATTGAAGCGACTTTACAGGAAAAGAAAAGAATTTACTCAGTGAACAACCCAGGCAGCCCCCTCCCTTCTCTGATTGGCTCCGGCAAAGTCGCCTGGCATGGAGGTCGCTTCAGGAGGCGCTGAATTCGCCTATGAAGTCGTGCCTGAAGTCGGAACGCCCCTGTGTGAACCGAGTTGTCAAAGCTTAATTGAACAAGCTGAAGTTAGAAGCTCATTGGCTACCATGCACACTTCCACCGAATTGTTCACTCTCCAGTGTTAGTAAATCAACCTCTATGTTTGTAAATCGGTTAATAGTGTGTACATGTGTGTTAAGTCCTTAGCAGGATATTTATGTCGATTTAAGGGTATCAATAAATTTATAGTGAGCAAAGTATGCAATATGTTTCCATTCAGTTATATCAGGGGCTCCCTAGGCAGGTGAATGGCTGTGGATAGTTTGTGAATGGATTAGAAATGATATAGCGATGACCCCTAATGTATAAGGACAAATGTGTGAACCAAGTGATAATATACTCAGTGGCAGCACACGGCAAAGTGGGAAGGTGTGAGAGCAGCAGATAACGAACGTTCTTACTGTTTCCATAGATTATTGGTCATGCTACTCACACTGACGTCATTGCAGTGCTGCTGAAACTATACATGCCTGCACTGTGATCACCGAACGATCATAGCAGCCTTCTATTCTGTTTTTTATGCTCTCGCCCATTATTTCTTAGTCTGCTGTAATGTTCTCATTTGCATATCTATCTGTCTATCATTATAAGGATTTGCCTACAATCTGTAAAACAAAGCAAGCTCCTGTAAGCTCTAAAGGCATTGCAATGGTGTCCAAAGATCCGTAACGTATATTACAGTAAAGGAAATTTGATCCTAATGTCACGATTTTATTGTAGATTCAGCAGCATGCAGTAAAACACGGCTTTCTAAAGTAATCCAAGTTTAGAGTCCAAGATCGCCTTATAGAATACTGATTTTTTTCGCAGTTCATCTAGGGTTATATAGTAGAAATGCATGAACTGACTAAGGTCCACTCCCCTGGCTATTTGATTCCTATGATCTGCTTTACATTGGAAATATCTATGCAGGGTTGTACTTTGTTTTTTCCTCTTTTTTTTTTTTTTCCTCCCTACTGACTATTCAGACATCAGCTGTTTTGTTATCTGAACACATGAAACACAGAAAGGTGTCCAGAGGGAAATGTTATAGGCTTTCCATTTATTGCTAAATTACTTTTTCTATGCCTGTTTTGGGAGGTGTTGCACTAGGGACAGTAAGATCTAAGGAGCTGATGGTAAGGAGAATGCTTTTTATATTATTTATTTCTTTTTGGAGCAGAAATATCTGCAGTGCTCTCTACACAAGATTATATCATGGCTGTGTAGAGTGTCATTTGTTCTACAAACACCGGAAATAAATCTGACCAGGGTGTATGTAGGTTGTATTATTTAATACATCTGAGCATCTATGGATCACATGGCACATATTCATTGGTCTTTGTCTACCTTTTGTACTTAATATAATATATGTAAACTAAAACTAATGAGTAAAATGTAGACTTTGAGAGGTGCTTGTACACAGGTCTTTCATCTTCCTGAGCACCCCAGGACCCATGGACTCAGGGTGTTCAATCTGCAAATCTTGCTTTTCAGCTCAGACGGGAAGGATGCAGGGAGGAAGCTTTGGAGATAGAGGCTGTCATTGGCAGATGAAGTGCTCCAGATTAGAGGCTCCTGGGGCACTTGAGAAGATAAGCAGTTAGCATGGATACCTCAATGGCTGACTTTCACTCTGTGTTTTTTTTTGTTTTTTTTAATAGATTGCATTCCAAACATATTCAGTTCCTGTGTTTACGGCTTTGGGCTTGTGTCATTGCCATTAGTTTGGCATCAAGTTTGAGAGACTTCTGAGATCATTCAGAACTCATTGACCGGTGTATTTGACTTGAGGCCAATTGGATTTTGCATTCCCATAGACTTGTATGAGAAGGCAAATGCTGTCTAATGCGAAAGCCTGTTGCCACAAGCCCTTACTTTAAAGCCCCGTACACATGATGCGAATTTCGGAAGGGAATTTTCGTTCGACGGTCAATCGCCCGGAATTCTTACCGTAAGTATACTCCTTTCGGCAGCTGATTTTTATTTTTCATAAGACAAAAGCTGGTTGTACAGACTAGAAAATTTTTTTGTACAGCAACTCAACATCCGATTTTCGTATCATTAGTACGGTTTTCGTACGAAAAAAATCATACGGTCAAGACTATGCATGCTTAGAAACGAAAAAATGCATACAAAGATATTCAAAACATTACGTCACTTCTGACGTTAAATTCAGTCGTGCAAAAATTTTCATATCGTTAGCACGCTCTTCACTTTCGACATGAGACAAGCATCCAACAATAAACGAACATTCTGTCTTCCGAAATTCATATTGTGTGTACAGGGCTTTAGATGATGGATAGTCCTAGACATAAATGCTTTTTAAATGTTTACATTTTTGTTTATTTTTGTTAGTATCCTTCTCCCACCCTTGTAAATATCAAGCCTTTTCCATGATGGTTAAATCAGAGGACCATTTCATAAGTTGGAGAAATCTGTGGGTTATTGGCTTGGGCGACAGGTGGTACTGCTGAAGGGGAAACACAATATTGATGAACAATGTTAATTGAAGTGAAGTAGTAGACGTCACTGTAGGATACAAGAAAAATAACTGCTGCAGGGATATGGAGTTGTATCAAAAATTTCTGAATGTGTACCAAAGTTCATCTAAAATCTAATTAATGCAGTATATAATGAAACTGGGTCTCATAAAATCTAGGCTATATTATTTTTAATAAGGAAATGGTACACATTATAACAGATATGTAAAGCAAAAAAAATGTCGAGAAAAACTCCTTAGACAATTTGCTTGTAATATACCATGTGCAATAAAACTTAAAGGGTTTTGAATATAAGCAGATTTTTTGACAAGCCTGAAAACAATTTTCAAGGTGCAACATGAAGCTAAATACACTTGTTATTTATAATTGGGCAAAAGAGAAAAAACGGAGCTGGATTTAAAGTCCTGGAGTTTATGGGTACAGAACACCTGGTGCCTTTAAACCTCACTTACCAATACACATCATTGCCCTAAAGTGATCCTGTGCCTTGGGCAAATTAGTAGGTTCACTTTAATGGTTACCCCATAGCTGCTATTATTTTTTTTATTCCCCAGCTGTCCACTTGCCCATGAAAATGAGGTGAAGAAGCCCCGTCTGGCTTAGTCTGGCTGAGGATGCTCTTTCTACACACAGATGACAGCACTGCGTACCTAAGCAGCCAACCACCAGTGCTGCTAAAGTGACATTAAACCCATGGATTTAACGGTTTTGGAAAGCTCTCATATTAAAGGCATGCCGTGAATGCTAATTGTCAAATTTTCTTGTGTTCTCTACCAAACAGTCATACCATCAAATGGCTGGTCATAACTTATCTCATGTGCAACATCATGACAACTACAGATAAAGAGGCTAAGATGGCAGCTCCCTTGGCTGTAAAGCAGTGTTTCTCAATTCCAGTCCTCAAGGCGCACCAACAGGTCATGTTTTCAGGCTTCACATTATTTTGCACAGGTGATTTGATCAGTTTCACTGCCTTAGTAATTACCATCATCTGAGGGAAATCCTGAAAACATGACCTGCTGGTGCGCCTTGAGGACTGGAATTGAGAAACACTGCTGTAAAGGATAGGATGGTTTTAGTTTTGCTTTAAGCAAGTGGAGTCTGTTGAATGCTTTCCCATACCCATAAATTACCCATTACTTTTACTTGGTGATCCTGCCTTTTAAGTTTGTTTCAACTTCCTTTAGCAGACCAAGCGATCCACCAAAATGGCAGTTAGAGGGCTGAGAAAAAACATTTCTCACTGACAGGTTTGCTTACAATGGTCAGCTTTTATTCATTTATGTACAGCCTTTATCCCTAAAGGGGGAGAAAACAGTTGGTGTAGCTGCTTAAAAGGTGTTAGCTGAAGTTCAGCTTTATTTCTTCATCAAGTCCATCGAAGTCTGCTAGTGCATCTAACATCCACCCTCTCCACAGACTGACAGTGTTGCTGTTCAAAGGTTCTTGTTGCTCCTTCAGTGGAGGGGAGCCACCCTAAGGCAGCATTCACATCTCGGCATTTTGAATGACGGGCAGATTTGCCATGATTCTGCCTGCGATTTCAAAGCACTGAAGTGTGAATGACAAATCTTAGAACACATATTTGAGATGCCATTCATGTGAATGGCACTTAAAATAGCAGCAACCCGTGTTGCGTGAAGCTTGTTGCCCAAAAAAGTTCAGGAGCTGCTTTTGGGTGACATGCTTCACGCGATGCAAATATTTCAGAGATTTCCTTTCCACTTGGAGAGAATCTGAAGGAAAAACTCCCCAACAGGGACATAGCAATGTGAATTTCCATAGGTTCTAAACAGACACTCTAAAATATCTCCCTCCTGTAGATACATAGGGGTTGATTTACTAATACACTGTACACCTTGCAAAGAATACCTAGTCACATGCAAGTAAACTTAAAAAAAAAAAAAAGAGCATTTTTGCTTGCACAATTGTATGATTGGGTGATGGAAGATGACAGAGCTTCATCTTATTCACTAAGCTCTGGTGCAAATCCTCTTTCAAAGTAAACCATCTAAATGCCTTTAGTAAATCAACCTCATAATCTTGATCGTATTTCTACTTTTCTGATTATAATCTCTGAGCGTCATCAGTGAACTGAATTTAGTCTAGTGAACTTTTGTAAAGAACTTGCTTTAACTGAGATTAGTGCAAGAATATGTAAACATTTGAGTGCGCTTAACCCCAAAGCAGTTCATCGCTGTAGATCAGGGAGTTCATGAAATGCACAGTTAGTAGCCGACTGTGATTCCTCTGGAAGTCTGCTACCCAATCCAAGATTGCTGTACCAGGGTCTTGTAAATACATGTTGTATGTTTTTTTTTTTTATTGTCAGCAGATACATACATATTTGTAACTGCTTATTTATTTTTTTTTAAATAGGTGAATTTCCTCTTTAAGTAATTCTTTAATGATTTCAGGGCAGATCGTGGGCAGGTATATGATCATAGGTGATTGTGGAAAGTAGACACATTATGAGTATGACCCTCCAATACTGAAGGCCAGATGTGTGAGAGAAGTGATAATGTACTCGCACACAGTGACAGCACTCGGCAGAGTGAGATTATGTAAGAACAGCAGATAATGAACATCCTTGGTGTATAAATAGTACAATGTTTGTGTACATCAAAACCAACAAAGGAAAAAAAATGAACAAAAGTCACTGTGTGGTGATATAACCTTGCATATATCAGACAATAATTCCCAACAAAAACAGGTTCTTTTTATTTTGCATCATTTGTTTCTTTCTTTAGTATGATACTAAGATAGGGTGCAAAGTGCAATTATGTGACTGGATGCTATTGCTAAAACGGTATCAAGGGCAAGACCACTGATCCATTTACTAAACTTTGTAGGGCAACCTCAGGCCTCAAGGTTACCCTATAAAGGAGTAGCATCTGTTTAATCGTTTTCAGGCATTGATTTATAAGGGCTTGGTGCATACCCAGTGTATCACCACCTTTTCCTGGCATAAAATAGAAATAAACCTTAAAAAGAACAAACCTATATAACAATATATATTCGGGACTGCATGTATCTAAAATGACATTTGTGACCTATTACCAGAAAGATCTATACCATATGTAACACATTCCCATCTGCTTTTTGACATTTTTGACACATAAGTCTCTTTCGCCCATCTGAAATAAACATGTATGAAATATGAATGTATCTCAGTTGTGCTGATACGAGCCACCTTGTTCATAAATGTAAGCAAGATCTCGGTTTTATTGTTTCCTAAGTTTGGTTAGCTTGGGGATTTTAGTATATAGTCTAGAGAGAGTAACTGGGTATAAACTGGTTGGAGCAGTGCACTCTCCAGTGGGGGAGATTGAAGACCCAGTTGGGTCTCGGCTGCATGCCTAAACTGGAGACACTTAGAATGCCAGGTGTTAGGAACTACCAATTCTTATTTCAACATGAGTAAAGGATCATTGACAGTACAGCTGATGCTGAAGTTCTGGATTGTACACATGACTAACATTCGTGTGTATGTGTTTGTGTAATAAAAAGTAAATGTTATATAGTAAATGAAGAGAAATCCAAATCATAGTTGGTGTCACCATTTTGCCTTCAAAACCACATCAATCCTTCTAGGTACACTTGCACACAGTTTTTGAAGGAACTCGGCAGGTAGGCTGTCCCAGACATCTTGAAGAACTAACCACAGATCTTCTGTAGATGTAGGCTGCATCATATCCTGCTGTTTCTTCATGTAATCCCAGACAGCCTCTATGTTGAGATCAGGGTGCTGTAGGGTCCAAACCATTACTTTCAGGACTCCTTGTTCTTTATGCTGAAGATAGTTCTTAATGACATTGTCTGTATGTTTGGTGGTGTTGTCCTGCTGCAGAATAAATATGGGACCAATCACACACCTCCCTGATGTTATGGCATGATGAATAAGTATCTGCCTGTATTTCTTAGCATTGAGGACATCATTATCATCTTGACCAAATCTCCAACTCCATTTGCAGAAATTCAGCCCCAAGCTTGCAAGGAACCTCCACTATGCTTCACTGTTGCCTGCAGACACTAATTATTGTACCGCTCTTCAGCCAACAAACTGCCTCTTGCTACAGCCAAATATATCAAATTTTGACTCATCAGTCCAAAACGCCTGATGCCATTTTTCCTGCCATTTTTCTGCACGCAATTTCCTATAATTTTGTGCATAGTTGAGTTGCTTAGCCTTCTTTGTTTCCACATCAGAGGTATGGCGCTTTGGCCACAATTCTTAAATGAAGACCATTTCTGACTAGACTTCTCAGGGCAGTAGATGGGTGTACCTGAATCACTTTGGTTTCTACCAGTTCTGTGCTGCACTGCTGGACATCTTCTGATGTCAAAGAGAAGTAAGCATGATGTGTCACCTGCATTAAGGTTCCTTGGTCGACTACTGCGTCTATGGTCCCCAACATTGCCTGTTTCTTTGTGCTTCTTTAAAAGAGCTTGAACAGCACACCTCACAACCCCAGTCTGCTTTGCAATCTTTACCTGGGAGAGACCTTGCTGATGCAGTATAACTACCTTGTTTCTTGTTGCTGTGCCATGGTGTATGACCTGTGACATGAAATGGTCTTCCACAACCTCACCTTAAGGCCCGTACACACGATCCGAAAATCGGACGAAAAATACAGCATACGATGTGATCGTATGATAATCGGATCGTTAGTACACAGCTTACGAGAGCCGATCATGACAGTTCATCAGATAATATTCGATTGGACAAGCATGAAAATTTTGATCGCATGGTGCCCGATCGTACGATTTTCGTTTAATCAGTACAGTTGTCGCCCGACAATACAATACAAATACACTACAACACATGACATCATTTCCGATTTTTTATTCTGTCGTACGAGAATATTCGTGACTTTAGTACACTCTTCCGATTCTATCTGAGATTAGCATGCAAAAAAAAACGGACGATCTGTCGTCCGATTTTCGGATCATGTGTACGGGGCATTAGCAATGTTTGGCTGTTGCAACCCCCTGCACAGCTGTTTCAGGTATTGACTGTGTTTCAACCTACATATGATATTAATCAGCACCTGCTTGGTATAATAGGTCAAACATACACCTGACTCTAATCCTACAAATTCCTTACCCTGGTTTTAAGGCAAAGGATAGTCGCATCAAATTTTAATTTGGATTTTTCTTCTGTTCGCTCACTTTGCATTTTGTAAATTGAGAAAAAGTATTCAGTTTATATATTTTTTTGAAAGCATTCTTAGGTTACAGTGTGTGTGTATTCTAATATTCGGCCAGGCTACCCATATTGATGTTGTTGCAGTTGTATTGAAATTTGTACATGTCTCCACTCTCTCTCCTTTAATTGTCTCTAAGTAAAATCTGCAAAAAATGATGTACTAAAAAAACCTACATTAATTCACTAGCAGCTGTGCAAATATCATCAATGATATAAAGTTATATTGCCATATAAACATGAAAGTGATTACTGCCTGAAACAAGAATTACTTTTTTACGCTTATCATTCTCTTGATTGAAGATTGATAGATACAGTTTTCAATTTCATGAACTCTATTTTCCTCTTTAAATGAATGACTGACTGATTTGCACCTTATAAGTAAAATGTATTAATTTTTGGCTCATAATAATTATTATATTTTGCATGTATTTAATTGCACTTTGATGCAGGGTGGATAAAAATAAATTATTTTTTTTTAAAAATAAAGAAAATATGATTTTTTTGCAATGGGATTGTTGGTGAGTCAACAGCGGGTCAGAGGAGGCGCTGCGGAACAGAGATGACAGTTGTCCTTTAAAAACTATGATTTAAATCAAGTTGATTTAAATCAAGCCTTTTTACTAGTGATTTAAATCATGATTTAAATAGACTTGATTTAAATCAAATCCACCCTGCTTTGATGTATATTTTTTGGCACATTTGGCAAGTGTATATTACACTGAGCGCAGTTTATATGGTACTATCAGCATTGTCTGTCTTTATGATATAGCAGCATTAAAGGGTTTTTTTTTCTAACCAAGTAATACAGGCAAATATTCCTAAGCTTTAAAGATATTGCAATGGTGTCACTCCAAAGATTTTAATATAGATTGGAGCAAAAGGAATTGGACTTGAAAATGTGATCTTAAATGCCAAAAACAATTGTAAAATGGGACTGCTTATGCTGTAAAACTAGTTTTTGACTAGGCTTGTTATCCAGGATTATCTATCTTCAAAAATCTTAACTATAAATTTAGGCTTTGTTTTCATCATTTTTGTGTGGGTTTTTTTTCCAGTTTTCTGCATATTTGCAGCAATGATCAATTGACTGCATCTTTTGCATCAAGTTAAACCTTTATAGGATGTAACATGGTGCAAATGGGACCCTCAGACTGCCCTCTCATGATAGAGCGCAGATGTTTTTTTCCCCTGCAACAGCTGTCACTGAAATCCGGTGTAGCTGTGTGGGCAGAGAATTTTAATGCAGTGGTAGTAATCACTGCCCTCATAGTCCATTGACACTTCTCCCCGTTCCCCAAATGAAAGCCCGTACCTTGGTATAGACAAGACTCGGAAGGGCCTGCAGGAGCCTGGCATTGCACCCATGGGTGCAATGCTTTTGCAGGCTCCTTTTGAACAAAAAATAAATTAACATTTTTTATTTCCCTGCAAATATTTGTGCATTTATTTATTTTCCTAATAAGGGGAAAAATGTGCATGTAAAAGGCACCTAAAAACGTCCCATACAGCAATTGCTCCAAATAGTGAACACAGAGGTGGGAACAATACAGAGGCTGCACAACAGTCAGGGATTGATTTACTAAAACTGGAGAGTGCAGAATCTGGTGCAGCTCTGCTTGGTAGCCAATCAGCTTCTAACTTCAGCTTGTTCAATTTAACTTTTACTAAAAAAAAAAAATGGAAGCTAATTGGTTTCTATGCACAGCTACACCAGATTTTGCACTCTCCAGTTTTAGTAAATCAGCCCCCTCTGTGCCTTTGGTGCCTTCATCAGACAGAGATACAAGGCATACTTTACTTTCAGCCACAGAGTGTATGCATGCCTTATCTTTGCTGTGTTGTGTACTCTTTATAGCATGTACAAACTTGTGCTTTGGCTGGGTGTTGCCTTCAAGTAGCCACTACAGATGCTATCTGGTCTTCCCTTACTGGTTTATAGTAGCAGACCTGGAAGCGATCCCTTTGCTTTTTATGAAATGCCTGTTTATGTCATGAGTTTGTGAGTATAAGTACTGTTGCTTTTCATTTCTTTATACATTTTATTAAGGCAATGTGCTAGGTAGGTGCGGTTTCTTTTTCTTTTACAGTGTAAATAAGGATACCGATTGTGCTGAGGGGGCAGCAAGACATATTGGCGCTGATGAAGAGTTGATACAAATTTGTCTCAAAGCACTTGAGCGCAGGAGAGCTTTCGTTGGCTGCCTTTTAGGCCTCATACACACGGGCGTACATAAATAAATAAACAAAACGTCGGGCCCGACGTCAAGGAAAAAAAGGCGATGTTTTTCGGCGTTATGTATTGACGTTTTTCGGCGTTAGTGAGCGTCGGCGTCAATAGGCGTCAATAGGCGTTTTTTTAAAAAAAATCATCCCTCTGCTATTTTCCAACCTAAAAACGTTGGCGTCAAAAAACGCCAGTAAACGCCGGTACAATATTAGTTGGCGTTTGTTGGCGTTAGTTGGCGCTTTGTGGCGTCGGCGTCAAAAAACGCAAACATTTTGCAGTCTCAGAACGCGAGGGCTGTGGGTTCTACTTTCTGCTCACTAACGCCAACGCCACCTACAGCTCAAAAACGCCAACGTTTTTATGGGGCCATTGACTAACATGGGGAGCAGAAAAAAACGTCAGTAGACGCCGGCGTCAAAAAACGCCTGTGTGTATGAGGCCTAAAGAGGAAGTAAACCCAGATGGGGTTTACTTCCTCTATGTGTCCCCTGTAAAGTAGAAACATAATGGGCTACTATGCATCGCATAGTAGCCCATTATGTGCCACTTACCTGCAAATGAAGCCTGCAGCGTTCATCACTGTCCCGTCTGCTGGCAGCGTCCATCTTCTGCCCTCTTCTTTCTGGGGCCGCGACTGCGGCGCTGTGACTGGCCGGAGCCATGTGACGTCACTCCCACGCATTCGCGGGAGCCACCAGTCAGGGCACGGTTACAGTGGAGGAATGGCATGACGTCAGCACAGCTTCAACACTGCATGTCTCCTGAACCGTACAGGTTTAGGAGATATGCAGTGCACCTACAGGTAATCCTTATCAAAGGCATACCTGTAGGTTAAAGTGGTTGTCACAAGTTGATAACCACTTTAAGTGAACCTTTGTTGTGCCCATAGAGGGTAGAGTAACAGGTTCACTCTTCTGTTGGGACCCTTATGTAAACAACAAACTTCTTATTTCCACTCTATTAATCTGTTAACAAAACGCTTTCAACATTATGTCTGTTCAATATATTCAAGCAAATTCAGCCACTCATCTTAAGACTGGTAAATTAAATTTGTGTTTTTGGGTTTTGATATACTTTAGGACAGGCATAGACAAATCTCAGAGACTGGCTAGCCAACTGAAGAAAGTAGGATGTAGCAAACTACAGTTGGTTGCTATGTCTGTTTATTTCTCAGTCCCATTTTACTGTTAAAAGTTCAACTAGATCACTAAATGTGACCCAGACAAATCCTTGTTGCCATTGTCTTTTTTTTTTCTGATCCACACATGTATGTTGTGCGCGCACATAGTACTGATGACCTGTACACACACTCACACACACACGCACACACACACTACTGACGCATATGCGCTCTGTGTCATGGTGCTGACCTATATGTTCTCTCAATCATTTGCACACAAAAAATCACAGTGCAGAAGAAACACTTGTAACTGGTTGAGGAAATCTAGTGGTGGTCGTCGAAACTCAAATACTTGGTTGTAATGTACCAAAATTCTCAAATACTTGGTTGCAATGTCTCTTTTGCAAGAAAGAAACTTCCCTGCCTGTGTGCAATGGCTCACAGCATGTAAGCTGAGCTGAGCATGAGCAGCTCAGCTTACAGAGGCTGACCTGATCCCCAGTGTGCCAGAATGATGGCCTCCTGTGCAGGAATGACATCCTACACTGGTCAAAAACTGGAACACAGAAGAAGATGCCAGTGAGGGACAAAACCGTTGGTGGAAAAGGGAGTATAAAAGCTGCCTTTAGTTTCGCTTTAACCTTGTCCGTTAGAGGCTCTATTCCCGCCGCCCCCCCCAGCCTTTTTCCAGGTCTATTGCACTTTTTTTGGTTTGGGCATTAACTTGGCCTTATGCATGGTATATAAAGCTGCCAGGATCTTCTGTAGGTGGGAATCCCACTGAAAATGACAACATCATCTAGATATGCCAAAGCATTTGCCTTGTGGGATCATGTGGTACATTCTTTGACATAAGGTTGGGGGGCATCATGTAAGTCAAAAGGGAGGATCCTGCACTGGTATGACACGTCTGGTATCGCAAAAGCTGTGCGCAGTGTTTAAGGGATCTTGCTAATACATTGAGCATCAAATTTGAATATTTCATTCAGTTTCCAGAAGTTGTTTCAAAACCTTTGGCTGCCATCTGGCTTGGGGTTAAGCACTATAGGACTTGACCACTAGCTGTTAGATTCCTGTATGACTCTTAAGGGATAACTTTTTCTGTACATTTTCTGATATGGCTTTACTCTGAGCTTCAGGTGCCCAATAGGGTACCCTAAGGCCCTTATCGGGTACCTGAAGCTCAGAGAAAAGCCATTTCAAAAGAGGTAAAGAAAGTTAGCCCTACAGGAATCTTAACAGCTACCTTGACATGAGGCTCAATCAAAATTTCATGCTAAATTAGTTTGGCCTGGTAATTCTGAAAATATCTATTGATTTTTCTGAGGGAGCTCACTCACATCCTAACCTCCTGGTATACATGTCACTGGTACTACTATAGGTAGCTTCCTGCTGAAAGTATGTTTGGAGGGGCCTTTTTGGGCTGGTATACCTGATAGTTTGATATCACTGACTGTCTTATCTCATAGGCTCCCTGCCATACGTTTACTATCTAAACTGTGCATCAAAACTAAGACTCTGTATTGTTGCTTAAAGGTTGCAATTTTAGCAGAGCAGTTATAAACTGTAGGTTGTACCTCATGGGCTTGCTACATATGTTCCTGTACTCTGGCACGGGCATTGGCAGTTATAATTTTTGCACAGTATGATGGCAGTCAGCTCATGTGTTCACATTCTCATAGTCGCTCTCTTCTCTGCTCCTTCACAGGTAAACTGCTTTTTAAGCATCTTAACCATTTCCCTGCCGTGTATGCTTGACAAATGACAAGCAACTGCATTATGGCAAACTGCTTTTAAACATCTTAACCATTTCCTTCTTACAATAGTACCCCCTCTCTCCTTAAATTCTCATTTCTGTACTCCACTTCACTACAACACAATGAGTGCAGTTTACTGTATTTATTTCATGCTTATTTCTACTCTCTCCCTATTAATGCACTCATCACCACCTGCTTATGCTTACCAAACTTCCAGGACATTGGGGAATATGCCTTCATAAACCTTGCTTCCAACTTACCTCCCTCACACTGCAGCTACTGAAACTTAGCTTCAGGAACCAGTCTCCTTAGCAGCCCTCTCCCATGGTGACCTACACTAGACTCTTTCACCCAGACCCCGTAGACAGAACAGTTGGAATCCTTCTACCCTCACTTTAAAAGTTCCACTTCTTAATTACTCTCCTCTTTTGAAGCTTACTGCATTGTTTTTCCTTTGTTTTGTTTTTTTATTTCAGAAAGTTTTATTGGGTTTTCATGAAACATAAGTACAGCGTCATAGGAAACATAAGAAACAGTGCCAATATCCGGTATACATAGTATAAAAAATCGTCTCACCCTTTGAATGGTCACTTGGTACAACTGAGTTTACATTTGGGCCTGAACTGCATTTGTGTAGATTAGCAATAAACCGGCGATGTGGGTAGTGACCCCACGCTTTGACACCAGGGAACACACAGAGCCGGAAGATGAGGGGCAGTACGGCTTATCATAACCATAGATACAAATTTTCTCAACTGCCAAACAAAGTGTGTGTATCTGAGTCTCAGGGGTGTTGGTTCTAAGATGCCTTTCCTTTGGTTTTTATATGAGTATTGTTGTGATTTACAGGCCCTCCTGCTTCCTTGATTTCTCTGCTTGGCTACCCTACATTCTCTCCTGAAATGCCCACTATTATTCACCCCTTCTCTCTGATCAAAAATCTTACCAGTTTCCAATCTCACTGTTTTCAACAACTTATTCCTCCAACCAGCAATTGCCTCTTGAAACCTTCACTACTTTAATCTCTCTTCTATGGACTACCTCAACAACAAAATCTTAGCCCTCTTTTGTCCTGACATGGCTGCTTTGTCAGGAACAGCTTGCTCTCTTCCTGCCTTAAGACTTGTTCCCCTTACTATACACAGAATTAGACCCCAACAGGTAATTCCTTCTTCCATGCTGCCATAGAGACCTATTATACAACTTTCAATTAAAACCCTCTTATCCAGTTCTCCACAACTCTTTTCAACCTTTTCAGCTCTCTGCTTTGTCCTCCACCTTCTAATTCCCTCACTGCCCGGGACATTGACAATAATTTAAATGAGAGATTTTATCATGAATCACATATATCTTTTTAAAAAAAATGTTGTTCTCTTTTGATTGTGCTACCACACGGAAGGTTGCTAAATGCCTGATGCCCACATAACCACCCGGACCCTGTTCCCTCACTCTGGTTATCCTCTTGCTCTACTCTGCACTCTCATAAAAATAACAAATCATATGCTCTTCCAAGCCACTAACTAAACATATGGCAGTTCTTGATTATGTGCCCCCTAATGGGTTTCCCAAAACACAGGCAGCAGATGTATCTTTTTAGCATTCTGTCAGCAGTCAGACTTTCACCCAGCAGCAGGCTCTGACATCAATCAGATTGCATATATAATGGCTTGTGGACAGCTGAGACTAAAAGTGAAGTATAGCTACCAGGTAAGATGTGGACCTAGAAACTGAAACTCCACGCAAAACCCAGACAGGACCCAGACAAGCAAAATCTGAAAAAAAAAAAAAATGTTCTCCATAACCGGAACAAATCCTAAAGCCCATCACCATGTATAGGTAAGAAAACTAGGTGAGGCAAATAAGCTGGCCACATTCCTGCCAGCCAGTGGCTCACAATATGAGTGTGTATGTGCGCATATAATATTATATTAGACATGAAAATCCAAGCAGTTTAGGGGATTGATCTAAAGATTGTGGAGTAGATGCAGGAGATTCTGGCTGAGAAATATCTGTTGAGAGAATTACTGTATACAAAGTAAAGTTTGAACACTGTCCTGCTAAAGTAGATGCCTGTTTAATAAATGAGAGCTGATTGGAATGGTTTAAATATTCTTCACCATTAACTTAGTGTGATAGAAATCCAGCAGTGATGTAAACGATCCACGTTATTTTGATCAAAGTGCACGAAATCCCAGCTGTGTAAATGCAGCAAGTAATAACTGCCGCAAGTAATAACTGGTATGATAGCTCCAGCTATTAATATTGTAGTATACTCAGAATCAGGAAGAACAGGTAATCAGTGGTTCATATAATTTATGTACATTACTACAGCATAATGCCATGTGTTGTTTACATAAAGTTATCCAACGATAATTAGCTCAAAAAAGATTGAAATGAAGGCCAGGGAAAGGTTAAAAACTACACTTTCATGGTGTCATATACAGTCACCTTGGGCTTCAAGTGTACTATTATTTCTATTTTTGTCCTTATGTTAAGGAAATTCCTAGAAGTGCCTGTCATACATAACCATGCTCTGTATTTGGTTTATTATTCTTGTTTAGGGAAGAAATATATTCAGGATTTTCAGTGTTAGAAATATGATTGGCGGGGATCCAAAAGGTAGTAAGAAAATAGCTTGTAAGAGAAAATTTAGTGGGCAGAATTAAAGATCATTGGCATTTTAGAGTTTGTGTACTTTTCAAAATTGCAAAGAGAATGAAATGCTGTCTACTACAATGTACATAACTAACCTTTCCTACGTTTTATAGTTTTCAGTGTACCCTCCTTGGTGTATTGTTCATTAACATTACTGCCCTATTTTCGATCCAAAGGTAATGATACATTAGTGGGTGAAAACTGACTAGTATAATCCACTTGTATTAGTAAGTTTTACCTAGGTGCATGTATATGGGGATAAAGCTGAAGTAATGACTAATGGGGAGTTAATGGCTCGTTTTAGGGGATGGTTAAAGAGACTTTGTTAGACCGTTCATCTCAACAACAATCTTTTAAAGTAGTCAAATTTGCTAGCAAGTTAGGAGGCACATTGCAAGCCTAAAAAAGTTGTTTATGGAAAGGGAAGCATTTTAAAATACTTGATTTGTATATGTTCTTACCTGCCAATTTTAAGTTGGTGACAAGGTGTCTATAGATATTCAGGCAGCTGAAGGATAGTTATAAGGAGGCACTTTTCTGCCTAACATGCACACTGGAGCTGCACGATGAAGACTACTACGTTCAGTGTCTTGTGTCTGTATACAGTATATAGTTTTCTTTTTTCATTAACCTCTTCCCGCTCTAACCAAATTAAATACATGTTATGGTTGGAGCAGAGCTGAAGTTTTAGAATTCTATTTGATTGGATAAATGGGTTACATTGCATCTTAAGATTTCAAATTTACCATCTTCAACCAGCAGGTGGTCCTCTTTTTCACCACATTCAGATAAGGTAAGCCTATTCTTAATTGAATAATTTTACCGCTTTGGTGGAAATAGGCTTTTTTAAGATATGCTGCTTTGAACACACAGCACTGCTCAGATGGTTCTATATAAATAACTAGTCCGAAAACAGCTTCTGAGTTTTCTTACTAGTAGTCTCAAATACTGTATCATGATAGCACTTTTTTTTTTTATCTGTGTGTTTTGGGGAGATTCTCCCGTTCAAAAGTTGTCACCAGAGCAAAGGCGAGGGGAAATCAGCCAATGGGCACAAATGTTCTGGTGACACCTGCCTAAAGCTGGCCATACATTATACAATTTTCTTATTCAATTTCCTTTAGATTAATCTTCAACTATGTAGTGAAAGGACCTGCCTGATTGCATACAAATTAAAAATGTTTAGGCTTGACCTGCTATTACATGGTTTTGGTAAATCTAAAAGAAACTTTGTATAATGTATGGCCATCCTAAAGCCTAGCACACACTAACAGCTCCATGCAAGGTTAGTTAAGCGATCTCCCCCGCTGAGCTGTTGTGTTCTGACTGGGGGATGGCCTCCCACCAGAACACTCTAATCAACACTCTCTGCCATTGGCTGAGAGCGCTGATCGGGAATTGGTCGGCTGCTGGACAGACTGACGTACACACGGCCGAATGTTGGCTGTTTTTTTTTTTTTTTTTAACCGGCCGTTGTCTTCTGACATTCGGCCTGTGTGTGTGGGGCTTAAGGCAGGAATTCCCTTCACTTGGTGAGATTTCCTCTTGATTCCTTCAACTTCCAGGACGGAAAGTAAAAGGCCATCCTACTCAGCAGGTCACAGAAAGCAACAAAAAAATAACTTTATAGAGGTTTTACTCCTTCTTGCTCTGCATGAAACTGGGCTATACAGAGGTTTGTATAACATTTTATAGCAAATGTTGTACACATTTTAAGGAATAAAATAAAAGTAAAGTCCAAAACTGTTTAGCATCCAAAAAAAGAATTGCTTGAAAAAACCCAGTTTCCTTGTAATATGAAAATTATAATGGTTCCAATAGTATTGTAGAAGCTTTGACATTACATGGCTAAGAGATTTCTTTTTTTTTTACCAAAACGGTTTTATTGAAATGGATGTCAATGTACAGAACATGGTTAGATATCAATCAGTAGGTACAATGTAGTGAGAAGCATCATATGATGCACATACCAGGAGTGGTACATAAAGCAAATCATAAGCATCAAAGTTACATGTGTACAACAGGAATGTAGTAATCTATGAAGAAATATCAAGTAGACTTCTGAGCTTCAGGTAAGGGAGGACTTCTCATCTACTAAATTATACATTAGCATGAAATAACCATCAGAGAAGATTTTTTTTCAGATTGGGGGGAGCAAAGAGTAAATGTCCAAGGGGAATAGGTTTCCGGATTCTCACTCCTGGAAAACCATCAGTCCATAATATGGGGCAGGGGAGGGCTTTTCAAAAGGGTGTGCTTAAGGTAAAATTTGTCAACTATGGCCAGTGTAATTCTCCCAGGTGTAAAATTTCCAGCACAGGGGTAACAAAAAAAGGAAAGGGGAGGCTGAGGTGAAGGGAGTAAGGAGGGGGGTTAAGTAAGGAGTAGGCAGGTAAGAAAATATGAGGGACGGGTGGGGGACAAGGGGGGGCTGGTGAGGTTTCATGGGGTCCCTCCACAGGAAATCAACCCCATCTAGAATCTCTATCATGGATTGCAGATCTATTTCACTTTAGCTGGGTAGGGTTGGAGGGCTCAGCCTAGTTTTATATGTTTCCGTTGTTTGAAAATCCAACATGCCCACGTGGACATAAATTTGGATGCTGAATCATTTGCGATGCTTATTCTTCCATTGCGGCAATTTTAAGTATGTGGTGGAGCCATTCCGACAGAGGGGGTTGAGTCGTGCCCCAGGATGTATATCTTGGCTGCATTGATCATATGCATCACCAGGGATCTGCAGTAGGATTTGTGGGAGACAGAGGTGGGGTGTAAAATAAATTGAGCTGGCGAAAAATCCAAAGTGTTTGTCATCACGTGAGAGATTGTTGCATGAAGTTCTAACCAAAAGGGGCAGATAAGTTGGCCTTCCCTACAGATATGGTGGAATGAGCCAACAGCAGTATGGCAGCTCCAACAAATATTGGAAAGTGCCGGATCAAATTTATGAAGACCGGTGTGCGATACCACTTTGATAGCAGTTTATAGTTCTCTTACGTCAAAACCAGTGGCGGCCTGTACATTATGGGTGCCACCCCCCTATCCATGCATCCGGCCCCCTGATTTACATAAAGGGACGCTGGATGCATGGATTCCAATGGTGGTGTGTGTTTTTGAAACATGTGATTAGAGCCAGAGGCTCTAATGGGCTTCAAAAAAGGGTGGGCTCCAGGTGCAGAGCACTGCACCCAAAGCCCACCCAGTTGTGTGACGATAACAAATGAATATTCGTTATTGCCACACTGATCCTCCTCCTGGCCAATCAGGAAGCAGGTCTGAGACCCGTCATCCGATTGGCTGAAAGGACAGGTGATCGTATTGGATGCCTTGCAGGAGGAGAGAAGAGATGCACGGCGGAAGCCGCCATAATCTAAGCGAGGACACAGGAGCCACTGCCTGAGCCACAGCTTGCCGTCCATCACCTGCCACCAAGATGGGGTAAGTGCCTGGCAGACAGTGGGTGGGCGGGGGGTAGGTGGGCTGAGGGTGCTTGGTTAATTGCCACTGGCCGCCCAGAAAGGTGGGGTGGTGTTTGATTACCGCCCCCTCCGAAAAAAACCCCACCACCTGCCACTGGTCAAGACATTAATGGATCCCTTGTGGACAGTAATATATAGGCGCTCTCATTGTTCAGGAGAGAGGGTCAGTTGTAAGTCTCACTCCCACGCTACACAGGCCTTTCAGGTGTCTGAAGGTGTATTTTGGAATAGCAGGTTATGGGTCACAGAGATGAGGTGTTGTTGGGGGGAGGTCTTGGTGCAGAGGCATTCAAATGGAGTTTAAGGTCTGAACACTGAAGAAGCGATGTCTAATGAATGGAGAAAATGGCAGAGTTTGCAAATAAATCCAGAAAGACAACTATGTGCCAGGTAGTCTGGTTGCTATGGTGTTCTGTGACAGCAGTGTACCTTTGTGAAAGAAAGTGTGCACCCGAGTGGTATTGGCAGTTTCTAGGCCTGACAAGATGTTTGCAGTCCTTTCAGGCAGAAAATCTGGATTCAGGTGAGTAGGTGTTAGGGGGCCTGGAGTATATGATAAACCGCGCTTCTTGCATACTGTCCAGAAGCAGGAGAGGATGGGACCAATGAGAGGGTGGTCTCGAAAGGCAGGGGGGATGTGTCTGGTCAGATTCCAGGGTAGAGAGCTCAACAGCAGATCAGAGAAGGAGCTATTAAGCTATACCCAATCTTTAATTTTATGGTGTCCAGTCTACTACCCTAGATAGGTGGCTCACCAAACAATAATTGTGCAAGTTAGACAGGCCAATAACCCCCTTGTGTTTCAAGGTTAATTGATCATTGCGTGGATGGCCATGTCGTCATAAGAAATCTACACATTTCTTTTCGTAGGAGTTGAGAAATGTAGTGGGTAGCTTGTTCGGGATTGCCTGCAGGATGTACAATAGGCGCAATAGCACATTCATTTTAAGAATGGCTGCCCAACCGAACCAAGAGAAAGCAGGTCTGTCCCACTTGCGCAGGCCTCCTGAGATGGTTCAAATAATGGGTAGATAGTCCCTAGGGAACAGTTCAGACAGGTGTGTGGGTAGTTGTATACCCAGATATGATAAAGCTCCAGGCTGCCATTTGAAAGGGAAGTTGGCCTGACATTGGGTGATTATCAAAGGGAGTAAGGATACATTCAGGGCATGGGACTTATGAAAGTTTATCTTAAAATTGGATATGTAGTGGAATGATTCAAAGTCTTTCAACAAGTTGGGAAGCGTGATGTGTGGCTCTTGAGACAGAGTAGCATATCATCGGCAAATGCCACTACTTTGTAAGAGCGACCTGCCACCCTCAGCCCTTTGATGTCTGTGTTCACTCTGAGATGCTGCAAGAAGGGCTACAGTGTTAGCATGAAGAGCAGTGGGGATAGAGGGCAATCCTGTATAGTACCGTTGTGGATTGAGAAGGCATTAGACAGGTAGCTGTTGACACGTATCCGTGCTGTTGGAAAGAGATCTCTAATTGTGGCGGTAACATTTTTACAATACGTTGAGCCTGATTTTCTTCTGCGTTGAGAATCTTCACTTTTGTGTGAGTATTCACTTTAGAAAAGCAAATGAATGCTTACTTTTTTCATTTGCACACGATTGGTTATTCAAAGTCTATGGAAATTTGCTTTTCACATGATTGGATAATTGCAGGAAATATTCACTCAATTTAAGTAAAGATCCAACTAATTTAGTAGATTGGCTATTGATTATGACACTGGCTTAATTCCTTTCATTTTATCTTCTTCCATTGTGTTGGTGGTAAACAAATTTGAACAAATGGGACAGGCCCAACTGGATTTTGATCAACTCAAGCCATTGCGATTCACTTAATTGCAGAATACAGGCAGTCTCTGGGTTGACGTCCGGAACATTTACCCCCATTCATAACCAGGCCATTGTTTGCTATACGGCACTGCGTTATTTATTTTAACTGATAATTGCGTAGTCGTGCAACGTGGTACCCAAATAGAAATGTGTCCATTTTCTTTCCACAAAAAGAGCTTGCTTTTGGTGGTATTTGATCACCACTGCATTTTTATTTTGTTTTGCGCTATAAACAAAGACCATCAATTCTGAAAAAAACAAACATTTTTTACTTTCTGCTATAAAACCTATCCAATAAAAAAAATATAATTTCGTCATACATTTGGGCCAATATGTATTCTGCTACATATATTTAGTGTCTACAAACTATGGTGTGTGTGTGTATATATACTGGAATTTTTATTTATTTTTATTTGTTTAATCTAGTAATGGGCCGATCAGCGATCTACAGCGGGACTGCGATATTGTGGCGGACAATCGGACACTAACTGACACTTTGGGCACTTTGTGGGAACCAGTGACACTAATACAGTGATCAGTGCTAAAAATATGCGCTGTTATTGTACTAATGACAGAAGGGGTTAAACATCTAGGACGGCTGTGCCTAGCCAATGTTTTTTTTGTACTGTGTTAGGTGCTTTTTACTACTGAAGTGATAGATTTTGTGTCCCTGCAGGGGATAAAATCCATCACCCCCCCCTCCCCCCCCATCTGAACAAGGCTCCATTCTGTGTCTCTGCCCTGACGTTCGGCATCATAGCAGAAGCAGCCCGCAAATCACGTGTGTATATATCGCCCCGAAAATCACATGTGTGTATATATATATATATATATATATATATATATATATATGTGATTCTGCGCAGGAGGACCGCCCTATACCAGTATATCTGGAAGTGGGTTAAGTTGAATTTGTATGCAAGTTCGAACAGGTACATTTTTAAGTGTAACTCCTGTCCAAAAATTATGTTTAACTGACCATGCAGTGATGTGGGATTGTTGACCTATCTGCCGGACAGTAGGTAGCAGCATGCAGTGGGCAGCAAGATGGCCACCCGGCGGTTTTCGGGACCAGTGTGACATCGCGCTGTCTCCGTTCTTAGGTATGAGTCATATGTAACTCGGATGTTTGTGACTCGGGGGACTGCCTGTAGTTTGTTCAATTGGTTACCCAAATCATATAGGAAAAATGAGTAACCAGATCTTGGAAATAGATCAATGTTTGACACAGAATGCTCTTTTTTTAAATTAAACTTGTACATGTTGTACATTGTTGTTAAATTTAGTGTCAAGGTGACCACAAAATACTGCTTATTTAGACCAGAATGCATACACTTTTCAATGCTCAGCTTGACTTGACTTCAATGGCAAAATGAAGGTCAATGCTCCCTTGCACTACAGTGCTATTGTAGAATGAAGAGGCGGCACTAAAAAAATATGTATTTTATCATGTCCACTGAATTTTGTTTGTGCTAAAAAAATACAGCAAATTGCATGGCAAGGCACCTGGGGTGAACAATTCCTTAATTGTTGCTTGAAGGGAAAAGGCTTGCTGAGCTGGCATAAAAAGGCACGTTTATCAGCACATATGCAAATTATTAATAGAATAGTAATTGTAGATGGCATTGACAGCTTATGAGTATATTAAAAGGTTGACAATGCTGCTAAAGACTATGCAGTATACATTTACTGGCAGACGCACTGCATATGTGCCACCCATTTTTCTTAAGATTCCACTAAGTCAGCATGTGTTTAATATTTGATGTGCGGTAAACTAAGCATGTCTATACTTTTCTAATGACACCTATTGTTTTCCACTGCAATGTGCCATGCATGACAATTTTTTTGATTTTACTGTATCTTGCAAGGTTTAATTTAACATTTTTATTTCCAGGTTCAGGATTAACAGCCATTCTCCACATTGAAGCAGCATGGGCACCTCAGTCTCACTAGCTGTGTACATCGTCATTGAAGTGCTGATAGCCTTGGTCTCGGTACTTGGCAACATACTGGTGATCTGGGCTGTAATTGTGAACCAGGCACTTCGAGACACCACTTTCTTCTTCATTGTGTCATTGGCTGTGGCTGACATTGCAGTAGGAGCACTCGTCATTCCTTTAGCCATTATAATTAGTATTGGACTGGAGACTGAGTTTTATAGCTGCCTTATGGTGGCTTGTATTATGCTGATTCTGACACAAAGCTCCATACTGGCATTGCTAGCCATTGCTGTAGACCGGTATCTACGTGTCAAAATCCCTACAAGGTAGGTTCTAAAAAAACTAATTTTAAGTGTGGTTCCTATAAATGTTTGTCTTTAGGATCTTCTTCTCTATGCCCTTGTTCCCTTTGGGCCTACAAGCAATAGGGTTGATTTTACTAAAACTGGAGAGTGCAAAATCTGGCGCAGCTCTTCATAGAAACCAATCCGCTTCCAACGAACATCCGGGTTTCCCTTGTTCCCGTATCTCTTCTTCTAGGATTTCTGTTTGTAAATATCCTTGGTGTGAATTTTAATCAAAAAAATCTTGGATGGAACATCCCTAAAACTGTGCATCTATGGCCAGATGTCGTTACCGATCGTTACGGTCATACCTCGAAACACAGTCTTAGTCGTATTATGTTCGGTGGTATTCCGTCGATATTTTGAGTCAGAGGTCAGGTTATGATTAATATTACCGATTTCCTTACTGCTCACGAGGATGACGTTACAGTCGGTGTCGGTTACTGTGTTACTTCTTC
>BLSH010213318.1:876242-896360 GCA_018402905.1 Glandirana rugosa | reverse complement strand
TGTGACGTCCAAGTAGCCTACTATGCTTTTACACTGCATGGTAATAAAGAGGAAGTAAAACCCATCAGGGTTTACTTCCTCTTTAATGACTGTGTGCTGAGTTATTTTGAGGGGACAGCAAATGTACACTGTTATACAAGCTGTACACTCACTACTTTACATTGTAGCAAAGTGTCATTTCGTCAGTGTTGTCACATGAAAAGATACAATAAAATATATATAATATATTTTTTTTTTCCCTCTTGGGGAAGTGTATTCATTAAAGAGATTTTAGCACTTTTTTTGCATATCCATACTTTTTTTTCCTCTGCTCTTTTTCTAAAGAAATTGCTGTTTGTTTCACAAATCCTTTTTCAAACCAAATATTGAATGGGAAGGTTATCTTCCTATAACCCTCTGAGCAATATCGATGTGTTAATGAACCTGCAGTGTATGCATGCATTTTAAAAGGAGAGAGAGAGCCTGAGAGAAGAAGACGCCTGAAATTTGACTTTCATGTCAGCACAGACTGCAAAAAAAAAGTAGTGAGCCAATAGCATAAGCAGGAAATGAGATTTCTGGGGGGCAATCTGTACATCAATTGTGTATGGAATGGCTGCAGGTTGCCACGTTGCAAGGAAGCAACATTTCATTTTTTGACCCTTTTAAAAAGAATTTAAAGTAGTGCCAAAGTTGGAAGATTATTTCACAAAAATAGATTAATAAAATGGCACATTTAACAATTATATATGTTTTGTCAATTTTTTCTTTTTATGTTATATTTCCATTTCGGACCCACTGACCTAGGAAAAGTATGCAGTTCAGGAGTGTGGACTGACTGGGTGCTAAATAACATTTCCACAAAATATATTGTCTCTACCACACAGATTGTTACATAATTTAGATGGGGAGAGGTCTCCGCCTGTTGCAGCTCCCTGGCCTTCCGGAAACCAAGAGCCTCAATCTCATTATATATCTGCCAATCTCAGGTCGTCTGTGTAAATACAAAGGTACTGAAGAGTGCCATTCTCTTTGATTTGCTGCAGCCTTTTTCAAGGAGAAAGGTGTTTGAGCAATCTAGATTCATATTCCTAAAAGCACTTCTTATAAATCAGATTAAAAGTCCTGGCTATACCCATTAAAATAATACAAAGCAGAGCCTGCCAAGTAACTCACAACCTTGTAGAGAAGTGGAGTACAATGGACATGGGGAAGTGAAGTGCTTCTGCATGACACAGCTGTTGAAGTTTGTGTTTTGTAGGAAACCAAATTGCTTTTATAAATATGAATGCAGGAGTGCTCATCCATCCTTCCCTTTGACATTATAATGATTGCTACTGCTTTGAATATTTATATGAAGCTGAAAGTAGATGCCTGCTAATTGGGCTTACTTCTTGCCAAGGAAAACAACGGGCTGAGCTGCACCTCTTTGCATACTTTAGCCCGCTTTCACACTGAAGCGCCACTTGTTTTTGTGGTGCTGTAGCAGTGCTTTAGCGTCGCTTTTCGGGCACCAGCAGGTCAGTTTTTTTAAGGACCTTAAAAAAAAAAGGAAAAAAGTCCCATTTTGCGGCGCTTTCAAAGCTCTTTTAACCTCCCTGGCGGTATGATTATTTCAGATTTTTGGGGCTGAAAGCAGTACGATTATTTTGCATGGAAATTTGGCGTTTTATATTGTAGGCCTGTAATTCTTAGGAATAACTCACTTAAATCTGTCCAAACCAGAATCTAGTAGACATCCCGGGTATTAAAAAGTTTGAAAAATGAAATCATAAATTATAATATAATAAATAACTAAAAATAATTATCAGAAATAATAACGTAATAGTAATAAAATTTATTCAATATTGTAATCAAAGCAAAAACACTGAAATTTGCTCATTTGCAGAATTGTCGCTGTCGTCACTTTCAGTGTCTGATGATAAATTTCCCCAAAAATCAGTATCACTCAATTCTGCAAATGATTCTTATTTACTATCGCTGTTTTCTAGCTGATCAGAAACCACTTTTGACGCAAAGGGACACTTTTTGGTTGCCATGGACATTCTCATGTTTCCAGGCAGAAAGAATGACATTTATTATATAAAAGTGCATGCAGGGCACTGGGCAAACCACTAGGGACAAAGGGGATGTGAAATGTTTTCATACAGTAATGTAATCTATAAGATTACAGTGTACTGTATGTGCTGTGTGTGTTTCACTTTTTGAAATTCCCGCCGGTCTCCGTCCGCATGCGACGCGACGCTCGCAGACAAGGCGGGGGACATCACTGGATCCAGGGGACAAGGTGAGTAGCGCTGCCTGGATCCAGCAATGCAATCCCGAGTGTGGCTCGGGGTTACCGTTCTTGGTACTGAAAATCCACCCCGAGCCACACTCGGGAACACCGCCAGGGAGGTTAAGGCGCCATGGAAGCGCTGCCCATTCATTTCAATGGGCAGGGGAGGTTTTTTTTTGCTCCAAACACGCCCCAAAGATGCCGCTTGCAGGACTTTTTCTAATGTCCCACAAGTGCACCGCCCGAGTGTGAAAGCACTCATGCAAATGAATGGGAGGCAGTTTTCAGGCACTTTTCAGGCGCTATTTCTAGCACTAAAACGCCTGGAAACTGTCTCAGTGTGAAAGGGGCGTTAAACTTTAGTTTATTGTTGTTCACATGACAGTGATAAAAGATGGGAACCTGACCATGTATTCTATAAAGAAATGTGTAATATTTAGGGGGGGGGGGTTGGGGGCAGTATGTTTGTAAATTTCCTTCCTGAAGTCCAGGTATTTATTTTTTGCATAGTTTTTTTGTTCAGCTTGTACCAATGCAAGTATACATATGCGCTACCTGGTCAATCCCTGTGGAAGCAGAGAATCTCTCTGCAAAGCATTCTCTGAATGGATGAGGTGGCGTTCATGATGTAACTACTCCACCTTGTCCAGTCAGAGAACACTTTCATAAATTGCAAAAAATGCAATTTTGCAGGCACAACAGAACTTCCACAGGGGTCAGTGGGGCAAGGCATATGTATAATTACTTTGGTCCAAGCTAAACCAAAAAAAAAAAAAACAAGCAGACAGTACAACCTCCTGCGCTCAACTGTGATGATCAGGCACTGATAGACTTTCATTCGACAACTCTTCAGGCAAAAGCGGTCACCATGCTTTCTGCGCTTTTAGAACTAGGAAATCCCCAATAACACTGAAACAGAAAAAGAGGGCACACCAGCACAGTGCATTACCTTTTTTGTAAACCTTTCTATTGTAGTAATAAAATAGATATATACTCGCAAATGGCTGCGTATTACAAGCTAGACCGAATGATACACACTCCATTCTTTCAGATCTGCTTCCAATTACGGGAGGTTGCCATCCAGACCAGTGTGTCTTATGAATTTTGAGGGGAGAGTCCCCTCTTCATCAGAGCTCTGTAGGTTTTAGGCAGATGTGAAAATGCTCTACATTTAAGAATGCTTTCAGAAATAGAAGTGTTTATAGTTTATTTTTTATCAATTAACAAAATGGAAAGTAAATGAACAGAATAGAGATCCAAATGTAATCAATATTTGGTGTCATCACCCTTTTGCCTTGAAAGCAGCATCAATTCTTTTAGGTACACTTGAACTCGGCAGGTAGTGCCTCCAAACATTTTGGAGAACTAACCACAGATCTTCTGTGGATGTAGGCTGCCTCAAATCCTTTGATCTCTTCATGTAATCCCAGAAAGACTCATTGAGATCAGGACTCTGTGGGGGCCAAACAATCACTTCACGACTCCTTGCTCTTCTTTATATTGAAGATATGCTTTTAATGACATTGGCTGTAGGTTTGGGGTTGTTGTCTTGATGCAGAATAAATTGGAGCCAGTCACCTGATTTCCCTGATGTTATGGCATGATGAAGTATCTGCCTGTGTTTTTCAGCCTTAAGGACACCACAGATCCTGACCAATTCTCCAACTCCATTTGCAGAAATACAGCCCCAAACTTGCAAGGAATATTTACCATCCTTCACTGTTGCCTGCTGACATTCATTAGTGTACCACTCTCCAGCCCTTCGGCCAACAAACTGACTCTTGCTACAGTCAAATATTTCAAAGTTTGACTCCTTAATCCAGAGCACCCTTTGTTATTTTTTTCAGTATAGACCTGCTTCTGCGTTGGAGATATGGATATACAGTTTTTGTGTGTGTGTGTCTATATATATATATATATATATGAGAGAGATCAAATATACATACACACATATAGGTACGTATATACATTATCTATTTGTATATTTGCTGTGTGTATGGTAAGGAACTCTGAAAATGTGTAGTGGATGAGCACCACAATGCAGGTAGCTCTAAAATGTGGGTCCTAACCAAGCTATACTTAAATGGTAACACCACTTTTGTGGGAACAAAAATGGCAAATAAAGAAATATATAGCGTATACAATTGTGACTCAAGTCATATTGTAGTTGAATGCTATTTAAAAGTTACCTTTCCTTTTCAATCTGCAACACTGTAATTTTCTGTAAAATGCAATGCAACATGGCTACCTGGAGTTGTTCTGTACACAGATGGTGTACAGATCGCCCTCTGAAAAATGTTATTTTCTGCTCAAATGATTGGCTTACTGATTTTCCCAGAAGTCTACACTAAGATACAAATCTGATTTTCAGCATCTCCTGCAACAAAAATGTAATTTTTGGTGAGATCATCCCAAAGGGAAATAATGTCTAAAGGGATGCAGACCTTGCCACTTTCCTCAGTGGAACCCTGCATGTGCAGAAGCTGATTGATAATAATAAAACCACTCCCATACAGATTCACTTTTTATATGGACACAGACAAACAAGCAGCTATTTCTTCAGAATAACAAAAGGTAGGAAAGGTTTGTTAAAATCCCCGCAATGAATATAGATCACCTAGACGAGAACATTTGTTGTTTTTTTTTTTTAACAAAAATGGAGTTACTCTAGTAAGGAACAAGAACTACTGTAATGAATTGTATACTTCTCTTTTTTACATTACTGCACATAATGTGTTTAAAAATGACCTGTCATTGTAATATGGCAAACTAATGGTGCTCTGTACACCATGGGTATACAGAATGCCTCTAGAAATATTTCCTGCTTGTGTAATTAGCTCACTGCTTGTCCCAGAAGTCTGCAGTAAGGTATGTAAAAGATTTTGCCGCTTCCTGCAATAGAGATTTTTTTTCCTGCAATAGAGATTTTGGCCAGACACTCTTTTCTAAAGGGACACAGTGGCTTTCTTCATTAGAACACAAAGATTTGCTCAGGTGATTATGAGAGAAGATCCTTCTATTTTCTATTTAGGAATTAGCCAGGAAAGGACATGTTAAAACGAACAGCTACTTCTTCATAATAGAATAATAGAAGCCGATAATCATCTGCAACAAAGCTTGGTAAAATCCATACAATCTACACAGATCACTCAAAGGGGACTGCTGTGTGTTTTTCATGTTGGGTTTTTTCTCCCTCAAAGTGGAGCTACATTTTAAAATAATTGCAGCTTTTTTATTTTTTCACGCACCTCTGACTCCTCACAAGTACTGTATGTTTAGAAGACATATGCTTAGTAACAGATTGTTTGTTTGATACGGATTTCTAGATTTTTCTGTTTGACTGGACATCTGTATACTGGCTAGATACTCATTTACCATGCTTAATGGTACATGACAGCATATATCATACCTGATAAAAAGACAAACATTAGGGTGACTTAAAATCATACAGTTTTAATCTATGCAGCCAACAGAGTATATCCATTCACCTTTACCCCTTTAGTCAATAGGATCTCTAATTAATAATGACAGTTAGCATAAGGTATTTTTAAGGTCTCTGGGTGGTGCTAGCAGAAGGGTATATTAGAGAGAAAAAATATAATGCTTAAATATTTTTAACAGCCCCCTCTTAGATTACTAAATTGCATATAATGTACATTTTCTACCATCCACCTTTTTGTCACTTCCTTCTTTCACACCTTGCAAGAATGACCTATGCTATACTGCCTACATCCTCTTAGGTTATTACATCATGTATCGTAGAGAGTTTCTTCAAGCATTGACTCTTGAGTTTTTTGTGAGATTTCATCTTGCGCTTACAATGCTGGTACTTGCAATGGGTACACAAAGCTACTACTTGGCTAGACCACTTGTGGTTCATCGTCAAGGGCGTGGCAAGAAAAATGTTCCCCGCTGTCTGTAGAGCCTGATATGCCAGGAGACAAAATGGCAGTGCAGGAGAATTGAGGCAGTGGGAAATGTTTGGATGAAAATGTTATCTGTGGACTGCATGGAATAGTTGAATGTTCTTCTTTCCTTCGTATTTTTTTTTTTTAAGCGCCATATTAATGACTTTTGGGGGTATAGACAAATGGATGGAAGCTCTCTTTAAGTAAGATAAAATAGCTAAAAGCTGTTGTAAAAACACACAATGGGAAAGCTGATCATTTTCAGGCCAATAAGTAAATATTCAGAGCACTTTTAACACATTTTCCTGCTAAGCTTTGGTCTGAACTACCTTTACCACAATGGAGGCTTCAGAGATCAATTTACTAGCTGGCAAAAACAATCTACTGGAATTAGCGAGGCAAACAACATACAATATTTATAGTATATTATAAAAGACTCATCAGAGTGCACAATGGAGCATTATCTTGAAATTACTACTTCAAAAAAGAAATTGTTCATATGCAGTTAATTCACTCAAATTGTACTTACTGTAAGCATGAAGTGAATTTTTTTTAGATACATAAGCACTTCTACAGAGAAAAGAGTAGAACACAAAGCAGTCAAACGTGAACAGCAGAGTTGGCGAACAGTTCAGGCCAAGCAAAAGTTCGGCCCGAACATCGCCTGTTCGGCCCGAACATCGCCTGTTCGGCGAGTACCCAAATTTGCAGGGCATTTGGCGCCAAACACCATGCCATGCACCGAGTGCTGCACAGTGCATTCTAGGTCCTAATTGGGGAAAGTTTTGCCCAATCAGGATGCAGTGAATAGCTGGTTGTTAAGGAGTGGAGCCAGCCACGGCATCCTTAACCGATGAGTCACCAGCTGTCAATGGACTTCCCCGATTACAGCTGCTTAAAAAAAAAAAATTGGCGGCAATAAAAAAGTGGAAAGAATGGCATGGGGTCCCCCCCCAAAATCCATACCAGACCCTTATCCGAGCATGCAGCCCAGGGGGTCAGGAAACCATACCAGGCCACTTGCCCTCAACATGCCCCCCTACCCCAAAGCACCTTTTCCCCATGTTGATGGGGACAAGGGCCTCTTCCCCACAACCCTTGGCTGTGGTTGTGGGGGGCTTATCGGAAACCGGAAGCCCCCTTTAACAAGGGGGCCCCCAGATCCTGTCCCCAACCCTATGTGAATGAGTATGGGGTATTCCTTTATTACAAAAAAAAAATAAACGTGTCCCCCAATGTAGATCCATTGTCAATAACGACACTACTGCCGACCCGAAAAAAGAAAAAAATAAATCTGACGCCAACTAAGGCAAACTGCCCAATGCCTGGTTGCTGTTTGACAGTTCTTAGGTGAGGTCGCCAGGTGGCTCCACCCTTATCTATATGAGAACTGTCAAACAGCAAGCCAGGCATTCAGTGGTTTGCGTTTGTTGACGGTTAAGCATATTTGTTTCTGTGGCGGTGGCAGTGGCGGCGTGATTGATGAAGGATCTACATCGGGGGGACACATTTTTTATTATTTTTTTTATTTTTAATAAGGGAATTGTCAAAAACTGCCTTTTTTGGTGAATGGGTAGGGGTTCTATGTACCCCATACTCATTCACATTGGGGGAGGACCGGGATCTTGAGGTCCCCTTGTTAAAGCGGGCTTTCAGATTCTGATAAGCCCCCTGCCCGCAGCCCAGAGTTGTCGGGAAGAGGCCCTTGTCCCCATCAACATGGGGACAAGGTGCTTTGGTCTAGGACAAGGTGCGAAGGGCCTGGTATGGATTGGGGGGGGGATTCCACGCCATTTTTTTTTTACATTTTTCTATTACCGGCAATGGTATTGTATTGCTGGCAATTTAAATGTCATTTCATTCATTTTTTTTCTTTATGAATGTCAGTTTTGCTGCAGCAGGTTCTATCCATGGTACAGTTGCGCCACTTTACAGGTAGACTAAGACAGACCCCCCAGGGACTATATTTAAAGGATTTTTTCATTTTTATTGTCTCACTTTAAGCACCAAAGCATCATTAAAATCACTGTTCCAGTAAAAGCTATCTTTAAAAAAAAATGCATTGGTACATGTCCCCCAGGGCAGTTCCCGGACCTCCATACCATTTTTATGGCCAATAACTTGCATATACGCCTTCAAATGGATTTTGATTTTTTGGTCCCATAGACTTTAATAGGGTTCACCATTCGGGTCGGGTCCATCTCTATTCAACAGTATTTTATGATCATTGGGAATGTGTAAATCTTTCACAATCAGTTTTTTACTGTTTGGGGCCTTTCAGGTCTCCAAGCATTGTAGTATGCTTGGCACTGGGTGCAGATAAGTGTATGTTACTTTTGTCCCACCCAAGATTAACAAATGTAAGCATCTGGTTGATCAAGGTTGTAAGATGTCTTTCTGGAAAAAGATGGTCATCATTATTGCTATAGTGTTTGAGTTAGTTTGCTTTGCCTTATGCAAATAGAAGACTTCCCACTCTTAAAGCGGAGTTCCACCCTTTCCTTAGGTTTATTAAAAGTCAGCAGCTACAAAAAGTGTAGCTGCTGACTTTTAATAAACCGACACTTACCTGTCTCCCGGTCCAGCGATGGAGCCGCACGGAGCCTCGCTCCTCTCCCCCTCCCCTTCGCGGCGCCGGCATTGCTACTGTGGGCACCCGGCCGCGGCTTCACGGCCAGACGCACACTGCGCATGCGCGAGCGGCGCTGCGCTTTGTGATTGGTCCCGAAGTCTTCTAGGACCTGTCCTGTGTCCCAGAAGACTTCGGGAGGGAGGGGGAAGGAGTCCTTCCTCTTCCGATCGCCTAAGGCGACCGGGGCGGAAGTACCCCTAAAAATAGGGTATCCCCACCCCCCCTCCTCCCCAAAAGCTCAGTTTCAGCATCTGGAGCTGGGGAGGAGGACTTAAAGCGGAAGTTCCACTTTTGGGTGGAACTCCGCTTTAAGCAGTAGAAGCTGTTGTTCAGATGTCTTCATTATTTTATTTATCTCAAATATTAAAGATCTGGAAGCACATGTAGTCTTAACACAATAGTTATAGTAGTAGTGGTAATATTAAAACTTGGGTATTGGTTCAGTTGAAGAATTTGGCATTTTTACAGCCAGACATAACAAATGACATAAACACTGATAATAACTGATATATTGCTGGATGTACTAAATAAGCTTTAAGTGAACATGTGTCCAGGCTATAGACATTCAAATATATATTTTATAGCAATAAAAAATGATTGACGTAAAAAAAATATTTGTATTGTCAACAAGTAAAACCATTGCTCAGTAACTTGTGTAGCTGCGGGCACAGTAAAGTAATTCCTCCTCAAAATTAAGTACAGTAGACGCACTAAAGTCATTCAAGGCATTTTCTAAATGGCTCCACTCACCCCACTCTTCCAACAATACCTCCTCTTTTTTATATGGAGAGATTGAGGTCAACAACTTCAGAGCTTTGTCTGTGAACTGAGTTTGATTTGGTCAATGGTGCCTGCAGCTATAGAGTTCAGCGAGGGTTTGTTTTTTTCAGTACAGTACACAAGCTTATATTAATCAAGGCAGCGTCCATAATATTTTTATGGAAAATAATTTACCATACATAGGCAACATAACCCACGAAAAATAAACCGTGTGAACAACCACAAAAATTTTCACTCCCTACACAAAATGGGCCAATATGGGTCAGACCAGGTAAGACCATATAAATGTGATCTACAAGGGTGTGAACAGCCGTCCATATGTATCTGTGTTGACTGCCTGCCGAGACCACAGTCAGGTATACTGCTGGATGTTGCCATTGGGCACAGTGCATTTTTCCAGATCCCAAACTAATTACTAGCAATGAAAAAAGGGATTTAAGTGGCTTGCATAGAAGGTTGCATGTATCCAAGATAACTGGATCGGTGTGGATTAGACGCAAAAACTGATATTTGATCATTAAAGTAATGAAAATAAAAACAATAAAAAAGGGGGGGGGGAGGAAAGAAGGGTAAGTCCTGTGAGGAGGTAAGGAGCCCACTCCCAATGCCCTCGTCTAGAATGGCACAATGAAAACACATCCATAAAGTGGAGAGGAAAATCACATGATGCACACATAGTTACAGGTCCAGCACAAAGCCATGATCTGCTCCTGGGTGAGAGCGACATTGTAGCTATTTCAAGGGGGCAGCATAATCAGTTTGTACTCATCCATAGATTTATAATGAAGCCAGCACACCCATGATTTAGTAAAGGATGACATTCAATACTGAGCTGTATAAATCAGTTCTTTCATCTTCTCGCTTTTTGTTCACGTGACTAAACCATTCCCTCAAGCTAGATGGGTGGGTATCCAGCCAATGTGTAGGGACGTAACCCGGCTGCATTAATCATATGCAACGGCAAAGATTTGCTATACTGATGTATGGAATGTTTAGTGTGGCGAAGTAGGTATTGGGCAGGGGTGAATGCCAAAGTGTCACCAGTAACCTTAGACACTATCTCGTGAACTTGGGTCCAGAATAGGACAGGGCCTTGGCATGCCCTCCAGATATGAAAGATTGTGCCTTCCCCCAATAGGTATCTCCAGCTTCTGCCCAAGCCCACAGAAGAAATTTTATTTAGGGTCGTTGGTACTTTATACCAGCTGGAACAGATTTTATGTGCACTTTCTTGTGTGTGGACATTAAGTAATCCCTTGTGTATGAGCAGATTAATCCACCCCCATGCTTTTTCATGCAATTGGCAACCTAGGTCCGTCTCCCAAGCTTTAATGCCCTGCCAGGATTGGGTATGGATGAAGCAAAAAAAAAGTAGAGATCAGAGACCAAATATCTCTGTGACAAGAGACTGTATTTCTACTGATAATGCCCCATGGTTCAGTCCCCTGTAGGAACAATTATTATACCAAAAGAAAATGAACTATATTACAAGTCCACAAAATGCACTGCATGCTTCATCTTTGGTGCTCTTGCAGAAAATGCAGCAAAAAAACACAACCTAAAAGAAGTCTAAGTGATTGCAGCTAAGGAAAACTGCAGCACACCAGTGTAAACTCAAAGGCTTGTACTCACTTGCAGCAGGCACTGCCACTCCACTGATCCCCCACAAAGGGATCAATGCTCAGATCACTTTTCAGAGGCATTTGATAGGGAGTCAGGAGGTTATATCATATTTCCTACCTGCCAGTTTTAACCTCTTAAATGCCAGTCCCTGCAGCTAATGGCACAGTTCACTTTGAGCTCCGCCTTATTTCCATTACCCTCTGTAGGTATTAGGCTGGGTTCACGCCTATGAGAATTGGATGTGGGGTTCCCCGCATCCAATTCGCATAGCAGGAGATCGTGACCCACTCTTTATGGAACCAGTTCACACATCTCTGCACCAGGTCCGGTGCAGTTTGCACAAAGACGCTGTGCGTCTTTTGGGCCGTTTCAGGTCTGAATTCAGCCCAAGATTTGGGCTGAAATCGGACCTGAGACTGTGAACCAGCACACCGGACCCCTGCTGGGAGCTGCTGCGGGTTCCAGTGTAAACCCAGCCTTAGGTGTGCTCTCACCTTATTGTTTGCACATCTAATACATAAAGAGAGCAATGGAAATAAGGTGGAGTACAGAGTGAATTTCTACACCTAAGTAGAGCACCCCTTTCAGAAGATTTCTGGATATTATTAAACCCAGAACCTGGTGGGCTTAAGCCACCATAGACAGATTGATATTCTGCTGGCTCAGCAGAAATTTCAATCTACCAATTGACTTCATTGACTTCAGTACAACCAGCATGTCTTTTTTTTTTTTGTCGATCACTGCTGGCTGCTATAGCTATAGCTGTCGGCAGTGTTCACTGTATTCTGATGGCTGAGAAATGTTCACCTTAGAGCACACACCAACGCACAGCTCTTACGGAAGCTTGGTAAATCAAATACCAGGCTTCCCTAGCATTACACCTATGCGGCTGCGACCAAGTCTGGGCACAACCCAACACAGGAGGGTGGCCAGTAAGAGGAGAGCTGGGATATGATGTTACTTACCTCATATCCCTGCCACTCCTAAACCAGTGCACTGGCCTGAGCCTGGATGTGCTTTTCTCACTATGCGCAATTGACGCATGAGGAGCCTGCAGCCTGGGGAATCTGGTGGTCGTGCCCAGGCATATTTAGCCTGCTGCGCTCACGGTGACTCTCGGCAACTCTGCTTGCTTGGCTTGCTCAGTGGTGTGGTGCTCACTCACCAGAAAAGCTCCAGACTCCACAGGTAGCACTGAGTGTGGCAGTAGTGGCCATACAGTCTTTAGTCTTCATCTTCCTGCAGTCTCTTTGGTCTGTGTACTGAGTGAGGGGAAGGGGCAGATTCTGTCTCAGTCTCTCTGCAGGGAATCATGCAGAGCTGTCTCTGAGAGACTGCTCCATATAATTGCCCAAACAGAGGCTGCTCCACAATGGTTGCCCCCACTGAGAGAAGCCCCCACAGAGAATGACCGCTTCACACTGCCTGCTCAGAGAGAGAGACCGCTTCACACTGTGGACAAAGTGGAGTGGCCTCTCTCTGTTCAGGCAGTGTGAAGCGGTCTCTCTCTGTGCAGGCAGTGTGATGCGGTCTCTCTCTCTCTTTGCAGGCAGTGTGACGCGGTCTCTCTCTGTGCAGGCAGTGTGACGCGGTCTCTCTCTGAGCAGGCAGTGTGACGCGGTCTCTCTCTCTCTCTCTGAGCAGGCAGTGTGACGCGGTCTCTCTCTGAGCAGGCAGTGTGACGCGGTTCCTCTCTGTGCAGGCAGTGTGACGCGGTCTCTCTCTGAGCAGGCAGTGTGACACGGTCTCTCTCTGTGCAGGCAGTGTGACGCGGTCTCTCTCTGTGCAGGCAATGTGATGCAGTCTCTCTCTCTCTGTGCAAGCAGTGTGACGCGGTCTCTCTCTCTGAGCAGGCAGTGTGACTCGGTCTCTCTCTGAGCAGGCAGTGTGATGCAGTCTCTCTCTGTGCAGGCAGTGTGATGCAGTCTCTCTCTCTCTCTGCAGGCAGTGTGACGCGGTCTCTCTCTCTAAGCAGGCAGTGTGACACAGTCTCTCTCTGAGCGGGCATTGTGATGCGGTCTCACTCTGTGCAGGCAGTGTGACGCGGTCTCTCTCTCTGAGCAGGCAGTGTGATGCGGTCTCTCTCTGAGCAGGCATTGTGATGCAGTCTCACTCTGTGCAGGCAGTGTGACGCGGTCTCTCTCTGTGCAGGCAGTGTGACGCGGTCTCTCTCTGTGCAGGCAATGTGATGCGGTCTCTCTCTCTCTCTGTGCAAGCAGTGTGACGCGGTCTCTCTCTCTGAGCAGGCAGTGTGACTCGGTCTCTCTCTGAGCAGGCAGTGTGATGCAGTCTCTCTCTGTGCAGGCAGTGTGATGCAGTCTCTCTCTCTCTGCAGGCAGTGTGACGTGGTCTCTCTCTGAGCAGGCATTGTGATGCGGTCTCACTCTGTGCAGGCAGTGTGACGCGGTCTCTCTCTCTCTGAGCAGGCAGTGTGATGCGGTCTCTCTCTGTGCGGGCAGTGTGAAGCGATCTCTCTCTCTCTGAGCAGGCAGTGTGATGCGGTCTCTCTCTGTGCAGGCAGTGTGATGCGGTCTCTCTCTCTCTCTCTCATGATATCAGTCGCAGTGCAAGGAGCAGACTGCTGTCTCCTATGCATGATATCAATCGCAGTACAAGGAGCAGACTGCTGTATCCTATGCATGATATCAATCGCAGTGCATGAAGCAGACTGCTGTATCCTATGCATGATATCAATCGCAGTGCATGAAGCAGACTGCTGTATCCTATGCATTATATCAATTGCAGTGCATGAAGCAGGCTGCTGTATCCTATGCATGATATCAATCGCAGTGCAAGGAGCAGACTGCTGTATCCTATGCATGATATCAATCACAGTGCATGAAGCAGACTGCTGTATCGTATGCATGATATCAATCGCAGTGCATGAAGCAGACTGCTGTATCCTATGCATGATATCAATTGCAGTGCATGAAGCAGACTGCTGTATCCTATGCATGATATCAATCGCAGTGCATGAAGCAGACTGCTGTATCCTATGCATGATATCAATCGCAGTGCATGAAGCAGACTGCTGTATCCTATGCATGATATCAATCGCAGTGCAAGGAGCAGACTGCTGTATCCTATGCATGATATCAATCGCAGTGCAAGGAGCAGACTGCTGTATCATATGCATGATATCCATCACAGTGCATGAAGCAGACTGCTGTATCATATGCATGATATCAATCACAGTGCATGAAGCAGACTGCTGTATCCTATGCATGATATCAATCACAGTGCATGAAGCAGACAGAAGGGCCCGCAGCAAATAAAAAAAAAAAAAAAAATATTGCGCAGGGGCCACATGACAGGGTGCCATGGGCGCTACGGGGTTAAAGGAAGTCAGAGGGGGTGGGTAGGTAGCAGCAGTGGGCGGGACGGACATATAAGGCAAGGGCGCGGTTCACAAGGGGTCAGAGCGGGAACAACGGTGAATCGCCATGGAAGTGGAGGACATCCTGCGCCAGCTACGGGCGGCAGCGGCCCATCGTGGAGCGGGATGGCTGCGGGAGCGAATGGCAGAAGTAGGTGTGGACCTGGCAGCGGAGGGAGAGCGGGCACCGGAACGCGCTCGGCGGTCACGGCCGCCGGAGCGGTACAGTCCGGCCGCATCTCCAGGAGCGAGGCGCCAGAATGGGAGCCCGATCACGGACCCTTTGGGAGGCCCGCCCCGGCCTCCTCAGTCACCGGCGGGCGGGTCTCCCAGGAGGAATCCCCGTCACAGGCGCGGCTCTGCCAGGCGGGGTAGGGCAGTGTCAGTTTCGCCCGCCCCGCCTGGGCGTCGAGGGAGATTGCAGAGTGCGGTGGCCCCAGCTGGCGAGGTACCGGTCAGGGGGCCGACTCGGCGAAGGAGTGAGAGGGCGGGTGCCTGTCAGTCGGGGGGAGCGACAGGCACCCCCACGCGGCGCACACGCAGTGCGGCCGGACCAGATGACGACACCAGGTGCAGCGGGATGAGTGAGTCCACCACGAAGAGGAGGCGGTCTGGACGCGGGAGGAGGCTTTCGGTGAGGAGGGTGGTGGCACAGCGGCCTGGCTCCCCAGTCGACGAGGTCAACTGCGCACGCCCACGGGGAGCATCGCCTCGGTCGGAGGGCGAAAGGTCAAGTTCGGAGGACGCGGATACGGCGATGGAGTCCAGAGCAGCGGCTGTGGGGGCTCCGCCCGGACAGCCTGGTGAGTCCTTACAAAATTCATTGTCTATTATGTATGATAGCTTGTGCTTACTACTAGGAGTGGATAGAGAGGCCCTAGCGGCCAGGGGGGCGGGTTCTGCCCCGGGTGCAGCGGGGACCCTGTCCGCTGCGCCAGGGGTAGCACCGGCGGACGCGTGGGTGCAGCCTCCCGCAGGGGCGGGCGGCTCCCCATACGCGACACCCCCCCCCTTCCAGTACCGTTGGAGGGTGCGGGGGGAGGGCCAGTGCTGCCGGCGGCAGCCGGCGTTTCGGAGTCTGCAAGGGGGGAGGTGTACGTTTGTTTTGAGGGCCCCCTTGGGGCTCACTTGAAGCAGGAAGTGAGGGACAGGATATGGAGAGGCGAATACTTAGACATATTTTCCTTATTGCCGTTAGAGCGTTTTAATCTTGATCGGCGGTCAGAGGAGTCGCGCCGCGAGGAAGAGGACAGGCGGCGTGCACGGTTTATTCCACGGACGTTTGCCAATTGGTTGCAGGCGTTCGCTATTCTAGCCAGTGTTATAGGGGAGAAGCAACCGGAGTGTTGCTCACCCTTGTTCTGTTATTTGGATGCCATTAGCGAGGCGCACAGGGTGTACGGGGGGTTGGCTTGGCTCCGTTATGATGAGCAGTTCCGACAGCGGAAGGCTCTACGCCCTGCTATGAGGTGGGACCACAAGGATATTAGCTTGTGGATGAGGTTGATGACTCCCGCACGGGTGGGGCCCCCCTCGTTTTTTCCAGGGGGGACCGGCGGTGCGGGAACCCCAGGACAGCCGGTCATTAAGCGTAAGGGGTTGTGCTGGCAATACAACGAAGGGGGTTGCCGGTTCGGGGGCAGTTGTCGCTTCCGACACGAGTGTACAGGCTGCGGTGGTGCACACTCGCTGTCCCGCTGCATTAGACAAGGCAAGCGGGGTTCCGCCGATGCTGCGGGAAAAGGGGAGGACGCCGGTGAGCGTCCGAATGCTACGCCCCTTTCTAAATAGGTACCCCGACAGGGCAGTTGCCCGATTGTTGGAAGAGGGGTTTGAATACGGTTTCAGGATTCCGTGTTCCTTGACCGTTTTTCCCCCTTTTTCGGAGAATTTGCGTTCGGCTAGGCTGCACCCGGAGGTAGTGTCAGCAAAGTTGGCCAGGGAGGTAGAATTGGGCAGGATGGCGGGCCCCTTTTGTTCCCCCCCTTTCGAGCGGATGGTGGTGTCGCCTCTGGGAGTGGTCCCGAAAAAGGAGCCGGGCAGGTTTCGGATGATACACCACCTGTCGTTTCCAAAGGGGGGTTCGGTTAACGACGCTATTGACCCGGAGGCGTGTACGGTGTCCTATACCTCGGTGGACGCGGCGATAAAGTGGGTCCGGCGATATGGGGAAGGTGCCCTTATGGCGAAAGCGGATGTGGAGTCGGCGTTTCAGCTTCTTCCGGTGCACCCGGAGTGTTTTCATTTGTTAGGTTGCAGGTGGATGGAGCGATTCTATGTGGACCGTTGTCTTCCTATGGGCTGTTCCATCTCCTGTGCGTTATTTGAGCGCTTTAGTTCCTTTGTGGAATGGGTGGTTCGGGAGGTCTCGGGGGTTAGTTCAGTCATACATTACTTGGACGATTTTTTATGTATCGGTCCCCCGGGGCATAGGTTGTGCAACGTGCTGTTAGCCACCTTGCAGCACATAGCGGAACGCTTTGGTGTTCCCCTGGCAGCGGACAAAACGGAAGGCCCGTCCTCGTGCCTCACATTTTTGGGTGTGGTGATAGATTCGGTAGCCATGGAATGTCGCTTGCCGGAGGACAAATTGTTGGCCCTCCGCCAAGAGATTCGGGAAGCTGCAGGGAGGCGCAAAATTCAATTGCGGGCACTGCAATCTCTGTTAGGCAAGTTAAATTTTGCATGCCGGATTCTTCCGATGGGAAGGATTTTCAGTCGCAGATTATCATCGGCGACGTCCGGCGTTTCTTCTCCGCGACATTTTGTGACATTGTCGAGTGAGCATAGAGCTGACCTACAGGTGTGGGACATGTTCTTGAAAAATTTTAATGGTCGATCGGTGTGGCAACAGGGCCCGGTGAGCAATTTTGATTTGGACCTTTTTACGGATGCGGCAGGGTCGGTTGGCTACGGAGCGTTTTTAGGAGGTAAATGGAGTGCGGAACGTTGGCCGGTGTCGTGGCGGGATGCGGGGTTTTGTAAAAATCTGGTACTGTTGGAGCTTTTCCCGGTGTTAGTGGCTTTGGAGGTTTGGGGGGAAGCGTTCCGAGACAAAAAAGTGAGGCTGCACTGTGATAACCTGGGGGTGGTACAGGTCGTGAATCGCTTGGCGGCAGCGTCTTTACCGGTGGTGCGGTTGCTGCGCCATTTGGTGTTACGCTGCCTACAACAGAATGTGTTTTTGTATGCTGTTCATCTGCCAGGGACGTTTAATGAAATTGCGGACGCATTGTCTCGCTTTCAGCTGGACAGGTTTCGGGAGTTGGCACCGGGAGCGGAGCAGCACGGAACACCCTGTCCGGTAGGGCTATGGGGGATTGCCATGGAATCGCAGCAGGTTTGATACGGCAGTCGGTAAGTGATAGCACGTGGGCGGCTTATTCGGCAGCGTGGTCGGAATGGGGGCAGTTGTTATCTGAGACGGGCGTTAGACAGGGCAGCGAGGAGGTGGAATCCGCCTTGCTGTATTTTATAGGGAGGAATTTTGTATGCGGGACGTCCGTGTCATCTCTTAACAGAAAATTAGCCGGCATTGCCTTTTGGAGTAAATTGTCAGGGTTCCAGGATGTTACAAAAGGTTTTCGGGTAAGGCAGGCGTTGAAGGGGTATAAAAAGGGCTCCAAAAAACCAGATGGTCGCAGGCCGGTCACATGCAGGATGCTTGAAGGGTTAGGGTCCAGGGTGTGGAACGTTTGTTCGTCAAATTACGAGGCTTTGCTGTTCCGCGCTGCCTTCAGTTTGGCATTTTTCGGGGCTTTCAGGGTGAGAGAGCTGGTTAGTGGCAGTAAAAAAGTGCATGGGGGTCTACAGGTGAGTGATGTTAACTCCGAAGGTGGGTCGGTGTCGGTGCGCATTCGGCGTTCGAAAACGGATCAGGAAGGTAGAGGGGCCATAGTCCGCCTGTTCAGAGTTCGGGGATTCTCCATGTGTCCGGTGTTGTCGGTGGTAGGGTATGCACGTTTACGCCCAAAGGGAGGGGGGTCTTTTCTGGTACATATGGACAGTAGCCCGTTGTCTGTTTATCAGTTCACTACTGTTTTTCGCAGATGTTTAGAGGCGGAGGGCTTACCGTCAAAGGAATTTTCGCCACACTCCTTTCGCATCGGGGCTGCCACTGAGGCAGCCAGGTGGGGATTGGACGACTCGGTGGTGAAACGGATAGGCAGGTGGGAGTCAGCGCGTTTTAAACTATATGTACGCCCGGGTTTGATTTTAGATGTTTAAGTTACAGGAAGTTTGATTGTGGGGTAATGGGTCATTGGTTGTTATGTTTTTCTTACAGATGACGAACCGGCATTAGTGTGGGTGCTGGGACACTCATATGTGTTTTGGGGAGCAAAAAGGGCGGATGTACGACCGAACGGTCGTCAACTTGGAATATCTCGGGATGAGGCCATGGTGCGATGGATTGGTATGCCAGGTTTGCTTTGGTGTCGGGTCCTGCCGGAGTTTGAGAAGTTTGTGGCGTTGGACAGGGCCCCAGATATTTTGGTAGTACATGCAGGGGGCAACGACATGGGGGTTAGGTCCATGAGACATCTCATACGTGATATAAAATTTGATTTTTTAAGGTTGCAGACAGATTTCCCGGAGACTATATTTATATGGTCTGAAATTATAGCACGGACGTCTTGGCGATTCGCCAGGTCTGTCGAAAAAATTAATAAGGCCAGAGTGAAAGTCAACAAAGAAGTAGGTCGCTTCATAACGAGGAATGGAGGGTTTGTTGTAAGACACACTGAGTTGGAGTCGGACACGTGGCGATACTTAAGAGGGGATGGAGTACACTTAAATGCTGTAGGCATTGATTTATGGTGTTTGGGCTTGCAGGACGGGATCAATAGGGCCCTGCGGGCGTGGCGTGGCTCTCGGGTGTAAGGCTTTACACCCGTGAGCTGTGGCGTGGTCTCAGGAGGACGAACAAGTTGGTGTGGTTGGGAAGGATCCATCGGAGGTATGGAGTCCTCAATGGTTTGGTCCCAGTTACATAGGTTAACTGGAAGACGGTGTCACCTGAGCCGGCGTATGTGAAGATAGAGAAAATTCATAAAATGGTTTGGGGCCTCCTGGGACCATCACCCGCCTAATAGAAATGTTATGTTTAAAATGTTTTCAAGTGTTTGGTTTTAAATAAAAGGCCTAACGGCCAATTTCTCCAAAGCAGTGTGTGTTGTTGTTATTAACGGGTTAAGGGTTAAGAAGTAAGCATCAGGTATACCCAGGTCAAGAAGGGCCCGCAGCAAATATAAAAAAAAAAAAAAAATATTGCGCAGGGGCCACATGACAGGGTGCCATGGGCGACACGGGGTTAAAGGAAGTTAGAAGGGGTGGGTAGGTAGCAGCAGTGGGCGGGACGGACATATATAGGTAAGGGCGCGGTCCACAAGGGGTCAGAGCGGGAACAACGGTGAATCCCCACCCTCCCTCCCTATGGTGTGTGATTAATGTGTCTGGGCGTGGTCTCAGGAGGACGAACAAGTTGGTGTGGTTGGAAGAACTGGACCCATATGGACTACGAATGAAGAATTGGGAATTGGGC
>BLSH010213318.1:854706-874706 GCA_018402905.1 Glandirana rugosa | reverse complement strand
CTTTGAGGATGCCCCACAGATGCTCAATAGGTCTGGAGACATGCTTGGCCAGTCCATCACCTTTACCCTCAGATTCTGTAGCAAGGCAGTGGTCACCTTGCAGGTGTGTTTTTTCGTTTTTTTTACCTTGCTTTTAATGGAAAATAATCCACAACATGGAACGCTGTTTCAACTTCCCCTGAACACTTTATGTTGACAGCTAGAAAGCAGCGTCTAAAACGTCCATTTAGCCGCGTTCGCGTCTAGGATCGTTTTTGGAAAATTTTTATTTTTTCTAAAAATGGAAACGCCTGTAAACGAAATGCTTTTAGACACGAGTTACCGCGTTTAGTAACATTTACAAGCTGTTTGGCATTTCAAATGCCTCTGAACTGGCGTCTGAACCTACTTTTTTGCGCTCCAAAACAAGCCTCTACCTCAACTGCCTGGAAATGACCTTAAACGTAAATGCTGTAAATGTAATGATAAGATAACATAGAGGAGAGTTCAGGGGCAGCTGGAAAAAAAACCGCCCAAATGCCTCTAAACGTCCATTTACCAGCAGCAGTGCAAATGCGACCTTAGGCTTCATGCACACGGGACGCATTTTCATCCTCCCCGGAATTATTATTTTTTTTGACAGGTAGAAGCCAGCGTCTAAAACGCCCGTTTTGACCCGTTTTGCATGCCGTGTTTAGCCGTGTCTAGCGGTGTTTTGCCACGTTCGCATCAAGGAGCATTTTTTAAAAAATATATATATTTTTTTTTTAAATGGAAAAGCCTATAAACGAAACACTCCTAGACGCGAGTTACCACGTTTAGGCGAGTTTTACCGCTTTCGACGTCTGAAGTGCCGGTAAACTCGGTATCTGAACCAATTTTTTTGTGTTCAGAAAAAAGCCTATAAACGTAATTGCCTGAAGATGACTCTAAATGAGTCTGTGTAAATGTACTGATGAGATAACATTAAATGAGTTCAGGGGCAGCTGGAAAAAACGTCCAAATGTCCCTGAACACCCGTTTAACAGCCTCAGTGTGCATGAGGCCTAAGAAGGAAACCTGTAGGCTGCCGTTGAAGCAGAACCAAAATAATACAAGGGTTTTGAAAAGGTTGGCAACTCCTATTTTGGTGCATTATCTTTCACTAGTATGTTTATCTCACTTTAAGTTGCATATCCCGCAATATGCAATATATTATCACATATCGCAGAAACATAAAAAGTATGCAATATAACTTCTAGTTGGATAAATCAGACCCAGTGTAGCTGAATGATGACAGTTTTTTTTTTCCTTAAGTATTTTCCTTGAAGTGCATATGACGTCCTTCAGGTTAATACATTGGTAAGACCATTGCTAAGTTTATTGGCATGTGCCTCTGAGCATACTCTTATATACAAAGATGTGCCTAAAGCAATGAATGCCCTTTTCCTCTGCTAAGCCTGTTGCTTGTCTGGAAGCATTTTGTATTTATAGTTTTGTGAATATTTAATGTTCTTCTCACCCAATCTGTTGTACTAAAAATAACTAAAGAAAATGTCATAATAAAATGTGCTGTTTTCCTTGGTTCCCTTTTGATTCTAGACTAAAAGAGTGTTAAACTTATATTAAAAGTGGTGTTATAATTATACTTGACAGCTGGGGCAAATTACATTTTTCACATGCATGTTAAAATTCAAATTTCTTGCTAGAAAATTACGTAGAATCCCCAAATATTTTCTGAAAGAAGAGGTCCTGGGGAATAAATGGTGGCTGCTGTAGTTTGTAGCACATATTTGAGAAGCCATTTATCAAAAGCAAATTTTCAGGAAAAAATACTTAACTGCATTCTAGTGCTTTAGTATGTGGTGCAATCAGCGCTGCTAGTGAGAACAGAAGCACATTGAAAATATATAAGACTGCTTGCTGAACAACCAAGGTGGTCAACCTCTTAGCACTAGTAAAGACAAACAAGAAGCAGCGCAGTCTCTAAATGAATTGTTAAAAAGTCCACAAATCAAATATTGCAGTATATTCCACCGGTGCTCAAGTAATCAAAAAATGGACAGGTGACACAAATCCTCCACCAACATCCACTGTGCTCACCTCCCGATTTGACCCCAGTTTCACTAGAGGGTCAAACACATATTGCAATTGTGGTGTCCAGATCTTCAGACCTCAGTATCCCCACTCTGCAAAGCTCGTCCCAACTCAGGCAGCCAGTGATCATATACATATAAAAGGAAGATAGACTAAGTGCAGACTGTCTCATAAAAGAATGCAGTTTTATTTAAACTTAGTCTACTCACATAACACTGGTAAAAAACGGGCAGTCTAGAGAAATCCCCAATGGGTCTCCTTGCTGGTAGTCTTATCAATATCAGGCGAACCCTGCCGGGTATCCCTCCTGTGCTCCTTCACTCCTCACAGCGGCAGCGGGTGACATCCGAGCCGGTCCTTTCCCCCGTACGCGTTACGGCAAGTGAGCCTTCCTCGGCGGGGTGGAGCATTCTAGTGCTCCCAAACACAATTTAATACCCAATTTTTTTTATAAAATGTACAAAAGATTATACTGCTTTGAGTGAAAGGATACCAAACATGTTAAGATTTAATGCATGCTTACTTACTTTCTTTTTTTAAACATATCTACATATATATATATTTATTTATTTATTTTTATTTTTTTTACAATTTTTGTAACTTTTTCTCTATCAACTTTACTGCTATCTAAAGGAATGAATAACGCCCCTTGTGATGGCATTGCGAACTGACTGGTACTCTTCATGGAGATATCAGGGGTCTATTAGGTCCTTCCTCTACCTACCAAGACAGAGATGTTTGATCAGCAGCTTCCCTGGCTATAACTGACAGGGAAACACAGCACTGAAACCACGTCCTTGATGATGTCATATCTCCCAGGAGTCTTCAGGAAGGAAGGGGGGTTTCTCAGCTAAGACACCCTCCTGAATGTCTGAGCTAAGGGCAGATGGAGTCCAGGAAGCAAATGCTACATGAATCATCTGCCCTTGTTCAAGATAGCTACAGCCAGAAATGCTAGGAGGTGTTTTTCAAAGGAATTTCTCAGCAAAATAAAGAATGGAGACACGGATGATTGGGTGAGTTTGCTTTGAATATTAAAATAAATTAAATGGTGTTTTTCCATTGTAGTGCTCAGATGCAGTATAGTTTTGCTTTAAAGCGGATGTAAACCCTCACATATACCCAGTGAACAGCCTCAGATGATACACAGAGTTTAAACAAATCCTCCTACATAAGTTTTATATGTATATCTGTTGTCTTCAGCTTTATATACTGTTTAGAAAGTGCACATCATGTTAGAATTTTCACTTCCACATTCAGCACTAGCAGTGTAGTGTTGGATTACACTGGGAGACAGCTGACTGGAGGAAAGTCACACACCCCCCTCCACATAGGCAGAGACTTTCAGAGCTGCCCTGTGAGCAGCTTTATGCTAATCTATCTATAGCACCATCCCTGACACAGAATTCGGGCTGGTTTTATTACATGTGTCGGAGAACTTTTCAGAGTTTATGCTGAAAACAGAAGAATGGAGCAGGAGAAGGCCACGGGACTTAGTGCTTTGGAGAGAGATAAGAAAACACTGCAGATATATGTGCCCAGCTCAAATTTCATGAATCAGGTTTACATCCACCTTTTTGTTTTTGCACTGTATGTGATGGATCACCTTTTGAGCAAAGCCAGCTCTACCACCAGGTGCAGTGAGACTAATACCTCTATAGCTACCTTTCTATGGAAAACAAATATGTAGTCTAAAATGTCTCAATGCATCTTTGCATCTTTAAACACCCCCTACACTACCATTGCACAACATAGACGTGAAAAGAGGATTATGTGGATAAGCATTTGAGTGATACTGAAAAGGTTCTGCAAGTGAGGGTGAGGATAGATACTAACTGGAGGGCGACTGTGGATTGTCCCTAGAATATCTCTATTACTGGGGTGTCAAACTCCATTTGATTGTGGGCCATATCAGCATTACGGTTACCCTCAAAGGGCTGGTTGTATCTGTAAAACTATATACATTTATCCAGGGCTTTTTTTTTTCTTATCTCAGAATAGTTACAGGAACTCAACCACAACACCCCCCCCCCCCCCCCAATTCAGAGATAGTGTGAGCCCAGCCTAAAGGAGAGATGTGCTGCACCTGTGTCCACTCTACTAGTCCAGCAGACCTCTGTTACCTCACTCCCAGTAAGAGCATGGACTCCCACCGAGCACATAGTGTGGACCTCATGCATGCTCTTAGTTAACGTTTCACTTCCCATACCACATGGCCAGGCCATAGATCTCCATAACACTAGTCTGCTCCCGATTGCTATTGGAGACAGACCGCTAGGGAATGGGCCAAAACTTACTACCGGAAGACCTGTCACCATGCCAGGTATCATGCTTAACGACTGGTTGCTCGTAACTTTTTTCTTCACTTGGTCACTCAGCCATCACAACTACAATCCTCTTGTCTTTGCCGAGTTAACCCTCTTGGTAGCGTTGTTAATTCATACCTCATAGTGTTGTGACAGACCCAGGCTCTTTTGGAATACACCAGCATCATCATTCACCCCTTGAATAACTGCAGACCAGGCTCCTAACAGTTAATGTAACTTTACTGTTGCAATGCTGCATACAAAATGAATAACATCCTGTCCCTGACCCTAACTAAGATATGAGGTGAAAGCCCATAAAGGCATTGTCCATGACGTGGATGCTGTCCATGATTCCCGGTCTCTTCATTTGTGCCCTCAGGTGTGTCTCCGTTCTGTTCCCCAGGCGCTGCTCTGCGCTCTGATCTTGGCTATTTATATTACAGGTGGGCCCACCAAAACCAAAAGCCCAAGGAACTGAGATAAAAATGTTTTACCCTTTCTCCCAGCCTGGGCTAGCTGCTAAATAACTATCATACACATTCCAATCTGCCTACACACTGGTTATTCGTGTTGCTATTGAAAATGAATGACAATGCATTGCACTTGGCTTTGTGTTTTACGGTGTTGTTGTAGAGGACAGCACATTATACCTTTTAAAGCGGAGTTCCACCCACAAAACAATTTTTACATATTCCACATCCATTAAATACAAGAAATCACTTTTGGAGGCAACATTTTTTTTTACTTACGCTAAGTGCCCTGTTGCTAGGTGGTGGCTTGTTATCTGCCACATCCTGGTGCGTGGTGCTGTGCATCACTTCCTGCCCCCATGTGCTCCTGGGAAATGAGAGACATCAATTCCCAGGAGTCAGTGGGCATCACTAAGCTTAAAAATTGCGTTATTTCTCTGTCACTGCCCATTGTTATGGCAACGAGACATACACTCAGCGATACGCCTGCCGGTGCATTGCGCAGGTGCGAAATTGAGAGGTACATGCTGGTTATCCGAAGAGACAGGAAGAGGGTGCGGCTGGGCTTCACATGCCCACAACTGAAATGGAAACTCTCAGGATGAAAAATATGGGCAAAGTAAGTAAAAAATATATAGGAAAAGTACCCGGATTTAAAGCTTACAACTGTGTTATTTATCTAATGACTTATGACAGAGTGGATGAAAATTTTGTGTGGACGGAACTCCGCTTATATGCATATGTGTGAATTGGCCCTAAAGGGGTTTCATTATATCTGTTGAAAGTGGGTTCTTTTTTACTAACATTTACTACTTTTGCTATGTTTACATTGCTACTCATATTGGTGTGTATGTGTGTGTGTGTATGGTGTGTTTTTTTTTCTTTTTATTTTTTTGGTTAGGTTATTCGTCACAAGTTGTAGTTTATGATTTTTTCAAAGGCCCCCAAGGATCTCTGGGACCATAGCAATCATAAGCTGCTTTTAAAATACCTTGTTTAAGTGGACCTAAGCTCTAGACAAAATACAACCTATACCCACCCACCTTCCCTTGTTCAATCACTTAAGCTGATGACAGCTATGTACTTGCCTGCCAGCAGTTTCAGGATCTGTGATCAGATGGCGCTAATTATTAGTTGGCTCCGTCACCTACTGACAGACCGCTTGTGCCTCACCACCACAGCTGGGCTCAGGTAGGGAGATTGGAGCTGCTGACAGGTAAGGGCCCATTCAAACCATGTGCGTTGGGGGTGTTGCTCAAGACAGGCACTGCTCATTAAGGAAATGCTAATTTGGCTCCAGCTGGCAAAAAAAAAGTAATTGTATAAAATGCATGTCAGTGCAAGTGTGTTGAATCCAGAGGCGTAACTAGAACCTTCAGGGCCCCGGTGCAAGAAACTATGAAGGGCCCCCTGACCCCTGGTCAGGGCCCTTCCCTCTTCCCACTGATACTGGGGCCCTTTACTCCTATCGCGGGTCCCTTTATTACCCTTCTCTACAGCATCTGGCAGGAGAGAGGAGGGAGGAAGACAGCAGCTCTGTGGGGGGACCAGGGAAGCACACAGGGACCCTGGGAACAGCAGAAGACAAGTAAACTGGATGGAGGAAAATGGAGGAGATTGGGTCCTCTAAATACCACACCCGCCATCCCTCCTATTCAGGTGTACAAGGGAGGCAGATGGGCCCCCTGGACCATGGGGCCCGGTTGCAATTGCAACCCCTGCAACCCCTATCGTTACGCCCCTGGTTGAATCCCGTGTGTGTTAAAATAGGATACATTTTTTAAAAATACGTTTTATTGCAAAAGTATACTAAATACAAAATTTAACATGTTATGGACACTTGAATACAATACAGAAAATTAGTAATATTTTCAATCGATGTTCATATTATATCACATAACATCAAACATACAACAGTGACAGTCTCCGTCGATATGAAATCGGATCTTACATAAAGTTACCAATGAGGGCCTCGCCAAAAGTACGTACTAACACAATGGATAAACTGCTGAATCATGAACTGGTTACTTTTCAACTATAGTGAGGTCTGATGAGTACCAAACTTGCCAGACCCTGTCATATTTTTGTGGGCAGCCCCTATGCTCATATAAGATTTTCAAATATGGCAGTGTTTGGTTGACCGCCCGTAGCCATTGCAACACAGTCAGGGGATTAGGCTGCATCCATTTAAAAGCTATCTGCTTTCGAGCAAAAAACAAAGTTTTGCGTAACAATGTTCTCAATGGACGAGTCCACAATTCTTTATCTAATAAACCAAGTAGGCATCTCTCCGGTGTAAGTAGCACCGACACAGAGAGAAGCCTGGATAGCAAACCTGTGACCTGGGTCCAGTACGCCTCAATCAACGGACAGAGCCACATCAAATGATTGAAATCACCCATCCGCAGCAGAAGCAGGCGGAGGAGGGAAGTCGGCCCATTGCGTGTAAGCGCACCAGAGTAAGGTAAGTTTGGTGGATAATGTATATTTTGAACAATTTTATTATTAGCTGCTGGAGAGGCTACCAGGTGAGATGCACAGATATCCTCCCAGGCCTCGTCGTCCAGATCAGAACATATCTCTTGCCAACCCGCCCTGGCCGGGAGGGCACTAAACAGATTTTGAGGTTCAGAAGATGGGAGTATAGAGTAAAAATTAATCCCTTTGAAACTGTGACCGCACTATCCCTATTAATGGATAGTTGGAAATAGAAGAGTTTTTTGTACCAAATTGGGCATGATAGGCATGCTTAAGTCCCAAGTAGTGATAAAAAGAACTATTGGCTATCTCAAAGCTACGTATATGTTCAAAAATGTGGAAAATACCATTATCAGTAATGTCTGAAAGTGTGAATATCCCCACCCTCTGTCATTTAGCTTTATCCTCCAAGGTTGCGAGATGTGGAAACATTGTATTATCCCATATTGGAAGTTTCAGAGGGATGTCAGTGTACCTAGCCAGTTTTTTTGCTTCCCGCCATATTGACCTGGCAAGATACAAAATAGGAAACCTAGTTGTGAATTTATTAGAAATTGGTACCTCCAATCCCACTAGAAGACTGAATATTTGCAATATATGCATAATCGCATAATCTGAGCTGCTGCCCCTACAGGTAAGTCTGTGGACACCATGGGTGGAATGTGGTAAAGCTCACCTGCTATGTAATATAAATATATATCCAGTAGCGCCATCCCGGCCTCACTTTTGGGTCTTTGTAGTGTAGTAAGTTTTAATTTACATCTGGAATTTGCCCAGATAAAGGTGATGATTAAGGAGTTTAGGGTTTTGAAGATTGATTTAGGAACAATGACAGGTGAGTGCATGAGCATAAACATTTAGGCAAAAGTGCAATTTTTATCAGAGTGATCCGGCCAACCATCGATAACGGAAGCTTGGTCCAGATCGCCAATTTATTCTGTATTGTTTTAATACGTGGAGTTACATTGGCCTCCAAGGCAGTGTTGGGGTAACTGTGATCACTACATCCAAGTATTGAAAAGAATCCGTGACCCTTAGCGGAGAGGCAATGTCTCATTGGCATTAGGGCTGACTTTTGCCAGTTTATGCGAAAGCCTGAAAAGGCTCCATAACTGTCAATGATATGCATGGCTGCGTTTAGTGAGGTGGTTGAGTCTGGCTTGTAAAGAATCAGTATAGACTGAGCTTTTCCGTAATACCACCAATAGTAATACCTGCGAATAGAGAGGATTGTTTACTTTTAAGGGCCAAAGGTTCCATGACAAGGGAAAATAAAAGTGAGGAGAGCGGGCATCCCGGTCTCGTGCCACGGTATAGTTTCAGCAAAGGGGACATCGTATCATTTACTAATAGATAAGACATTGGTTGAGCATATAAAATGGACCCCCAACGTCTAACTGTCTTGCCAAAGCGCTGTAAAGCCGTCTGCAAAAAGGGCCACTCAATGGAGTCAAATGCCTTGGCTGTGTCCAGAGACGCCAAGGCAATGGTCTTTGGAAGAAACTCAGTCAATTGGGCTATTATCTGGGTCCTCCTAATATTTATAGAAGTAGATTTGCCAGGCATAAATCCGTTTTGAACAGGATCACCTCATTGAGCCAGAAGGCTAGATTTTTGGCCAAGGTTTTATAATCCAAATTTAATAAAGAGGTCTGTACGAGGAATGAGGAACATTCCAGCAGGTCCTTATCTGGTTTAGGTAACAAAATAACAGTGGCTGCATACATGGAAGGGGGAAGAACTTTACTTTTATACGCCTCTTTAAATACTTTAGTCACTACGGGGGCTAATACGTCTATATACCAAACATATACCTCTAGAGGTATACCATCTGGACCCGAGGCTTTCCCTTTCGCCAACAATGACATAGCATCTCTCCCCTCCTGTTCAGATATATCCCTATCCAAGAGGGCAACCTGTTCTCCGGTAAAATTTAGAAAATCTATGTCTGAGAAGTACTCCGCAATATCATCCGAGGTATACCTTAAGGTGGACATATATATATCATGGTAAAATGCATAGAAGCTATCAACAATTTCCCGATTCAAGTGAACTATTCTACCTTCTGCATTTTTAACCTTGGTTATTGCAATACTCAGGGATTGTTGTTTCGCCAAGTAAGCTAGCAGTTTACTGGACTGGTTTCCTTGCTTAAAATTGATTTGGGCGATAGAAAAATAGTTTGCTTCATGTAAGTTAGTATACATTCTAGACACATTTTCCCAGTGTTCGCAGTTATCTTCAGAGAGGTCATGCATAAAGGTAGATTCTGCTTAAGAGAGTGTCTTCTTACCTAGAGGAGCGTTTAATAAAAGCTATGGATGACCGGAGTGCACCGCTCAAGTACGCCTTTAGTGCACGGTACTATAAAAGCAGAAAATATCATACCAGCCTACTTCAGACAGTAGGCGAGATAGGGCCGTGGGACCAGAAGACTGATCCAAGCCCTCTCCTCCTTGTCTATCTAGAGCCGGATCTTGTACCAGGTTAAAGTTCCCCACACACAAAACATATGCATCAGGATATTGTGCAACAAATTTGATTGCTTCCCTTAATACACCTAAGGTGGCAGGGGAAGGGTTATACATGCAGATAATTATATACGGTATAGAATACAGTTTAGCATACACAAATATAAATTTACCATTAGGGTCATTGCAAACGGCTATACACTCCCAGGATACTAATTGATGTACCATTAACCACTTAAGGACCAGAAGGATTTCCCACCTTAGGACCAGAGCACTTTTTGGGATTTGGCACTGTGTCGCTTTAATTGACAATTGCGTGGCCATGCGACATTGCATCCAAACAAAATTTGCGTCCTTTTTTCCCACAAATAGAGCTTTCTTTTGGTGGTATTTGATCACATCTGTGTCATTTCTGATCACCGCTATAAACAAATAAAGAGCGACAATTTTGCAAAAAAACAATATTTCTTACTTTTTGCTAAAATACATATCCAAGAAATATAAAAAAACTAATTTATTCATCGGTTTTGGCTGATTTTTATTCTTCCTCATATTTTTGGTAAAAAAAATCGCAATCGGCATTTATTGGTTTGCGCAAAAGTTGCCACGTTTACAAACCATGAGAATTCATGTCTGGCGTTTTTTACAATTTTTTTTTTTCTAGTAATGGCGGCGACTGTGATATTGCAGCGGACACGTCGGACATTTTTTACCCTTTTTTGGGTCCAATGACATTTATACAGCGATCAGGAATGTAAATATCCACTGATTACTGTATAAATGGCATTGGCAATGAAGGGGTTAACATGCGGGGGGCAGTGAAGGGGTTAACTGTGGGGTAAATAAATGCCACTGTGCATTTTCTGTATAGAGTTGCTGTTTTAGATAAACCTAGCCGGGGATGCTGCAAATAGTGTCAGATGACTGTTCTCCAAATCATGTCAACAAGGTATATACATGTGACAACCATTAATGAGCATCCTGCAACTAAGCATATGGGGCGCATTAGGTTTAGCCATGGGAAATGACTTTGTGGAACGGGCATATGTAGTTACCCCTGCTTGCCGTTTGAGTAAAGCAACTATACCCATTAAAATGGGAACATATGCGCTGTAGTCATAGCACACAGTATTTTGGTAAGGTATGCTAGTATTCAACAAGGGGGCCTCCTGGCCCAACATCAACTCACTCTTCAGTGAAAACAACAGGCGATTAAGCAACAACATAATCCACAGGGGGTATCCATCTCTCCGTCTGAAAGGCATTAATCAGGACGTCTGCGTTGCAGACTAAGCCAGTCTTCAGCTTGATCTGGGGTGTCGAAGAAAATGACTCTACCATGATCTACTACCTGCAGCCTGGCAGGGTATGCCATAGAGTAAATCCCAATGAACTCCCTCATCCTCCGCTTTACATCAGCAAATGTGGCATGCTGCTTCTGCAACTCCACAGAGAAGTCAGGGAAGATTGAGACGGTGACATTTTCATGGCGGATCATGCTATTTTGGCACTCTTTGCACAGGATTAAGTCACGGTCTTTACCATTAAGAAGCCTTGCAAGTAGAGGCCTAGGAGGTCCTCCAGATGCCGGAGGCTTCACTGGGACCCGATGAGCCCTCTCTACTGCAAATGCAGGGATGAAGGCTGCGTCTGGAAACGTAGCACGCAGCCACTGTTCCACAAAATCTCCCGGGTTTTGGCCCTCTGCCCACTCTGGAAGGCCTACAATTCTAATATTGTTCCTTCTCAGTCTGTTTTATAAATCATTTTCAGTGGCAGTGACTTTATGGGGGAGGGGGGCCAGCTCATCCTCTACAGGCAAAATTCTATGCTCTGTCTCTGTCACCCTTTCCCTTATGTTCTGCCTGAGGAGACCGATATCCACTTTAATCTCCTCCATCTTCCCTGGCAGCTATGAATTACTGGACATAATTGCAGCTAAAAGTTGTGCATTTACCTGTTCCAGAGTCATTTTTGGTGTTTATCTGCCTGGGAGGATGATGTCTTAGGAGTGTCCCAGGCCGCATGGCCTCCGCTCCTGGTGTGGGATGGACTGCGGCCATCTTGCTTGTCAGTACGGGCATATTCTTTCAATTTCTTGGCCTCGGACTGTTGCTTCTCTTTAGTGGACATGACGATCGGATGCAGGAGGTAATCTGGTTCCCGATAGTGTGCTCAGAGTACCCATTAGTTGGCAGCATAATGCAGGATTCTAGAGGCTTGTCCTAGAGCTTCCACTAAGTGCGGCCGGCCAACTCAGCGGAAACCATGGCCCCTACAAAATAGGTTACATTTAGACTAGTATTTAGGTCCACTTAAATTTGTAAAATGCGAAGGCATTTCAAATAGGATTAGAACCTAAGCAGAGCAAGATGCCATATAAGCTTTGGGAGTACTGCAATCCTGTTTTAAAAATAGCTGAAATAAACACATTCTTAAAATAACATCTCATTAAAAACGCTGGTGCCCATTATGATACTTGCTTATGCTCTACAGAAAAAAATTATAACTGCAAGAAAAACTGCATGAATAAAATGTATTAAAGAGGTAATATAAATGACCGTAAATGGTTGTAGAGTTGAGAGATTCAATGGCAGTGTAAAGGGTCTTTTACTGGAAACTATTTAAAGGTAGACCAGGGAAATATATCTGACTTTTATTACATTCTTTCAGGACGAGTAACTGAACCCAGATTATTGCTTATATGCGTTTTCCCACCTATAACTGGAAGATCTTGGATTACTTTTTATAGGAAAATTCAGAAATGGAATACGGTAACTGGATGACCCTAGGGATCACGGATGGCTGTAAATTATTTGTAATGTGCATTATGTCTCGTTATGCCTTGTTGTACTTTTCTAATCTGGTCAGATAAGGTCATGGGAAGTAGAGATTTCACGTGGCCACAGACGAAAATATTGTAAATTTCTTTTGACGTCTACAATATTCATTGGCCAATTTTGTAATTAGAACTAGATAAAATAAAGACTGATATGGATACTGTTCTTATGTTAAGGAGCCAAGTGCTAAGGCTTTGTCGATATAAGGACAAAATGAGGCTTTCTAGAAAATGCAAGATGGCATTAGGAATTAATAAACTGCAACAATAACCGTATTTCATGAATAATGAGTTATTACATTTATGTACTATAGCTGCTTCTGACAAGAAGTGCTATGAGAATCAAATAAAATGGCTTTGTGTATTGAAATATGTAGTGATTAGGTTTGTTAGGTAGGTCACACTGTAGTTCTATTGGATCACTGTTATAAAGAGGACCTGACACTTTCATTCTCATGAAGTCAGTGCTGTGGATCTCTATATGATTATCTAGCTCAGATGAGCCTATATGATGGTTTAAAAACAAAGGATGGAAGATTAATGTAAAAACCTGCATTGTAAAATTTATCTATACCCAAAAGTCCTATACCTTTTTCGAGAGTGGTATATTTGCAGACAAATAAGCCAAGAATAATTAATTTATACGTTTATTTATTGACATAGTTAAATGCATAATGTGCAACTGACTAGCTCCTTTTGTGTTGGGTATACTTTTTAATGAAGTCTAATTAACATTTTTCCTTTTCTAGAGTACAAATGTCTGATTCAGGTCAAATTGTCCCATGAGCTGAAATGTCAACCAGAAGTGTAATTCTACATGATGGAGTGCCATAGCAAGATCATTTTAGGGCCCCCTGGCTCCCTAACCTCTATGTTAAATGCTTAGATGGCTCATTACTGCTGTCTATTTAACCCCTACATAGCTCTGTTTTCTAATCATTGCAACAGATGCTTAATTCTCTCACATCAATTGCAACTGTTGGTCATCACAATGGCCATAGGCAGGTGCATACTTGAGGACATCAGGCTGGAAGACATTGGTCCACTTTCTTGCTCAATAATTTTTATTGTAGGTATATCAAAAATATACAGTAATACAAACTCACCTAGTCTGCCCGCACAGAGGCTACGACTGGCCACACAGAGAACAAAAGTGTACATACACAGCATAGGCGAAGGAAGGAGGGCCTCCTTCTTAAACAGGCATATCTAACATAAACGAAACATCTATGTATTTTGACGAAAACCCCATAATTGCCAAGTGGCCAGAACCTTTATGTCAACGACTCCTTAGTAGGTAGTCCTGGACTCCAGGCAGCTAAAGGGGACTGAAAATCCCATTAAAAGAAGAAGAGCAGAGAGCAAGACAGGAGCAAGAGGGAAAAATAAAGCAAGGAGGAGAGAAGGGGGTAGGTACCCGGGGTTGCCTAAGACATCAATTAGAGTGGACCCACGCTTGTCAGGGGAAGATCAGGGAGGGCATACGTCAAACATGGTTCCCAGACCTTAAAGCAGTTGTAAATCATGGATGTTCAAAAAAAACCTGCACGGCATTGACATAATGTGCTAGTATGCAGCGCATACATTATGAAATACTTACCTTGAAACAAAGCCCTCCAGCACCGTAAAGTCACCGCTGAGAGGGCTGGCATGTTCCCCCGTTCTTCTGGGTTTGCAAGCTCTGGCGCTGTGATTGGCCAGAGCCGCAATGGCATTGCACGAACCTCTGAAGTTCCAGCAAGGTATGCCGGATCTTCAGAGCACATGTGCCAGTGATGGCACTGGCTGCATGCAGGGTAAATATCTCTTAAATGGTGCACGTTTAGGAGATATTCGTTTTACCTACAGGTAAGCCTTATTATAGACTTACCTGTAGGTAAAAAATACCAATCAGGGTTTACAACCGCTTTAAGGAACTTGGCGTGTGTGTCAAGGAGAATACTAGACATTTGTTCATTAAGCATCAAGGCCGTAAGACGGTCCTCACTCCCTGGCAAGGGACTATAGGTTTCTTTCAGGCCTGGGCAATCATCCTTTTTGGCTGTCAAATAAGATGCCAATTTTTGCTGATGAGCGAATAGGCCCGGAATGGGGCAATGCAGCAAAGCAAGTTCCTTTCAGGTATTTAAATGGAACAGGATATACAGCAGAGCAAACACTTGGGACCATAAGCCCACTAGTTGAGGGCAGGTCTACCAGATATGCAGAGAATCTCCACAATGGCCACACCCCAAAAAACAGCGATTGCTATAAGTTGGGTTAGCGTGGGCAATAGGGGCTGGAACCCAATACCACCGCAACAACAGTTTTTATACGCTGCCACTAAGGTGGCAGTATTAAATGAAAATTTAGTGATCGAAGACCAGGCCTTGCTCCAGACATTGGTTCACTTTCACACATGCCTGTACAGTATCTCAAAAGTGAGTACACCCCTCACTTGGGACCATAAGCCCACCAGTCGAGGGCAGGTCTACCAGATATGCAGAGAATCTCCACGATGGCCACGCCCCCGAAAACAGCGATCACTATAAGTTGGATTAGCATGGGCAATACGGGCTGGAACCCAATACCACCGCAACAACAGTTTTTATGCGCTGCCTCTAAGGTGGCAGTATTAAATGAAAATTTAGTGATCGAAGACCAGGCCTTGCTCCAGACATCGGGTCACATTCACACATGCCTGTACAGTATCTCAAAAGTGAGTACACCCTCACATTTTTGGAAATATTTTATTATATCTTTTCATGTGACAACACTGAAGAAACGACACTTTGCTACAATGTAAAGTAGTGAGAGTACAGCTTGTACAACAGTGTAAATTTGCTGTCCCCTCAAAACAACTCAACACACAGCCATTAATGTCTAAACTGCTGGCAACAAAAGTGAGTACACCCCTAAGATGGCCTAGGCCAGTGGTGTCAAACTTGTTTTCATTGTGGGCCGTATCAGCATTATGGTCACTCTGAAAGGGCCGGTTGTATATGTAAGACTAGATGTCCAGAGCACCACCCCACCTTACATCAGATGCCAAGAGCCCCCCCCCCACCATCAGAAGCTAAGGGTTCCCCACCCTTCCTTGCATCACAATGGGGGCAGAGTTGGGAAGCAGAAAGAGCAGGGTCTAGAGGAGGACCAGAGGAGAGCTGGAGTCTTCTGAATGCTGAGACCAGGGCAGATGAAGATGAGGGGGTGCTGCAGCTGCACACAGTGGAGCAGGATCTGAAGGAGTTCTGCAGGAAAGGTGTGAGGGCCACATGAAATGACCCGGAGGGCTGGATTTGGCCCCTGGGCCTTGTGTTTGACAGCTGTTGCCTAGGCTATAAGAAGATTACCAGGACCCTGAAACTGAGCTGCAGCACGGTGGCCAAGACCGCACAGTGGTTTAACAGCACAGGTTCCACTCAGAACAGGCCTCGCCATGGTTGACCAAAGAGGTTGCATGCACATGCTCCGCATCATATCCAGAGGTTGTCTTTGGGAAATAGACGTATGAGTGCTGCGAGCATTGCTGCAGAGGTTGAAGGGGTGGGGGGTCAGCCTGTTAGTGACACCATATGCCACACGCTGCATCAAATTGGTCTGCATGGCTGTTATCCCAGAAGGAAGCCTCTTCTAAAGATGATGCACAAGAAAGCCCGCAAACAGTCTGCTGAAGACAAGCAGAGTAAGGACATGGATTACTAGAACCATGTCCTGTGGTCTGATGAGACCAAGATAAACTTATATGGTTCAGTTGGTGTCAAGCGTGTGTGGAGGCAACCAGGTGAGGAGTACAAAGACAAGTGAGTCTTGCCTACAGTCAAGCATGGTGGTGGGAGTGTCATGATCTGGGGCTGCATTAGTGCTGCCGGCACTGGGGAGCTACAGTTCATTTAGGGAACCATGAATGCCAACATGTACTGTGACATACTGAAGCAGAGCATGATTCCCTCCCTTCGGAGACTGGACCGCAGGGCAGTATTCCAACATAACCACCCCAAACACACCTCCAAGATGATCACTGCTTTGCTAAAGAAGCTGAGGGTAAAGGTGACCCTATTGAGCATCTGTGGGGCATCCTCAAATTGTCGGTGGAGGAACGCAAGGTCTCTAACATCCACCAGCTCTGTGATGTCATCATGGAGGAGTGGAAGAGGACTCCAGTGGCAACCTGTGAAGCTCTGGTGAACTCCATGCCCAAGGAGGTTGAGGCAGTGCTGGAAAATAATGGTGGCCACACAAATTATTGACACTTTGGGCCCAATTTTGACATTTTCACTTAGGGGTGTACTCAGTGTTGTCACATGAAAAGACATAATAAAATATTTGCAAAAATGTGAGGGGTGTACACACTTTTGTGAGATACTGTATCTGCAGGAACTTAAAGTCGAATTTTAAAGTATATGAGCACCCCAAAAACTGAAAACACAATATATTTCATTTTTAACAATCAAAGCAAACTCCATCTATCTAGGTCCCCTATTATCTATTTTGTTGAAAAATCACTTTGAAAAAGACCCTGTAGAATTTCTAGCCATGACCATCTTGAATAAGGACAGTTGATTCATGTAGCATTTACTTTGTGGAATCCATCTGCCCTTACTGCGATGACACACTAGAAAATTTTGTGCATGCGCAGTGCAATATACATTTACATTTTCACAAGGTCAGGCATGCAGGCAGGAGGGAATCCTTACCTGAGGAAACCCCTCCTCCAGATGTCCATGACAACTTCTGGATGTACGGTGACATTTTGGCCTAGGCCAGAAACCAGAAAGCAACTTTAGAAAAGGAAAAAAAAAGTGTTTAAAACAAGTAAATAAAATACACCTTCTTATTTGTTTGCTAACCCTAGCAGCACATAGGGATTACAAATAGTTCTTGTTGATTGAGAGAGGAAAGTTCCCACTTTTAATAGAAGCAACAAAAGCCGTGTCTGCTACTCTGTGCTTTCTTCCTTTCTGCTGGGCAATCCTTGTAATAAAAAGCTTACGACCGCTAAGACCTAGCCCTAAACGAATGATAAGAGTTTTTTAGTAAGCAAAAACACTAGGAAGATCTTAAGAGAATCTGCTAATCTACTTTACAGGGCAGCTAGAAAGATGAACACTGGTAGTAAAAATGTTGCAGGGAGTAGCAGTTTAGCGACCATTTACTGGGCAAGACAGGATATGCAGTATTGGAGATCCCTTATGTTGGATAATGATAGCCATTTGCAGAGTCATAAAATTACAGTTATTTACCAGATAGGGCACTTTGTAATTACCATGTAAGGGAATGATAGTTAATTAGAACATAATTGTGCTAATTTACTCCCTTAGGGCTGTGTTTCCCTCCTATTTCCTGCTTAAGTACTGCTTTTTACTATTTTAAGGAATGGTGATAGTTTACTTTGCAGCGGAAAAGCACATTTAGTTTAAGGAAATGAAAGATTGTGGCATAATTTTTACAGAAGGAAGATTTTACATTATGACCAGTTGATGTTGCAGTTTACTAAACCTTAAAGTGATTGTAAAGTCTCCTTTTTTTTTTTCAATAAAGATAACAAACATGTCATACTTACCTGCTCTGTTGCAGTGGACACAGAGCAGTTCGGATCCTCCTCTTCTCTGGTCCCTCTTTGGTGCTCCCTTCTGTTGAGTGCCCCCAAAGCAAGCAGCTTGCTATGGGGGCACCCGGGCCGAGTCACAGCTCCCTGTGTCCATTCAGATACAGAGCTGTGGTCCGGCTCCACTCCCCCTCTCTTCTGATTGGCTAGCTGACTGACTTTGACAGCAGCGGGAGCCAATGGCGCCACTGCTGTGTCTCAGCCAATCAGGAGGGAGAGTCTTGGATGGCTGAGACACTGGTGGACATCTCTGGACAGAGATGGGGCTCAGGTAAGTATTAGGGGGGATGTTGCACACAGAAGGCTTTTTATCTTCATGAATAGAATGCATTAACCACTTGCTTACTGGGCACTTAAACCCCCCTCCTGCCCAGGCCAATTTTCAGCTTTCAGCTTTAAAGTGCTGCGCTTTGAACGACAATTATGTGGTCATGCAACACTGTACACAAATGAAGTTTTTATCATTTTTTTTCACACAAATAAAGCTTTCTTTTGGTGGTATCACTGCTGGGTTTTTTATTTATAAAAAAAAAAAACAGTTTCATGGTTTGTTATACTGTAAAACATTGAAAACGGGTAATTTTTTCCTTCATTGATGTGCGCTATTGAGGCAGCACTGATGGGCACTGATAAGGCGGTACTGATAGATGGCACTGGTGGGCACTGATGAGGTGGCACTGGTGGGCACTGATGAGGTGGCACTGATGGGTGGCACTGATGGGTGGCACCGATGGGCGGCACTGAGGGGCACTGATGGGTGGCACTGAAAGGCACTGATAAGCAGCACTGATAGGTGGCACTGATGGGTGGCACTAATGGGCACTGGTAGGTGACACTGATTGGCAGCACTGATAGGTGGCACTGATGATGAGACACTGATGACCACAGGTTGGCAGCACTGATGGGCATTGATAGGTTGCACTGGTGGGCATTAATAGGTGGCACTGGTGGGCACTGATAGGTGGTACTTGTGGGCACTGGTAGGCTGCACTGATTTGCACATATAGGTGGCACTGGAGGGCACTGCATAGCAGCAGTGCCTCTCCATGTGCGGGACCGATATCCCTCTCTCTGTAGCCAATGATCGGCTTTTTTTTCCCTTGCGCTGTTAGCCGATTCACAATCTCTTGTTTACATCATGTGATTAGCTGACAGCTGATCACGTGGTAAGGGGCCGGGATCAGCCCCTTACACTGATCTGTGATCAGTCGAGTCTCATTGACTCGGCGATCACAGAGCGCGCCACGTGCGCCTCGCAGGGGCATGCAGGCAGCTCATGCACGGGAGGACATCCATGGATGCCCTCCCAGCAATTCAGGTCCGCGCTGTAGCCGTCTTTTGACTATAGCGCGGACCTGTAGTGGTTAAGATTAGAGTTGAGCGAACACCTGGAAGTTCGGGTTCTGCTGGTCCGTCCGAACTTCGGGACAAAGTCCGGGTCCGGGTCCGGACGGAACCCGAACGATCGCATGAGATTAGAATTGGTGATGTCCAGGCGCGATATCAGTTTTCTGCCGATGTCGCGCCTGGACTTAACGACCCTCCCGTAGGTACCTACAGGAGGGCACGTACTCGACGGACGTACGGGGACGCTCCGCGTGCACCGCGCGAGACACTAGCGGCTCAGTTACTCTGAGCTGACTAGTGTCTAGTCACATTCCCCGACTAGGGCCGGGGAATGGTGCACTAGTCGACAGTCGATTAGTGTACTACATTTGTTCTCTAACACTTAGCCGATTGTCGCGTTCCCTTTTTTTTCGGCTAGTAACCGATGTCTCTCTCCCTATAGCCAGG
>BLSH010213318.1:833859-847139 GCA_018402905.1 Glandirana rugosa | reverse complement strand
AGCGATCAGAAATTTAAATGTCCACTGATTACTGTGTAAATGTCATTGGCAGGGAAGGGGTTAACCAGCAGGGGGCAGTGAAGGGGTTAAATATGTTCCCTGGGTGTGTTCTAACTGTGGGGGGGCAGGGCTGGCCGGGACATGACAGATCTCACTGATCCCAGTGACAGGGATCAGTAGATCTGGCATGTCCCCTGTCACAGAACGGGGAACCGCCGTGTTTACAACGGCGGTTCCCCGTTCTGAGGCTCCTAAAGGTGATCGGCGGGATTCGGGCGGACATCGAGTCCGCCCGACCCACGGGCACGCTCGCGCAGCGTGCGGCGCGCACGCGCGCGCGCCGCCGCTGCCGCCAGGGGGCGCGCAGGAGCATGCGCAGTGGAGGACGTCCATGGACGTCCTCCGGGCATTTCAGATCCGCGCTGGAGCTGTACTTTGGCTATAGCGCGGATCTGAAGTGGTTAATAAATGTTTAATTTAAGCAATTTTCTGTTTCACTTATTACTTAACTGTTTGATTTTATAAGATGAAAGGAAAATAAAAGAAAAATCGGCCTAACATATCGGTCCAAAAAAATCAGCATCATATATGTTTCAAAATATTCAAAATATCGGCATTGGCCAGAGAAAGACCCATATCGGTCTACTTTTACCCACAATTGTCCTATGAAAATGCAGGACCCCTTCCCTCCGTCTGGAGAGTGCTGGTTCTCTGGTTCTCTGCTGATAACATGCACTCTCCCAAGAAAAAAAACCTCTCTAGTTTCTTCTCTTCAACTGCATAAGGCTAAACATGCTGGCACGCTGTCCCCCACCACCCACTTTCCTACCCCCTGCCCCTGGGTATGATGTGAAGAGCCGGAAAAATTGCAGCTTCAAGGATAAACTGAGGATATGCACACATATCAATGTAAGAAAAATATTTCAACAATACCACAGCATTTTGAGTCAGTGATATATGCTCTGTATTAATAATGTAATGAATGTGACTTTAGTACTCCTGGGACATATTAGAAAGTCTATGGGAAACCACTAATAACTCACACGAAAGCCATGGGTACACCCGCACTACAGCTAAGCCACAGCACAGCAGTGTGAAACTGCATTCATTTGTATTTATTTCTGCCTAGACTTAGACTTCAAAATTCCAGTGAAATTAAATTTATTGCCAAGTTATAGCACTACAAAATGTGAAAGTCCAAAGATGGTGAATGGAAATCACAGTGCTGTACATCTGTCACCGATGGAATCCTAACTGAACATTAGAAAAACAGAGTAGCTAGATTTTGTTTATTAGACATTTAAAGCAAATCTGTTTAATTAATAGTGACATGTCCAAATCAAGTGAACTGAGAAGTAAAAAATAAGCTCAGCTAAAAAAAAAAAAAAAAAAAACCCACGAATGCTAAAATTAAAAAAAAAACAGCCTTAGCAGGCATTCATCCTTCCATTTAATTTATTTCTATGGCATGCATCTTCGCCAATGTCACATACTGTCTGGATCCTACTGTGATCACCTTCACAATGCAATCTCTGCTTTGGATGTAACCTTCTGCCCCTTCTTCTGAACAGTGTCATTCGCTTGAGAGATTGAGCATGGGAATACTTAATGCTCAATAGCCTATAATTATTTTTTTTCAGATTTATTTAAAGAGGTTAATATAATTTGAAATATTAGGGATTAATATTCAGAGGTGAAAAATAAGCTGAAAAATTGCTTTACACACACACTCCAGTACATTTTAGAACAGAGTCTTCCTTTAAAGCGGAAGTCCGCCCACCCCTTTAAAAATTAAAAGTCAGCAGCTACACATACTATAGCTGCTGACTTTTAACATTAGGACGCTTACTTGTCCTGGAGTCCAGCAATGTCGGAACCTTCGGATCGGCTGGTTGGGTGCTGCCGCAGCCATTGTTACTAAGGGAACCCGGCAGTGTAGCTTTTCGGGCTGCACTCTCTCACTGGCCTGGCGGCGGGAGAGGAGTAGGAGGGGGACCGGGCAGCTGGCGTAATTCACTGTGGCCCAGTCTCCTGTAAATGTGGACAGGATATCCGCCCCCCAAAAGGTGCCAAAAGTGGCATCAGAGGGTGGGAGGATTCTGACGAGCGGAAGTTCAAATTGTGGGTGGAACTTGTGGGTGGCACAATTGTCATCTGATGTTTACATTTATATATTTATCTGAACATATACCATGAACAAAAAGAATATTTTTAAAAATGCACCAGTTTATGATATTTTAGTGTTTTTGGAAGTGTTTCTAATGTAAAGAAGATGGCATCTGCTGCTACTGTAAAATTGGATCACAAAATTCCTAACCAAATCTTTTTACTGTAAAAATAAACACATGGAAATGATCTTCTTTAAATAAGCAATTAGTATGTTTATTTATATTTTATTGATAATTTTAATTGCACTAGTAATATGTCTGGGACCAATTTCCAAATACTGTAGCAAATAAAACCAAAACAAAAGTAGCTGCCCATAGGGGCCTATTTTGGTTTCAACTTTCAGATTCAGCAAGGAAAGTGATTGCTATGGGCATTGGGCAATTGTTTAAACTGCATGTAAAGCAATAAATCTAAAATATTATATTGATCATTCCCCTACTTGGGCATGCAAACTGCCCCCATTATTAAAAAAAAAAACGTTCCCCCTTTTTGAAATTACACATATCCTAAGAGCCATGCAAAGCAATATAGCCAAGGACAGCAGCACTCTCTATGCCTCATGCCAATGGGCAATGATGCAATAACCCGCCAGGAACTACACATTTCTGAAGTCTTTGCTTTGTACTAGTACACATTGTTGTAACCTAATTGGTGGAAGTACTGGGACAAGCTTTATAAAACCTAATTTCTTAACAACTGAGGCTAAATCCACTATTAAGAAAATACTAGGACAATTATTTTTCTGCCATGACCATTTTAGATGCACTTTTTATATACACTCACCAGCCTCTTTATTAGGTACTCCTTGATAGTGCTGGGTTGGACCCCCTTTTGCCTTCAGAACTGCCTTTGTGGCATAAATCCAACAAGGTGTTGGAAACATTCCTCAGAGATTTTGGTCCATAGTGACATGATAGCATCACACAGTTGCTGCAGATTTGTCAGCTCCACGTCCATGATGCCAATCTCCCGTTCCACCACACCCCAAAGGTGCTCTATTGGATTGAGATCCGGTGACTGTGGAAGAATTTGGAGTACAGTGAACTCATTGTCATGTTCAGAAAAACAATTTGAGATGATTTGAGCTTTGTGACATGGTGCATTATCCTGCTGGAAGTAGCCATCAGAAGATGCACTGTAATCATAAAGGGATGGACAGCAACAATACTCAGGTAGGCCGTGGCATGTAAACAATGCTCAATTGGTACTAAGGGGCCAAAGTGTGCCAAGAAAATATCCCCCACACCATTACCACCACCACCACCAGCCTGAACCGTTGATACAGGCAGGATGGATCCATGCTTTCATGTTTACACCAAATCCTGACCCTACCATCTGAATGTCGCAGCTGAAATCGAGACTCATCAGACCAGGAAACGTTTTTCCAATCTTCTATTGTCCAGTTTTGGTGAGCCTGTGCGAATTGTAGTCTCAATTTCCTGTTCATAACTGACAGGAGTGGCACCCAGTGTCATCTTCTACTGATGTAGCCCATCTGCTCCAAGGTTCAATGTGTTGTGCATTCAGATATGATATTCTGCATACCTTGGTTATAACAAGTGGTTATTTGAGTAACTTAAGTTTCTATCATCTCAAATCAGTCTGCCCATTCTTCTCTGACATCAACAAGACATTTTCGACCACACAACACCGCTCACTGGATATTTTCTCATTTTTGGACCATTCTCCATAAACCCTAGAGATGGTTGTGCATGAAAATCCCACTAGATCAGCAGTTTTTGAAATACTCAGACCAGCCCATTCGGCACCAACAACCATGCCATGTTCAAAGTCGCTGAAATTCCCATTCTTTTCCCATTCTGATGCTCGGTTTGAAATTCAGCAAGTCGTCTTTACCATGTCTAGTTGCCTAAATGCATTGAGTTGCTGCAATGTGATTGGATGATTAGCAATTTGTGTTGCCAAGAAATTAAACAGGTGTACCTAAATAAAGTGGCCGGTGAGTGTATGTTCTAGGTTCTCTTTTATTCCACTGTTAACCAGTCTGTTTGTAAAGTGCTTGGCATTTGTTTGGACGGTGATTAAACATCAAAATCAGATAAACCATGTGAAACTTGTGTCCAGCCTGAAGCCTGGTACACAATGAGATTATTGGATTAATGATCTTCAGCGTTTTTTTGCTTGCTAGTCTCATATCGAAAATGAAGAGGTTACTGAAGTCAAGAAAATTCTTGTGCGGCAGAATAAAAATTTGAAAGTGATGTAATGTATTGTATTGGACAAAAACTGTACTGATTAAATGAAAATCATATGATCTAGTATCGTACGGTAAACATTTTCGTGTTTGTCCCATCGGATAATTTCGCACAACCTATCCTGATTGGCTCTCGAAAGCTGTGTACTGAAACAATTAGATTATCATAAGATCGACTCAAAAGTAGTATTGTTCGTATGATTTTCTTATCATGTGTACTAGGCATTAGCCCACATCAAATATGTATCTTTGGATCTGAACGCAAATTTGTTGCCAATTCCAGTATAACTGGGTTCTGTTCAAACACGTGTGTGTTGTTGTTGGTGTTTTTTGTGTTTATTTTATTTTTTTTGCTATCTGAATTGGTTTTGCCTACATTCTGGGCTCTTTATCTAATTTAGAGATACTGCCAGATTCAAGCAGCTTAAGAGCAGCTTAACAATAACGTCCCCCAGACCGTGTTGATCCTAATGATCTTGTCCTCCGTAGATAATTCAGTGATATATCTATCACAAATGTCAATGGAGAATAGCTCCTAGCTGTAGAAATTCTTGGTGAAAAGATCTTTTTAATTAGTGTGCACTTTCTGGAGGTGAACACCGTACTGATTGACAGGGATGTCTCCCTAGAGATTCCATAGAAATCAGGACATTTCAATTTCATAGCCTACTGTTCCACTGTTCAAGAAACTATTCATATGCAGCTGGCATGATCACTTCTTTTTTTACAGGCTGTCTGTAATCCAGTTCAACACAATTTTACAAATCCTTATCTTTGATAAATATCCTAGAATAGATTACAATTACAACCAGGCAAGTATTGTGCGCCCACAGTTTTCTCAGAGATGCACCTTAGCATTTTACTGGAAATTCTTTTGGTGTAATAGGTGTTTTTATTACTGATCTGGGTGAGTGTTATGCCCCGTGGTTAGAAAATAATGTTAAATCTGCTATCAAAATGTTTCCTCGATTTTTTTAACAGCAATGCCTCAGACAATGCTTTCAGTTCCAGTTGTTTTACAGAAATGGTTGCCTTATAATGAAAGTCACATCTGTTTAATCTGCATTGCCAGGGCAACAGAAATCTCTGACGGATGTTCTTATAAATGCACCCAAAGAACATATCTATGGTCATCACTTCCTAATGGAGTTTTTTTTTTATTATTATTATCTATTTTAGTTTCCTGTTATAAACGTAATGAAATTCATTTTAATATCCTATCTCGTTCTTTGCTAACCACACAAAATATCTTGAGCGCTCAAACCAAGGTCCAGTCTGTCTATTGCGTACCTCCCAACCATAAAACTTAATAGAAGGGGGTACTTTGGGACAACAGTGAGTGTGGCTACTTTGTGCTGAATATTGGACATGGGTAAATTAGTCTTGAGCCAACTTAGTAAAACTACCTAGTATACACTGTACACAGTCTGAAGTCCTGGCACCCACAAAATACCCCTTAATTATTGCTATGAGCGAGAGCCTCAGACACACACAGAAACCTAAAGGATAATAAAAAAAAAATTAAAACTGAATATAGACAGAGCTGACTCTTTATCTGAGCCTACTCTTATGGTCTAATAAAATGTTATTGATTTTACAAAAGCATATTACAGATTGTAGTCAAGGCTTAGGACAAAGGGATTGTTCATTCTTGTAAAGTGTAAAGATGGTAAAATAGCTTCTCTGCAGTAATGGTATTATTTAGTATATTGTTTCGCATCAATAAGCAATAACAGAGCATAGAAAGAACTAAGAATATGTGGTGGTATAGTAAACAAAATCTTTGCAAATATAGGGGCCAAACTTTGAAGGGTGCATGGTAGGGCAAAGGGAGAAGAGGGTGGGTTTAGGAGGTAAAGATGGGAAATTTGGCAAGGAATACAGTAGAGTGGAGGTCTAACCCAACCTTGATTCCAAACAAATGATCTGTTCCAGCTATGAGAAAATCAATGGTACCTAACAGCCAAGTATTTTCACATTGTGTCAGTTACCTGGCCTTCATTTTCTCATGTAGCAAAGTTTGTGTGATCCAAGATTTCATTTTGGCTACAGTGGAGGTCTTCCACTATCTGCCAGTAGTATGTTTAGAAGCTGTGAGGTCTTGACTCATCAGTTTAAATTTCACTTTGAATAGGTTGGGGATCTAATACAAAGAAGGGCCTATTGTGCCTTGAGAGGAATTACTTCCATCAGATATGGAAAGGTTCCCATTTGTCCCCATTTTGTTTTCAACCCAAAAAAACAGGTGTGATGGTAAGCAGAGACAAATCTTGCAATTTTAGCAGGCATCAAATACCAACGGGTTAAGACTTTTATTAGTGGGTTTCTTGTCTGAGCCTACCTTAATGTAGCACATAGACCAGATTGGTTTGGCTGTTTGGTCCTGAGTTCCATTTCCTCATAGGCACACAGTAGCCAGACACACAACATTTTCATACTCTGAGACTGTAAACAGGCCGTGAAGCTTTTTTATATGGAGTTATAAAACTGAGCAGCAAACAAACAGGAATCCCAATAGAGATGCAGTCCTGAATGCAAAGAATGGTACATAAAGATATTCCAGAGGAGTTGAGGAAAGTCTTTAGATCCAAAGAGGCTGGTACTCAGTTTCTGATTCCCAGGCCACCATGTGCAGGGCCAGCAAACTTCAGTACTTCAGCAGCCTGTATCTGGAATCTGTGAAATCTGAGAAATCTCCAGTAAGGACAGGGCAGACGTCCCCCAGCCAAACTGTAGCAGGGACCACACAAAAATTCTGCAGTCCAAGGTGAATCTCCATGGGATGCCAACGCCCCCAGGCTGGTCTTACTCTTCCACAAACAAGAGACCTCTACTCTGGACTTTGGCCATTTATACCTCTCTCAGCTCCCTGCTGGTCACTTGCATCACAACCAGGGATTGGTTGAAGAGATATCAATATGCGGGCGGCGGTCATAATTCTTCCTCCCACTATGTTTCAGTAGAGAGACAGGGGGAAGGAACTGAGCACATGCCTTTAAAGTCCAGAGTAGACCTGAGGAATCAAACAATGCCTCCTGGATTACAGATAGCCAACACACTAAATTTAGCATAACTGTAGCTCTGGGGACGCTACATTAAATAAGAAATAGTTGTAAAACAGACATCAACAAGCACCCGTTGAGGGTAAAAAAATAACCTTTGGTAAGAACTATGTAATCCAAAACCTGGTGTATTGAGTGCAGGGTTCAGGTATATGCTACACACTACGTAAAGTGTAGCAGTCAGCATATACAATTTACAACCTGGTATACAGGATGCAGTAGTCAGGTGTATGTATACTAAGGACTCATGTATAGAGAATTGGTGGAAGTAAAAAATGCTGCAGCGCCAGTGGAAGTTAAAACGTCCCAATTGTGGTGTGGACAGAAATAATGCCAGAGCAAATGTCAGGGAGGAATGCTTGTCACCATTGGTTAGTGTTAGGAAATAATGACCTGTTAGTAGTCAGTGAAAGGAAAAAAATGCCCATCGTTGGGGGTTTGTTGGAGCAAAAAACATTCAGCATCATTGAGAGGACAAAATGTTCAATGTTGGTGGTTAGAGGGAGCAAAAATTGACCAGGGTTGGTGGGTAAGTGAGACAAAAAATGCTTGGCATCAGTGTCTATGGGAGAAAAAATGTTTTGACATCAGTGGTCAGTGGGGGAAAATGTAAATAAAGGCATTGTGTCAGTGGAGTTGAAAATAAATAAATAAATGCATAAGGCCACCATACACTCTATTATGTGGTTTTTGGGTTAAAGTCTTTGGACTGTAGATGAGAAACCGCTACCTGGTTGTGGAAAGTTCTACCCAGTGAAAGGGGCTGGAATAATAACAAAAATTAAATAAACGTTGAAAGCAATTGTTGATGGTATTGGTAAATGTCTTATTAATGTTCTGTCAGCCTCCCTGGGGGGTATGAGTTCAGAAGATTCTTATAGTTTTGTTAACGGTGTGAAAAATTGAAGCAATTGGCCTCTAAACATATTTATTAACCTCATTGATCTTTTTACTCAGCAGAGCCTTTGAGGAATTTCAGTAAATGGTTATACTGAAAATATCCCTTTATATATCTAGCAGTGTTGTAAAGTACACCAGTGCTCCCCCATCTAAAGCAAACCTGTCCTGACCCTAAGATTTATGGTGTAGAAGCAGGCTCTGGCTTCAGGAGCCTATAATATATATGCAGGCATCAACTTTGAGAAACCTGACGCAAAAGGCACGCTTCTGCATTCCACAATGTAAATCCCAGTGGCTGGCTGACATACTGCAAGGCCAAGACATTGCCACTTAGGAAACAGCAGTTGGTTGCCTGTATTTGCTTTTTAAATTTCACAAAGCTGGTATTTGCATAAGCATTTGGGGTGGTGCAGCCAAGCTAGCAAAACCTGCTGGCTGCTGATATTGAATGATAATGCTAGATTATGGAGCGTTGGATCATCAGGGTTGCTTTAAAACAGTTGTTAATGAGGAACTTCATGTCCACCATACTTTTTTTCCCCTCAAAACATATGCACATGCCCAACGAGACCAGCATTTTCCTGCTGTGATTTGCCATTGCAAGCCAGATCCCACTCTGTCATTTTCCCTTCCGACATTGGAAGCCAGTTTGCCACTTTCTGATTCAGGCAGTTTGCTCCCTGATGACGCACCTCCAGGTCCTTCCTCTTCTGGCCTGTGTTGAAGCTGATGCTTTCTGGGATGCGACATGTGTATTCTAGGAGGCTTCCGGGGTGGAGGCAGTTAGCTCCCTGATGACGCACCTTCAAGTCCGCCATCCTCTGGCCTTTGTTGAAGCTGATGCTTTCTGGGATGTGAATCTGACGTGCATATTCTTGGAGGCTTCAGGAGTGAAGGCAGTTAGCTCCCCCCGATGATGCATCTCCAGGTCCTGGAACATAATATAGTGTAAGAATTGTAAATACATTGGATGACAGCAAAGCAATGCTAAACATCTAACTGTGTCCAGGCTTGGACACCTATCTATCCCTAATGGCAGATCCCTTTAGGCTGGCCCCTTTTTCAGATATAGCTATGTAAACCATTAAAAAAAAGTGCCTAGACTTTTTAAAATAATTCTTGGCAACGTGCCTAAAATCAGAGCTAGGTATATGCAGAACGAAAAAAATTGTTTTGTTTCAATTCATCATTTACATAAATTTGTTAAATTAATGTAATTATTTTTCGGAATTCGTTTTTAGTTTATTCAAATTTGTTTAGATTTTTCTGAATTCAGTCGAATTGAACTCCATTCGATCGAATTCTGAAAAATTTGAATGGAAATCGACTTCCATTCGAATTTATTCTATTCAAAATTTGAATTTTGGAAGATTGTTTTTCTATTCTATATTACTATATTTTGTATATTCTATTTTATTTTCTATACTATTCAAATGTATTCTATTCTAAATTCAAATTTTGGAAGATGGTTATATTCTTTTTATTTTATTCTATTCTATTGTTTTCTATTCTAATCTATTCTTTTCCAATTTGAATTTATTCTATTTGAAATTCGAATTTCAGAAGATGGTTCTATTATTTCTATTTTATTCTTTTCTATCCTATGTTATTTTCTATTCTATACCTTTATTTTCTATTCTATTTTCTCTCTATTCTATTTTTTTCTATTTTATTCTATTCGGAAATGCGAATTCAAATCAAATTCGAAAACAATTCGAATTTGATTTGAATTCAAATTTCATCCAAAAAGTAGGGAGCTGTCGGGTTGTGCGTTTCCGTGTGTTTTGGCTTTTGTTTTTGTTGCCCTCCTTGTGCTCTCATTTTGATATATTTCTTAAGACACATTTACATTTGTATTCTGTCCAAAGTCTCGCCTCTGTACTACCTCCCAGACATGGGTCGCGCGGTGTATGGGCTCATGCACGTAGCGATGCCATGGGATTAATCCGTGGGGTCGTGCTTGGTTGAGACAAAGTTATGTCTTATGTTAATGATAGTTTACTCTTGGAGGTTCCCTTTCATGACACACTGTCAGTTCCAGTCTCACCGTTAGAGATGTAGATTGGACACAACACGGTCCGACACTGCGTTTTCGGGTTGTTTTTTTTTTTTCTCTCCCCTACTTTTCTCCCCCCCCCCTTCCCCCCTGTGATTAATTTTACCTTATTGTGATAATGATATATAGCAAAATCACATAGTCAGCAAGCCAACCAGTAGCGCTAAATTAGAAAATATGAAGATGTTAACAAGTCCGTTTCTATATACAAAGGTCATGAAAACAGGGTGTCCCAGTCTGCAGAGTCCCAAGAGATATAAATATATGGAGGTCTATGTTTCAAAGTCCATCATCGAACACCATGTGACCATCAAAGAGCGTCCCTCAGGACAGATCCTTACCAAAATATGTGTGCTAGGCACTCTCATGCACTAGCAGAACTCGCGTGTTGTTCTTCTATATGCACCAGCTGGTCTCAACCTCCACTCAGACGGGTCTCCACACATAGGATAAAATATAAGAAAATCGCACCATAGTGTAAAATCCTTAAAGCTTTTTATTTGTAAAATATTTAAAACTGCAAGAAGTTCACACATATATAAAGCCTTAGAGGTAACCCCCCAATGTGCAGACTCTTACCAGATGCAGTAAATCAAAGAGCATATCCAACAGGCTGTATAACTCTGCAAGCACACACCGTCCCAGGACATCTTCACAGCCCTTCGGCGGCGTTCCTCCCCTCCAATTGGCCAATCACCAGCAGAAGTCGGGATACGACGAAACGCGTCGTGATTGGCTAGGGCGGCCGTCAGTCATCTCAGGCACCTGTGAGACTTCCTATCGCTCGTGCTCACCGCTGGACGGGGAGGTTAGAGCGGAGGGGAGGAACGCCGCCTTGTGTTCTCATCCTATTATATCTCTTAAGACACATTTAAATTTGTATTTTGTCCAAAGTCTCGCCTCTGTACTACCTCCCAGGCATGGGTCGTTCGGTGTATGGGCTCATGCACGGAGCGATACCATGGGATTGGGGTCATGCTTGGTTGAGACAAAGTTATGTCTTAAGTTAATGATAGTTTACTCTTGGAGGTTCTCTTTCATTACACATGGCCAGTTCCAGTCTCACCATTAGAGATGTAGATTGGACACAGCACGATCCGACACTGCGTTTTCAGGGTTTTTTGGGGGTTTTTTTACGTTAAATCGCACCGTGCATGGACTCATACACAATGTGATTTGGGGATCGTTTTTTTATATCTACACATGTGAGATTACGTATATCTCCAGATTGATTTTACTTATGCTGTGTTATGTGGATTTACATTCATCATTTCACTGTTATTTCACTCATTAATTAGGGTATCTCCAATGATATTGTTATATTTATCAAGTGTATAATGGCATATATTTATAACACTTTCATCAGTCACTATGTTTCACTATGTCAGGACATTGAATTGGTTTATCATATAGAGGGTTAAATTAATGTCCACATGTGACACATTATCCAGGTTTTGCTGTGATCCCTCCTGATGTCAATTGTCTAATTGTTCAATCTCTTGATTGTTTAATTACTATGTATGTTTGGTTATATATATGCACTATTCACATATTTTGGTCAAGCTATGAGTAAGCACCTACTGTTGGGTGCGAAACGTGTCAGCTGGACCTTTCGTTCGTTGTCTATATCACCCTTTGATGCAATAAATCGTTTTTGGAAATTGGATCGTTTGAGTGCGGCTACTTCCAACCTTGTTGCTGTTACTACTTGATTGCTTCATCAGCCTGCACCTGCCCTTGTGAATCAGCACACCAGATCCACACGAGCTGTGTTACCCTCTGAGCGGTGAGCCCACATCATCCAAAAAGTAGTTTCATTATTTCGGATTCATTTAAATTTGTTACTATTGTAAAAGTTATAAAACAAAACAATGAAAAATTTGAATTTTGAATTGGAACAAAACAAACCACACATGTCTAATCAGTGCCACTAGTGGCTAAACAGCTGAGAGCTTTAAGCTGTACTGTTTACTGTAGACAGGGGAAGAGAGCAACATGAATGACACAGACTGTGCTAACGGGAACACAGGGAGGGAAAAAAAGAGAGGTGACAGGACAAACTCTGCTGGCTGGGAGATGCAAAATAGTTAAACTTACAAGGATAGTGTCTAATTCTGTCCCTGATATTCTGTCCTTTCACTCTCCTCTTGCTGTGAACTTTAACACTGTAAAACATCTGTTAGCCTTCCTCTCTATCTGAGCCAAGACATACAGTCAAGGCTGGAAATGTACATATTTTAATTACAGAAAGTGACCTATAGCTTTTGAGACCCAGGAGATGGGGAGAGATTCTGATAAGTTGCTGTAACCGCTTATAAAATGTGAGCTGGAGTTCACCTTTAAGTTAACCAAGTCCATCTAAATCTGCTAGTGCATATAACACTACCAGTCCCAGGGCTGGACTGGTACAAAAATTTGGCCCTGGACTTCATCCAGACCGGCTGACTTTGACAGGTCTCTCCCATACTGGCTGGCTGGACAAACCCGCCCCCCTGGCCTGTTGAGTCAGCTGTCTGTCCCCTCCTCCGTGCTTCTTCTGGTCCTCCCGTGCTCCTCTGGTCCCTCCCTGCTCCTCTGTTCCCTCCATGCTCCTCTGGTCCCCCCCTGCGCTTCTCTGATCCCCCACATGCTTCTCTGTTCCTCCACATGCTTCTACATTCTCCTCCTGCTCCTCTGCCCCCCCATGCTGCTCTGGTACCCTCCTGCTCCTCTGGATACCCACCCCCCTGCTCCTCTGGTCCCTTACATGCTCCTCTCATCCCCCGTGCTCCTCTATTGCCTCCCCATGCTGCACTGGTCCCCCTTGCTCCCCTATTGTCCCCCATCAAACAGGTCGGTCGGTCATACCCTCTCTGGACAGTTTCAGTCGGCCAGACCT
>BLSH010213318.1:784171-831292 GCA_018402905.1 Glandirana rugosa | reverse complement strand
TGGTCCCCTGTGCTCTTCTAGTCCTCCATCCCCCCCCTCTGGTCCCCGTTCCCCTTCTCTGGTCCCCCTGCAGAGCTCTCCTCCTCTTCCTGGCTTTGCCCCCCCATTCTTCTCTGTACCCCCGTGCTCCTCTTTTCCCCCATGCTCCTCTTGTCCCAGTGCTCCTCTGGTTCTCCCCTCCCCCGCTAACAGCTCTCACCTCCTCTCTCTGGCTAGCTGCATACTGCACAGCTAGCCAGGTAGAGGAGGTGGGCACTGCAGGGGGAACCAGATATGGGGGGGACAAGAGGAGCAAGGGGATATGGCGGTCAGCTGAAGAAGGAGCATTAACAAGCACTGATCCCTGTATTTTCCTCCTGCAGCAGCTGAATGCTAGGGGAAGGTGGAGGAGGAGAAGCTGCTGCAGGAGGATTGGTACCAGCTATGGCGCCCCCCTCCCCCAAATGCCTCGCCTGGGCAGCCCCCCCCAGTTTCGGCCCTGAACAGGAGGAGTGTCACCAAGCAGGATGCATGTGTGTTGTAGAAAATATTGTCGTAATTCCAATATCAGCAGTCAAAATTATATGGAAGAAAATTTGAGACCCAAGGGACCCAAAAACTCTTGTATTTTTAATGATTAAAACATTGTGGAATGATTTGCTTATTTTATAGTTCTGATATAATACAATATTTGTGTATGTATTTAATATATATTCTTTGAACAGAGAGGATTACAATTTGAGATTGGTCCCTGTGGAGATAATGCAGCCAGCTGCAGGCTCCCCACAACCACTCCCAGGAGAGTGGCAGGCAGGCGAGAACACCCGAGGTGACAGCTGTGAGCCAGAGTGACAGGATCTCCACAGTTCAGTTCCTGGAAAAGCTGCTCAACACATCCAGATGTACATCCTCTGTTAGCGGTCCACCCAGATGCGGGGGTGCCAGTGGCATTGGATAGTGTTCCCTTTGGTATTAAAGGTTGGAATTGCAGAACCATGGCATGAAGGAATGGATGGCTGTGAAGTAACATGAAAGCCTCTGCTATGCAACAGTTAGCCCTGCTGAGCCCAAAGTGCACAAAAATAACCCCTTAGCAGAAAGCCGTAACTGCTTTATTGATTACTTTTGTCACTCTTGTTGGTAACCTCTCAGGCCTTGATGGGTCTTTTGACATTGATGTGGGTTAAAGAACATATGCATGTTGTACCGAAGCTTATACCACAAGTGCCGCAATCACATCCTGTACCTGCCTTACTTTTAACCCTCTGCATTTTTACCTTGAGGGATTATTTTTAGGGGGTATGTGCACTCATTTTGATTCCTTTTTTTCTTTTTTGCACACATAGTCGTTTACTGGAGTTTAGAGGGGGAAAAACATCACTTACCTGTTCCGGAGCATTTTGAGCAGAAGAAACGCTCAATTCGCCTATACGCTTGCCAAGTTTAGCACTTGAGTGTTCATTCCATTGGCCAAAATTAATTTTCTGGATAATGGAATACTTTATTATCATCCTTTTTGGTGACCGGATTTTGCCTTCACATTGACTATCTGAACTACTAGTGTTGCTGCGACTTTTTGGATCCTGTATCTACCTTTGTCTTCACGCGTGAACTGTCTGATGGACTTATATTAGCGCTGTTGCACTGTAGGAAGGGGGCTCATATGAGCCATATAGATAGTGTGCATTTCATATACCAATAAGATAACCTTACGGGTCCGGAGCTATTTTTCTCACTTTCTTCAACTGCACAGCCCTGGCCTCAACCGTGCTGAAGAACTTTGGAATTGGAATGATGATTGTGAGCTAGATCTTCTAATCCAGTATTATGGTCGGGATCCGCCTACATGTCTAGACTGACAGGCGGCTCAGTCTCTCAGCAAGCTGCTAAGAGCCTGAACTGGCCACTCCCACCCCCTCCACAGCCCAGAGCTCCAGTGAGCATGGGGGGGGGGGCAGAGCAGAGAGCCGGTGACAGTGAGCAGCTCTCTGCTCAGGGAGCTCTGAAAACCGAGCGATTGGCAGTGATTGATTGCTCGGTTCTCAGTGTTAGAGCCGGTGGGGGACTGATACAGCATCAGACTGATGCGGCACCCACTTAGGTAAGTGTGAATCTGAAGAAAAGCCAAACCCCATGCTTCTCTTTTAAAAAGGAGAAACAAAATAAGATGTTCTATATACTTACTGCATTATCCTTTATAATAGGAAAAAAAACTTTGGCTACAGGCAGCTCCAACAAACCAGTTTGTTGTTAAGGCAGTTAACATCAGTCCATTCTTTTATTGCTAAGCTCTGTAAAACCGTAAAATATTTATTTTATTTTAAATAAATACTATTAATCCTAGGAGCTGGAATTAGAGATGCTTATAAGAAATAAAAAAACACCTAGAGAATTGCTAATTCACTGTAGCAAAGATAACTGACCCATGAATGTGTAAAATAGGTTAGATCAAGTTTTACCTCTTCAATACAGGGCACTTTCACCACCTCCCTGCCCAGGATGAAAGATGTTCCTCTTCATATTCAGCTTTCTAGCAGAAGCCTGAAGGTTTTGTGCCAATATTGACTGGTATTTGGAACTGTTCATAATTCCCTCTACCTTGACTAAGGCCCCTGTTCCAGCTGAAGTAAAACAGCCCCAATGCATGATGCTGCCACCACCATGCTTCACTGTGGGTATGGTGTTCTTTTGGAGATCTGCAGTGTTGTTTTTGCACCAAACATATCTTTTGGAATTATGGCCAAAAAGTTCAACCTTGGTTTCATCAGACCATAACACATTTTCCCCCATACTTTTGGGAGACTTCAGATGTGTTTTTGCAAAATTTAGCTTGGCTTGGATGTTTTTCTTGGTAAGAAAAGGCATCCGTCTTGCCACTCTACCCCATGGCCCCGATATATGAAGAATATGGGAGATTGTTGTCACATGTACCACACAGCCAGTACTTATCAGATATTCCTGCAGCTCCTTTAATGTTGCTGTAGACCTCCTGGCAGCCTCCCTGACTAGTTTTCTTCTTGTCTTTTCATCAATTTTGGAGGGACGTCTAGGTCTTGGTAATGTCACTGTTGTGCCATATTTTCTCCACTTGGTGATGACCGTGTTCCATTGTATATCTAAGGCTGGGTTCACACCATTGCAAATTGGATGCGGATTCCCCAAATCCAATTCGCAATAGCAGGAGATTTTGACCGGTTCTCATATCTCTGCAGCAGGTCCGGTGCATTTTTCACAAAAACGCTGTGCGACTTTTGGTCTATTTAAGGTCTGAATTCAGCCCAAAATTTTGGCTGAAATCGGACCTGAAACGGTGAACCAGGACGCACCGGACCCCTGCTGTGAGCCGCATGCAGTTCATATGTGAGCCTAGCCTTATGCCTTGGAAATTCTTTTGTACCCTTCTAGTGACTGATACCTTTTAACAATGAGATCCCTCTCATGCCTTGAAAACTCTCTGCGGACCATGGCTTTTGCAGTAGAATCAGAGGCACTTTAAATGATGGCATGTGTGGGCTGACTCCTATTTAACATGAGTTTGAATGTGATTGCTTAATTCTGAACACAGCTACATCCCCAGTTATAAGAGGGTGTGCACACTTATGCAACCCCATTATTTCAGTTTTTTTATTTTTACCCCTCCAAAAAGATTTCTGTTTGTTTTTCAATTGAGTCATACAGTTTATAGGTCACATTAAAGGTGAAAAAAGTTCTGAAATGATTTATCTTTGTCTCATTTTTTTACATCACAGAAACCTGACATTTTAACAGGGCTGTGTAGACTTTTAATATCCACTGTATTTAATTACCGCTGTTTTTTTTTTATATTCATTGCTATAAAAACTAAAGACCAACATTTAAAAAACAAAACGTTATTCTTAGTTTCTGTCGGCAAATTTTTTAACCACTTACCGACTGGGCCTTGGCAGAAAGACGGCTACAGTGCGGTCGGCTTATTCTGGGAGGGCATCCATGGACGTCCTCCCGGAAATGCGCACACGGGAATGTCCGTGACCGTCGGGTCTCCCAGACCCGGCGTGTCACGGATCAGGGTAAAGGGCCAATCCCTTGTGAACAAACCGGAGCATGTCCAGTTCGGCTCCTCCCCTCTCCTTGCACATATCTCACAGCATGTGAGGAGAGGAGGGAGCGAGTGCAGCAGCGCTGTGGGCTGGATGTGAAGTGCCCACAGCACTGACTTCTGCCCACCCCTGGCTCATCCATCCCTGGGTCACCCATACCTGGCTCCTCCATCCATCCCTGGCTCACCATGTGCCTGGCTCACCTGTCCCTGGTTCACTTGGTCCCTGGCTCACCCAGTGCCTGGCCCACACGTCCCTGGCTTATCTGTGCCTGGCGCACCCAGTCCCTGGCTCACCCGTCCCTGGCTCACCCAGTCCCTGACTCACCCGTCCCTGGCTCACCCAATCCCTGACTCACCCAGTCCCTGACTCACCCGTCCCTGGCTCACCCATCCCTGGCTCACCGGTCCATGGCTCACCCAGTCCCTGGCTCACCCTTCCCTGGCTCACCTGTCCCTGGCTCACCCAGTCCCTGGCTCACCCGTCCCTGGCTCACCCAGTCCCTGGCTCACCCGTCCCTGGCTCACCCAGTCTCTGGCTCACCCATTCCTGGCTCACCCAGTCTCTGGCTCACCCAGTCCCTGACTCACCCAGTCCCTGACTCACCCGTCCCTGGCTCACCTGTCCCTGGCTCACCGGTCCATGGCTCACCCAGTCCCTGGCTCACCCTTCCCTGGCTCACCCAGTCCCTAGCTCACCCGTCCATGGCTCATCCATCCCTGGCTCACCCATCCTTGGCCCATCCATGCACCATCCCTGGCTCATCCATCCATCCCTGGCTCATCCATGCTCCATTCCTGGCTCATCCATCTATCCCTGGCTCATCCAGATCCATCCATATCCATGCTCCATCCTTGGCTCATCCATTCACATTCATGTTCCATCCCTGGCTCATCCGTCCACATCCGTGTTCCATCCCTGGCTCATCCATCCACATCCGTGCTCCATCCGTCCCTGGCTTACCCGTCCATGGCTCACCCAGTCCCTGGCTCACCTGTCCCTGGCTCACCCAGTCCATGGCTCACCCAGTCCCTGGCTCACCCATCCCTGGCTCACCCAGTCCCTGGCTCACCCGTCCCTGGCTCACCCAGTCCCTAGCTCACCCGTCCATGGCTCATCCATCCCTGGCTCACCCATCCTTGGCCCATCCATGCACCATTCCTGGCTCATCCATCTGTCCCTGGCTCACCCGTCCATGGCTCACCCAGTCCCTGGCTCACCTGTCCCTGGCTCACCCAGTCCATGGCTCACCCAGTCCCTGGCTCACCCATCCCTGGCTCACACAGTCCCTGGCTCACCCGTCCCTGGCTCACCCAGTCCCTAGCTCACCCGTCCATGGCTCATCCATCCCTGGCTCACCCATCCTTGGCCCATCCATGCACCATTCCTGGCTCATCCATCCCTGGCTCATCCATGCTCCATCCCTGGCTCATCCATCTATCCCTGGCTCATCCAGATCCATCCACATCAATGCACCATCCTTGGCTCATCCATTCACATTTATGTTCCATCCCTGGCTCATCCGTCCACAGCCGTGTTCCATCCCTGGCTCATCCATCCACATCCATGCTCCATCCCTGGCTCATCCATCCACATCCATGTTTTTTTAATCCCTGGCTAATTCATCCAATCCATGCCACTACAGTGCCCATCAGTGCCTAACAAAAGTGTGATAGGTAGTCTAATTAGATTTGAAATGTGTGCCCCTAGAATGCCTGACGGTGCTCCCTGCATGTTGGGCCTCTGTACGTGACCAGGCTGTGGAAAAGTCTCACACGTGGTATTGCCATACTCAGGAAGAGTAGCAGAATATATTTTGGGGTGTAATTTTTGCTATGTACATGTTATGTGTTAGAAATATTGTATAAATGGACAACTTTGTGTAAGAAAAAATACGTTTTCATTTTCTTTCCACATTTTCCAAAAATTTGTGGAAAAATATGACCTGTTCATAAAACTCATTATGTCCACAATAAGAAAAAAGTGCAGCGCTGTAGAGTATATATTCTCCTGGATAAAACACACCCAGTGTAAATTCGTGCATAGGCAATCAAGTAGTAGTGCTTCAGTGCCACTCTTCCTCCACCATCCACACTAGCAGCTCACCTCCCCTATTAGGCTCTTATTACAGGAGCCCAATAGCGCCTCTTGTCACATTCAAATGGACATAGGGTGGATGGTGGAGGAATAGTGGCATTGAAGCACTACTACTTGATTGCCTATGCACGAATTTACACTGGGTGTGTTTTATCCAGGAGAATATATACTCTACAGCGCTGCACTTTTTTCTTATTGTGGACATTTTATGGGATTTTAATAAATTGCCTATAGTGTTCAGCTGCTATTTTGGTTATGGGACTGCGCTGTTTGACTCCTTTTATACTATAAAACTCATTATGCCTCCTGGAATATATGTTGGGGTTTACTTTCCAAAATGGGGTCATTTTTGTAATTGTTTCCATTGTCCTGGTGCTCCAGGGCCTTCAAAAGTATGATGGGTAGTCAAGAAATTTTATGTGTAATTTATGCTCCTAGAACGCCTGATGGTGCTCCTTGCATGTTGGGCCTCTGAATGTGGCCAGGCTGTGAAAAAGTCTCACAAATGGGGTATTGCCATACTCAGGAGGAGTTGCAGAGAAATAACCTGTTATTATGACACTTTTATGAATAAAAAAATCATAATTTTGCCAAGAATTGTAGGAAAAAATTACAACTTTAAAAAACTTGCCATGCCTCTTACTAAGTACCTTGGACTGTCTACTTTCTAAAAAGGAGTAATTTGGGGGGTATTTGTACTGTTCTGGCATATTAGGGTCTCAAGAAATGAGATAGATTGTCAGTACATCAGGTGTGACCCATTTTCAATGGTTGCCACCATAGCTTGTAGACTCTATAACTTTCACAAAGACAAAATAATAAAATACCACCAAAAGATAGCTCTATGTATGTGAAAAAATGAACAAAAATGTCATATGTATGTGTATACTGTTGCATGAGTGAATAACTGTCATTCAAAATGTGAGAGCGCTGAAAGCTGAAAATTGGTCTGGTTAGGAAGGGGGTTTAAGTGCCCAGTGATTAAGTGGTTAAATAAGTCCTTTTTCTCCTACACTGATGTGCACTGAAGAGGCTGCACTGATGGGCACTGATAGGCGGCACTGATGAGGCAGCACTGAAGAGGAGGCACTAATATGTTGCACTGATAGGTGGCACTGATATACAGCTGATAGGAGGCACTGATGGGTAGCATTGATGGGCAGGCACTAATGGGCAAAGGTAGCACAGATTGGCCTCACTGATGGGCACAGAGTGGCATCACTGATGGGCACTGTTGGGGTTGCATTGTAATCAGGGTACTGATGATCAGTGCCCTGATTACCTTTACATATTTTTCCTGTGAGGAGATGCTGCTTATCAGCTCTCCTCATCTCACACTCTCTGTGTGAGAGAGGGAAAGCCACGACTGCGGTTCTTTACCAAGATCGGGGCAGCGCCATGTCCCAAGAATACCAGGAGCAAGTGATCGCAGCTAAACTGGGTGCCATTATATGATGTCGCCCCAGAACAAGAGCCGCACTGAGTTTTTAGACCAATGGTAGACAATCAGTTTGCAGCAACTTAGGCTGGCCATGCATGGAGCAAATTTCTTCCCTGCAACCACGGGTTGCAGGAAATAAATTTGTGTGATTCCCTCATCAACACAGACATTGACGGGAATTCCTCCTGCCGAGAAATTGTCTGCTCCCGGTGGGGGTGGGTGGGGGTAGCCATCCCCCGTAGGTAGAAGACCGCAATTGTCGCTAGCGGCTATAGCAGCCATTAGTGAGAATCCGGCAGGCTGGTTGTACCCAAGTTGGTCAGTCGACTTGGCACATTCAGCCTGCCCATTAACAGATCAAATCTCGGCCGGTTACTGCTGAATCGGCCGAGATTCGAACCGTGTATGGCCGGCCCTAGACAATTTATTCTCATATAAATGATTATGTTTTGTACATGCTGAAAATATTTCCTTTGCAGAGAATTCAGATGGAACTTACCAAAAATGTATACAGTATATATATATATATATATATATATATATAATTTCCAGATTTTTTTTTATTATAGATATTAATTCTGTTAAAAATATTATGTACGCTGTGAAGGAAATTTCACATAAAATGGAACAAATACCTTTTTTTTGTGCTTTTAAAGCGGTTGTATTGCCCGCTTTCTCATTTTTACCTACAGGTAAGCCTATAAAAAGGCTCACCTGTAGGTAAAATGAATATCTCCTAAACCTGTACGATTTAGGAGATATTCATCTTGCATGCAGCCACTGACGTCAGCGGCGCATGCGCTCTGAACGTCATCGTGGCTCCGGCCACTCACAGCACCATGGCCGCAAACCCAGAAGAAACGCTGAGGGAGCAAGTCAGCTTCCTCGGCAGTGGCCTGGAGACGGTGCAGGCGATGCGATCTAAGGTAGGTATTTCATAATGAGCTATTATGCGGTGCATTATACCTTTGACTTGCAGGTTTTTGTTTTGTTTTTTTCACCCAGGGTATACAACCGCTTTAATGCCATGCATTACTCCACTACTGAAATATCCTGCATTTCCTGCATTTCATTTAATATATTATAACTGAGGTTTCTATATTTAAACTTAGAATTAAGCTCTGGCAGATTAACAGATACTTTTCTGTTCTTGCAGCATTTTTAAAGAGGCAAAACATAGGGAAATGTGCAAGCATTAGAGTTGTAGGGATAAATTTGTATTTTGCCTAATCATGCACTTTAAGGATTTTAGCATGATAACCTATTTTATAAAATATTAATTTCCTCATTTATATCATGCAAATGGCCCTGAGGATCTGCACATTGCATTATCCCTTTTTAACCAATTAGATTTCATCTTTCAGACAACTTCTGGTCAGAACAATGTCTCATGATTGCTGATTAGTTGTCTACCAAACTTTGCACATCACTACTTGCCTTATTAAATGAGCCAGATATTATTTCTGACTGTCTGGTCTTGCATTGTTCACTATATACATAATTTCATTTGTGACCTTAGCAAGCGACATGATATAGGTATAAGCTGCGTTCCATGTGCAACAATGCATAGTGTTCAGCCCAGGGTGAATTCTACTCTACTTACGGAGAATTCATGTCCTTTTGCTGGGATCTATTAATGCCTTGCAGGCTAGGTCTTAACTGTCTTCACACTTGTAAGAATTATACATGCCCTAAAATATTTCGTTTATAACAAATGAAACCGACAACTCATCTCCTCTTACCCTCCAGCCACTTGTTGTGGAATGGAATAAATGTATGTTTTATTCAAATCCCAATTGCAAATAGTTTTGGATATTAGGAAGACTTCACAAATAAAAATGAAAAATCTCAATATGTAAATACAAGCAAAACCAAAAAACACTCTAATATCCATGTGGGTTTAATGTAAGCTGCTATTGGGAAGACTGTAAAGTTAGGAAGACTGTAAGTTATTTCACAAAGTTTTCTCAACTCTCACTTTTCTTAAATAGAATGTAAAAAAAAAAAAGTTTTTCCCAGACAAGTTTTTCTGATTCTGTATAATAATTATTTCCACTAAAAGAGCACCTGTCATTCTGGTGAAATTACACTGTAAGGCTGGGCTCACACTAGTCCGAGAATTGGACCAAGCATTATGTCACAAAAACAATAATTCTGTATGAGATCCATCTTATCTGGTCGGACCAAGTCGGACCGACTTTGAAAAAGGTTCCTGTACTACTTATGTCCGACTTTGATCCCACTTCAGCCCATTGAAAAGCATTGAAGTCGGATCAAAGTCGGATCATTGTCTTAACTGATCCGACTTTAGAATGCGACTTGTGCTCTGAGGATCTTGAAGGGGTACTCCATGCCAAATTTAAAAAAAAACAGCATGGGGTCCCCCTCCAAGAGCATACGGTCTTTGGTCTGGTATGGCTTTTAAGGGGCACCCCAATGCCAAAAAAAGGCGTAGGGTCCCCCCCAAAATCCATACCAGACCCTTATCTGAGCACAAAGCCTGGCAGGCCAGGAAAGGGGGTGTTGACGAGTGAGCGCCCCCCCGGACCCTACCTGGCCGCATGGCCTCAACATGGGGAATATGGGTGTTTTGGGGCAGGGGGGCTCTGTGCCCCCCATCCCAAAGCACCTTGTCCCCGTGTTAATGAAGACAAGGGCCTCTTCCCGACAACCCTTGCCGGTGGTTGTTGGGGTCTGTGGGTGGGGGGTTTATTGGAATATGCAAGCCTCCATTAACAAGAGGGCCCCCAGATCCCGGCCCCCATTCACCTAAAAGGAAAATGTAAAAAAAAAAAAACACACTACACAGGTTTTTAAAGTATTTTTATTCAATCAGCTCCAGCGTCTTCTCCCTCTCCAGCATCTTCTTTCTTCTGCCCTTTCGCGGGGTCTTCTTTCTTCTGAGGGGTCTTCTTTTTTCTTCTGGTTCTTTTCCCTCTCCGCTGCGTCTCCTGCTCTTTTGCGGCATCTTCTGTTCTTTTGCCGGTCTTCTTTCCGATGTTCTTCCTCTCTACTTCTTCCCATGTTGACACGACATGGAGTGGGGCCACACGCTGAAGTCATCACATGACATCACAGCCCCCCCGGGCCCACCCTTTGCAGCTATAACAGCTTCAACTCCTCTGGGAGGGCTGTCCACAAGATTTAGGAGTGTGTCTATGGCAATGTTTGACCATTCTTCCAGAAGTGCATTTGTGAGGGCAGGCACTTATGTTGAACGAGAAGGCCTGGCTCGCAGTCTCCGCTCAAATTCATCCCAAAAGTGTTCTATCGGGACACTCATGTTCCTCCTCCCTAAACTTGCTCATCCATGTCTTTATGGACCTTGCTTTGTGCTCTGGTCCAAATCATTTGGTGGAGGGGAGACTATGGTGTGGGGTTGTTTTTCAGGGGTTGGGCTTGGCCCCTTAGTTCCAGTTAAGGGAACTCTTAAGGCATCAACATACTAAGACATTTTGGACAATGTAATGCTCCCAACTTTGTGGGAACAGTTTGGGGATGGCCCCTTCCTGTTCCAACATGACTGCGCACCAGTGCACAATGCAAGGTCCATAAAGACATGGATGAGCGAGTTTGGGGTGGAGGAACTTGACTGGCCTGTGCAGAGTCCTGACCTCAACCCGATAGAACACCTTTGGGATGAATTAGAGTGGAGACTGTGAGCCAGGCCTTCTCATCCACATCAGTGCCTGACCTCACAAATGTGCTTCTGGAAGAATGGTCAAACATTCCTATAGACACACTCCTAAACCTTGTGGACAGCCTTCCCAGAAGAGTTGAAGCTGTTATAGCTGCAAAGGACGGGCCAACTCAATATTGAACCCTATGGACTAAGACTGGGATGCCATTAAAGTTCATATGGGCAATACAGGTGTCCCAATACTTTCGATAATATAGTGTATGTAATTGATGTATGTATATTAAAGTATGGTTCCCCCACATATATAGTTACAAATCATACACAGAAATACACTTTGTAGAACAATAACAAACATGGATAAGGTTATTTGCAAGGTTGTTTGCTGTTATACTCTTTTTTGTAGCTTTGAAGGCAATGCAGGGAAAATACACCAATCCTTTAAATTACAAAACTGGGGTGCCTCCAAAGATGAACAGAAAAGAAGAAAAGAGACAGAGGCCACAGGAGAGTTCTTTATTATGTAGTAGTTTGACAGCTAGTTGGATAAAATGCAGTATATGATAAGGTAAAATGCAATGGTGTATTTACATTTGTGAGGTTGCTGAACTCCCTAATGGGGGACCAGACAACCTGGAGTGAAAGCCTGCAGGGAATATGACTGTCCCTGACCAGAGTAAGGTTGTTCTCGATACTCGGTTGGGTGATCCGGCCCATTCTACGCTCAGGATTACGGTGTGTTCACAGTAAGAGGTCTATGAGCCCCTAAATATGGGAAAGTGGTGTCAACAGAGGTGCCCAAATGTGAAGGGGAAGCTGAGAAATGGATTTATTGATTCAATATTTATTGCACACATAATAGAATGAAACACAGTCAAGCTACCCACTTCTTAAGGGTGGTGCATAAAACACTTTGAAGAGTTGTGGTTTGTCTCTCCTGCTGTTTGTGAGTTCCAGTACACTCACATGGGATTTATCTTTAGGTGATATGTGGTGTTGAGGCACGTTCCTATTTTCACAGACTGTGTCGGTGACGCTGTATTTTGGCATCACATTTTTTTTTTGCAATACGTTTTTATTTGTTTATAATGTACATCATTACAAATATTTGGTAACATAAGCTATGACTATAAAAGATTGGTCATAGTGGTAAGATTAACACAGAGCTCGAGAATCCCCGGTCGCCAGGTCACCATGGTGACCAGAAATCGCATCCTGGCAAGCGGCACCCGATACTACTTTCCCCTCACTGTCTTATCTCCGAGCCAGCGTTCTCTGCTGGCAGCTGTTAAAGAAAAAAGATACAAAACATACAATGTATCTTTTAGTTTTTTTAGATCAAAGGACTATTCTCTGGTCTCTAGTTAAAGTGGTAGTAACCCCTCCTATCATTTTCAGCCAAGGAAGCTGCCATCTTGGCCTCTGTTTAATCTACAACTGCCATGATGCTGCACATGTGATCAGCTATGACACCAGCCATTGGATGGTTTGACAGTTTGGTTTAGAGCGCAACCAATGGGAGTGTTACATTTCCGGCACATGCCAGAAATGTGACTGGTTTTTAACCTGTTAAATGCATGGGTTTACTACCGCTTTAAGGGAAGTTTAACCACTTAAAGACTAAACATTTTGTGTCATTTGTTGCTTACACTTAAAAAAATTGTATTTTCTGCTAGAAAATGACTTAGAACCCCTTGTAAGCAACAAAATTGTGATAAAGCCCTGTGTACCATCAACAATTACAACTCTTTATGTGCAGCTGGACTCCAGTATTTCATAGTGACCGGAAACCCACCAGAGCAATGAAAAGTCACCGTGGGGGACACACACGTAGGCAGGAAGTGGCTGCAAAGAGGCAGCAGAAGATCAGCAGCACTGGAATACATGTTTTTGCCAGCACCCTTAAACTGCATTAGGCAGCAGATGAAGGCGTTTTACATGCCGCAGTCACGATGCATTAGGCATAATGAGTTTCCCCCATAACAGGTTTATAGTGTCACTCTTTCTGGCCAGCCTATAACCTAGATGTAACAGTGTTAGGTTTGAGTTATTGACTGGCTGCTCTGCTGTGAGTAAGTTGGGGAGCACAAATTACTTGCCTTACCCTGGGTGCTGACGACCTCACACTACACTAAAAAAAAACTGGCTCCTAACTTTTTTAGCTGGCTCCTAGATTCAAAGCAAATTTGTCAAGCCCTGGATTAACACATATAGTAAGAACCGGGATAACAGATGCTGATCTAATACTTGATAACCAAATTCTGCCTACCCCAATTGGGTTCAAGCTGTAAGCAGGGGTTGATCATCAAATTAATTAAATTTGCAAGGAACATATAATGTAATGATAGGTGATGAACCACACCAAAAACTCAGATTTTAGAGAGTTGTTAAGGCTTAAATTCTTTTACATATTTCGAGGCTTTAGGGTGAGATAGCCAAGCTTGACATTTTTTTTAAAGGTGATGGTGGAGTAGTTCTTGTAGGCTAACATCAGTTCATATTGTGCTTGGATGTTTACTCTAGCAATGACATTTGATAGATTAGGTGCATCAATGGATTTCCATAAGCTGGTTATATTCCGTCTTGCCACTATCAATATATGAACTACAATCGTTCTATTGAAGGATCTATTCCCAATAGGGCCGCATCAGGGGTAAGTTTAATTAGATTTCCCGTAAAGGTAGGTATGATGTAGGATACAGACTTCCATAAACTATGCAGGTTTTTACAGCTCCATAGAATAGAGTGTGTTAAAGGTTACCAATTTGTTCATTACATCTCCAACAAATAGGAGATGTGGAAGGGTATATTTTAGATAGTTTGTAGGGGGTCAAATACCATCTATTTGGCATTTTTTTGTGTGTTGTCCCAATGCTCAATACATGAAGAGGCTTTACTGGTTATCTTTATAGCATTCTGCCATTGGACCAAGGAAAACTCCTCATCTAGGTCTTTCTCCCATTTGATCATATGAGAGTTTTTATTTTCATTTGATTGGGAAGCTAATATTTTGTAAAAAAGAGATTTTACCTCATTATTTTTAGTAAGATATGGCCAGATTTCTAGAGGAATTTCTATGGTGCTATGGAGGTTAAACTCTTTTAAGCAGGTGTCTTTGGTGATTTTGCTTAATTCTATGCTATTGGTAAACTTTAAAAAAGAAAATTACCTTGTTGGATCCATTTCCCAAGCAAATTTTGCAGTAGTCTATAACTTTTGTTGAAATTGATACCTTGGCTCCATTTTTTTTTATATTTAGTTTTAGATAGTATGTGTTTCCATGCTATTAGTGTGGATCGAATGCTAAGTAAATTAGGGGTGTTAATTTTGGGAAGTATATAGCTAGCAATAGATAAGGCATATAGGTCATGGCCTGAGGTGACCTCTATTTCAATGTTTAGCCAAAGTTTATCCTCAGGAGAGGAAAACCAAAATTTCATCTGGTCCAGTAATGCATAGTAATAATTTTTAATATCTGGTAATCCCATGCCTTCTGCAGGTTTGGTGGTAGTTAGTATTGAAAATGCCACCCTTAGATTTTTTCCCGTTCCAGATGAAGTTTTTAACTTTTAAAATTTGGCAGTGATAGGGAGTGATCGAAAATAATGCAGAATTTTTTGGGAGAGTTTGCATCTTAAATGCTGCAATTTTACCAACCCATTTGGCATCACATTTTAGATAAGCAATTGATTTTTTCTTTTTAAACTGTTAATATTTAGCTTGGATGAATTCCAATCTCAGCAACCCAATGTGATTTAATTTCCATTTGGGAGGGGGGAGGCATTTTAGATAGTTTGGGCTGTGACACCTGCTTTTTATCAAGAGGTAATAGGCCTGAATTGATCTGTGGAAGTAGCAGCCACAACAGAAGCTATAAGAAGCTAGAGCTGTCAAATTTTTACAAATTAGTCAGTGCCATGACAATTTAGTATCAATAGTTAACCTTTGCACTTAGGTGATAATAGCTCTGGTTGCACAGTAAATTGATTGCAATTTTTGCTCAGTATGTTGGTTGCACATATTTTTTACAGTACTGGCACTTTGATATGTAAATCAAGGGTTTTTTTAAATATAGATTTTGGTATAGCACTGCACCAGGTTTATGTTTAATACAATCATATAATAGTATAGTTGTTGAGTTTTTTTCACAGTACCTTACTGCAGCAGTATCTTAAACATTTAAAAGATGTTAAAATAGAGTGCACAAAAGCACTTTAAAACCACAGCCCCACATTCTCCACACCTCTCCCATTCCTGTATCCCTACTTCTCAAAATATTTAAAATATAGACTTCAATTATATTTTTGGTAAAAATTCGTCCAGCGTCCATACAATATACGATCACTTGAAAGGACAGAAAATAGAGTGAAACATGGCAGATTTTATCTTGTAATAATAATTCAGAATGTATAATCTGATACTGTAGCCACAAATATTTTATAGTAGCTGGACAATATGCAAGCAGCGTGGTTAGGTCGCAGTTGAAGAGGGAGAGAAGGCCATAAATAGGGGGAATATTCAAGGCAAGTTATATCCTGAAATAGATGTTGGCGTGTACTGTGAAACAATATTTTATAGTGGGTGGAAACAAAGTTAGCATCTAGTTAGAATGCAATTTAAAATAGAGTAGAGGCTGGTTTTATCTTGAAATAAACCTTGTATATTCTTTTTCTTGAACGACCATAGTCACAAATATTGTACAATGGATAGACCGTATGTAAGCAGCTTTGTCGGGACACATTTTAAGAGGGATAAACAAAGCAGGTTTTTAAATAGAAATTGGTGTAATACCTGAAAGACAGACACCACAAATATTATACAGCGATTCAACAGTATGTGAGCAGCTTGGTTATGCTGCAGTATTAAATCAGGCAGCTTTTATCTGGAAATAGAAATTAATGGAGAATTTGCCCTTTTATAAGATTTCATCTTCAAACATAACCATACATTTTTATATGGAAATCTGAGGTAATCAAGATTTTGGTTTTGGATCCTGCATGCACATCCAACAATCTGTTGCCTGGACAATCTTTCACAGCCATTTAATTTTGCTTTCTCCCTGAAAATAAGTACAAATCTTACTTGGTATGATACAAAGAATCTACCAGATACTTTACAAACTAGTTTGGAATATGCCATTTCTATCCCAGCATTTGGAAACATACGTACTGTATATGAAAATAAAATGTAGGTACTTTGTAGCTGTCACCCAACAAAGAATTCAATTTTTTTTTTTAGTCTGTACATTTTCCTGTAGCTTTTCTTATCTGGCTATGATTGTGTTATCTCCAACAAGAGATGGTTATACAGCATTCTTCTTTCGATATTTAAATTGTGTGAATTATTCAGAAAACCCGGTCTCACATTTAAAATTTAAAATAGTTGCTGATCAGCAGACTAGGTAACCTAAGTTGAGCTTTGATGTTTCTGTGCTGGCTGGTTGAGCGAAGAAAATGAAAATAAACAGCAGATGTTTCCATGGGAACAGCCTTCTGCTCACCATGAGCCGTTAACCACTAAATCTGTTCAATCTGCCAGGATAAAGTGACTTTCCCTTCAGCGGAGGACAGCAGTGGAAGAAATCATTCTTTTTAACATCCTTTTATTTTAAAAAAGAGGATTGCACCAACCTTACACTTTTAGACCGAGTATATGCTCGCTCTTAAAGAGAATGCATTTGCGTTCCTCCATCCCACTTCCATCATGCCGGTTTGCCCAAATTCCATTTTATAGTTTGCTGGGATGCTTTTATGGTCTATCTAAGTGGCTACTGATCTTGATGGCCAAGCACTCAAAACATTCTTATAATATCCAGCTGTACCAGATAATTTCTGTTGATGTTTTATTCCTAATAGAAACACAAAGCCTGCGACTGCCGACCTCTCCTTCTGAAGATGGTAATTACCTGTCTATCACGGTGAACTCTTGCTTCTGTACTCTGTCACTGACGCAGAACAAGCACACGCATGCACATCAGGACTTTTTTTTTTTAAAGAGGTTGTAGACCTTCAAAACCCCCCCCCAAAAAAAAAACCTGTAAGACAAAGGCATAATGAGCTAGTATGCATTGCATACTAGCTCATTATGAAATACTTAGAACAATGCCCTGCCGGCACACCGATGAGACAGTCGACATCTTTCCCAGAGTTACTTCTGGGTTCACGAGCTCCAGTGCTGTGATTGGCCAGAGCCATGACATCACTCCCAATCATGGCGTGGACCCTGAGGAAACGGCACGAGTGGGCCGTTCCTTCAGTGCGCAAGCACCGATGGCAGCAGTGTATATAGTAAATATCTCCTAAACGGTGCAAGTTTAGGAGATATTTACAGTATCTACAGGTAAGTCTTATTATAGGCTTACCTGTAGGTACAATTCAAGAGGAAGACTTTACTGCCTCTTTAACTTGTTTTGGATCAGAGATTGAAAGTATTAAATTGTCTTTAAAACAATTGATCACTCTGTTACATTGTATGCAAATATCGAAAGTTTTTTAATTTTTATAACCACTTTTTATCAACCATAGAAGAACAAATCAACCCATTGTCCCTTAGCTCCTTTTTGTGCACAATAACACAATAACACTGTGCCTAATTGTAGCTCTCCCTTCCAGCGTAGTTGGCCCTGCATTTCCTAGAACTTTATAGCCTTGACCTTTGCATGCATTCAAATTCTCACATCACAGGTATCTGTGAATGGGAGCCAGTAGTAAATAATTGACCTCCTCTAAATTGGAAGCCTTGCTGTATTCCAGTCTCCCAGCGGTGGAGCATCATTACAAAGCTTCGCCCCCTACACTCAGAGAATCGATAGTGGTCGCTATTGTTGTAAAAAGTGCATTTTGGGACAATTTACAAAGCAGAAAAATATACTTTGCACTTTTTCAGGGGAGATGTATAAAGGGTGGTGATTGACAGTGTCTGGGTTTACTTCTGATTTAAAGATAATAGAGGAACATCCAGTGAACTATCATTTTCAGAAAGAGATGAGCAATAACAACTTCTTTATTTCTATTACAATGGGTTTGCTTTAAAGCAGAGCTCAAAACCTTTATTTGTTTATTTTTTTAACAATGAGGATTAGAATTTCTGACAGGTTTTTATTACAACCCATGTCTCCGTTTCGGGGGTTATCCCCTTTTACTTTTTATCCCTATGCCCTAAAAGTGGAGCTAAGCAACTCAATTTAAACTTTTCAAAAAAAGTTACATTTCCGGCATGTGGCAAATGCTGGCAGTCATGTGTGGTTGTGCTTTCAAGCAATCTGTTAAATCATTAAATGGCTGGAGTCGTAACTGATCACGTGTGCGGCACCATAGCAGTTGCAGATCAGGGGCTAAGATGGCAGCCTCCTTGACTGAAAAGGATAGGAGGGTTTAGTGGTTCAAGACAAGGAATGTGAGGAACGGGGTCATAGGATAGGAAAGGAAAACACAATGCAAAAACTAAAGCACAGATGTTTAGAGGTTTCAACCCTTCCTTACTCTACCGGAAGAGAAGCATTTTTGGTGCAGTTACCGGGGTTAATATACTGTACGAAGGACAAATAGGCAAATAACTTTGCAAGGGTATTTTCTCTTCAGTTAGTGAATGAGGTGAAGTTCTGCTGACTTCCATCTAATCATGTGCAAGCAAAAATACTGTTTATTTTCCGTACATGTGTTTAGGTGTTCTTTGCAAACTGGATTTTCACCACATTCACTAAACAGTCTGTTTGTCTTTAGAAATCCAATCTCTTTGTCGGCATTGGAGAAATTTCACATCACTTATACCCTCTGACCCTGTTACCATCTTTCTAATAGTTAGACACACAGCAGTAAAATATATACCTGTACTTATTGTGCCATATCTCTACAGCTGAACACAGCCTTCAGTGCTGGAGAAATGTCTGGTTTAGAGTTAATAAATCACATGGACACATGCAAACATGGCCTTTAGTAATATATATTTGTGCAGACTACATATGCTTCTGTAGAGTGTACTCTCTTTACAGATTCCTGTTTGCGTCAATGCTCTCATGTGTTTTCTTGAGCACTCTAGTGATACTCGGTGACCGCCAGCAGCCAGATTTGTGGAGTATTTGCACCTGGTCCAGTACTTGCAGTCATGAAATAACTCAATACACTGAACTCTGTGTATTCATGCTACATTTGTTTCCAGTCATTTAGTTAAAGAATGTATGCAATGCATTCCCAACAAGGTTGGCAAGGTTTCTCTACTATGTAACATAGTACAGAATGTGTTTTTTTTTTATTTAAAGATAATGGCGAATAAACTGACACATAAAAAAGACAAAGACCAGCCAAATATCTGTTATTTTTCATGAAATCTTAAACCGTAACTTCCCCAAACTGTAAATAAATTCACAAGTCACAGGAAACAACTTGCCAAATATACTTTACTTTTTTCTAAAGCAGTGGGTTGGGGCCCAGTTTTGATCATGGATGTGCTTGGAATGGATCACCCATGTAAAAGCAGCAGATCCTTGGCAATAGATGGAGCATATGACTGACAGCACAGACCTGGGGAGCTATGTGCAAGTACTTGTTAACTGGATAAGATTGTGAAAAGACCAGTGCTAGTTGGAAATATCAAGAAAATTCACCTTTTTATTTTTTGGCTTACTAAAGCTTACAGAAATAATGGGCATCTGTAATGTGCTCGAGCAATGAAGGCTTTAAATTTAACAAGCAAAAAAGAAATTAAACCACGAAAAGGGGATTCTTTAGTTGCAAGGCAGACTGCTTTAAAAAAATCGACCATGGAAGGGTAATTTGTAGGAGACAAAATCAGCATGTAAGACCACAGCTGTTGGTAGCTAGCTAGTACCATACCAGTAGTTTTAACAATATTCTGCAGTCATTCTCATGTGCAGTGCTTGGCCCCTTCAATGATACTGTATATTATGAATACAGAGCTGCTATAGTTAGTTTGTGTGTTTTATTTATTATGCAGCCATTGTTGTTGGCTTTGCTGACATTTTGGAATAAATTATTTTCTTACGTTCCAGTACAGTAAGAACTTTCCCATTTAGATCCTCAAAATAAAAAGTTTAAGAACCTCTGTTGTAAAGGCTTTTTAACCACTTGCCTACAGGGTGCTTTCACCCCTTTACTGCCCAGGCCATTTTTCAGCTTTCAGCAGTGTCGCACTTTGAATGACAATTGCGTGGTCATGCAACACTGTACCCAAATTAGTTTTTAATCATTTTCTTCACACACATAGAGCTTTCTTTTGGTGGTATTTAATCACTGCTGGGTTTTTATTTATTACTAAAAATAAAAGAAAAAAGACTGAAAACATTGACTAAAAAAAAGTTTTCTTAGTTTCTGTCAGTAAATTTTGTAAATAAGTAATTTTTCTCCTTCACTGATGGGCACTGATGAGGCTGCACAGATGGGCACTGATGAGGCAGCACTTGTGGGCACTGATTAGGTAGCAGTAGCACTGATGAGGAGGCACTAATATGGCGCACTGATGGGCACTGACATGGGGCACTCATAGGCGGCACTGATGAGCACTCATAGGCGGCACTGGTGGGCACTGATAGGTGGCACTGATAGGCGGCACTGGTGGGCACTGATAGGTGGCACGGATAGGCGGCACTGATGGGCAGCACTGATGAGCAGGCACTGATGGGCACTGAAGCAGCAGTGACTGGCATCACTAATGGGCACTGATTGGTGTCACTGGTGGGCACTGATTGGTGGAACTGGGGGGCTTTACTGTAATCAGGGCACTGATAATCAGTGCCCTGATTACATGTCCGGGTGTTCCCTACAAGGAGGTGCCGCTGATCGGCTCTTCTCACCGCACACTCTGTCAGTGTGAGGCGGTGAGAGCCGATCACTGACTCTTCCATTTACATGTGACAGGCTGTGATTGGACACAGCCAATCACATGGTTAAAGAGCCACGTGATCGGCTCTTTACAGAGATTGGGATCGTGCCGTGTCCTAGCAATATGTTACTTCTTGACAGCGGTCACAGTGCTCCACCCCACAATGCCTTTATCGCATTTCTCTCTAGAAAGACGGAGCCATCATTGTTCAGGCAACATCTACTTTTTGAAAAGAGATGCTGGCTCAGAGATGACAATCCTAGTGCCTTTTATGTTTTGGCTCTGTTAACAAATGTCTGACACTGGCCAACCTCCTGCTCAACTATTTGGCGTTGCAGTCTGATCACTGGGTAAGACTGAGGAAATGTTTTTTCCTGCCTGCAGCAAACTGATTACATCATCTCAACCAAGGCACAGACACATGACTGGAACTCAGGGTGCTTGTTTGATGATAAAAGAAACTCAATCAGCGTTACATTCAATAATCAAGCATATTTAAGAAGGTCAGCATTGGCTGCCACCATATTTCTCTCATGACCAGAGTCTTATAATATGGAACAGTGCCAGGATTTAGTAAGGCTAATGATGCATAAACCGGTGATAATTTTACCCAAAATGATGGTGCTAGCTGGGACTCCAGCGTAAAGTATATTTAAAGCTAAGGCTGGGTTCACATTGTTGCATTGTGGTAGCATACACACGGAACACATACAAATGCACATTATGTCAATTGGCATGCTGCTGTGCCATTCATTCTTAATGGCACCCCAACACACCTTCTCAGCAGAAATGCATTGCAGTGCACCTCAACTCTGGGTAATACCCATTCAAATGCCTTTACACAATGCACATTAACACACAAATAATTCATCTTAATGTGCCTCAGCTGTGGGAACCCAACTTTGAACTTTGATAGCTGTTTAATTTTTGGTTGTTGTCTGTGTTCCCAATTGTGACATTTGTATTGACCATTGTACCCAAGACTGAAAGTGAGGGAAATAGGAATAGAATGAGAACTTTCAATGGGGACACATGTTCTGGTAACAAATGCTTAAAAAAATCCCCCTCTTTGAAGGGATTTCCTCTCCCTTCCTCTAGCTACCCGTTGTATCTACAGGAAAGGAAGTGGTGGGAAGTCCTCCAGTGGGGCACAGATGGCACAGATCTACAATGAACAAAAGTTTTGACTTTAGCTTCACTTTTAACCCTTTATTAATTTCCCTGCTTTTTGTTTGTGTTTTTACTATTCTAAAAATAAATGTACTAGAAATATTACTAGTCGCTACAACATGATTATTGATATGTTAAATGGGTTCTCACAGGTTTCTAGTTTATAATATTGCACACAACACAAATTCAGAAAACAGAGTTTGGATGCACAGAGATCTTATTGATCCTCCTTTGGATGCAATTAAAGACGTGTTCTATATAGGGCAGCGTTATATTGATTTCTGAGTGGAGCTGGTTGGGCTTATTTGTTCTACTAAATGGTTTGTATACTTTTGGGAAGGCTTTTGGGTATTTTTGTATTTCATCTTGTGTTGAATAATATTTTTTCATATCAGTATTGAACAGTCTTCGTTCCTGTCTTTGTTCTATGTAAGTCTTTAGGCAGTGGGACTAGCATACAGGATAGCTGTGCTTATCACATCTCTGTTCTCCCCAAGGCCTTTTCCACCTGATTGTGTTGGCTGGCTGCCTGCTGAAGCTGCTTGTGGGGAACTTTTCACTGGAGTGCTGCCTGCTTAAGCCATGGTGATGCACGTCATGGTGGCATCTAATTCATGGCTGTGAGAATGGAGTTTACATACCCTGGCAGAATTTATGATTTCTTGGCCATTTTTCAGAGAATATGAATGATAACACAAAAACATTTCTTTCACTCAGGGTTAGTGTTTGTCTGAAGCCATTTACTATCAATCAACTGTGTTTACTCTTTTTAAATCATAATGACAACATAAACTACCCAAATGACCCTGATCAAAAGTTTACATACCCTGGTGATTTTGGCCTGATAACATGCACACAAGTTGACACAAAGGGGTTTAAATGGCTATTAAAGGTAACCATCCTCACCTGTAGTGTGTGTGTATAAAAGGTCAGTGAGTTTATGGACTTCTGACAGTCGGACATTGTGTTCACAAATGACAAACATTTTCGATCCTGCACATCAAGTTTTTGGTCGTCCAAAAATTCGGAAACGGCTGTCAAAAGCACCATACGAATGGTCAAAAAATTGGCAGATCGTTTGTCGGATGAAATTTCACTTCCGATTTTCTTATCGTGTGTACAGGCCTTAATGTGCCCTCGGGCGTCTCAGACAGGGCCACTTGGGCGTAGTGTGGATTTGGCTGGGTAAGCGATATTTTGATGCAAAAGACCTACTGTGATGTCCTTAATCTAAAACAGACTGTATGTGTTCACATATGGCTTATTGTATGATATTTGGCTCGTTATGATGTATTGATTTATTGTAGATCTATCTGACCCCTCCTGAAGAAGCCGGTAGAGGTCTGGCCATCATATGGACTCCCACCTCTCCAACATTGGAGTCCACACCAACAATGTAACAAATGTTACATGACTGTAACCAATGTTTTAAATGCATTTTTGTACATTATTAACCACTTCAGCCCCAGAAGGATTTCCCCCTTTAGGACTAGAGCACTTTTTGCGATTCGACACTGCGTCGCTTTAACTGACAATTGCTTTTTTCCCACAAATAGAGCTTTCTTTTGGTGGTATTTGATCACCTCTGTGGTTTTTATTTTTTGTGCTATAAACAACGAGCGTCAATTTTGCAAAAAAATATTTCTTACCTTTTGCTATAATACTTAAAAAAAGTATAAAAAAACGAATTTATTCATCAGTTTTGGCCGATATATATACTTTTACATATTTTTGGTAAAAAAAAAAATCGCAATCGGCGTATATTGATTGTTTTGTGCAAAAGTTGCCACGTTTACGAACAATGAGAATTAATTTATGGGGTTTTCATGTTTTTATTTTTTACTAGTAACGGCGGTGATCTGTGATTTTTAATGGGACTGCGACATTGCGGCGGACATGTCGGACACTTTTGACAATTTTTTGGGATCATCGACATTTATACAGCGATTAGTGCTATGAAAATGCACTGATTACTGTATAAATGTCACTGGCAGAGAAGGGGTTAACACTAGGGGGCGATCAAAGGGTTAAGTGTGTTCGCTAGGATGTGTTACTAACTCTGTGTGGGCTGAGTTGACTAGAGGAGGAGAGTGATCTCGGCTCCCATATACAGGAAGCCTATGATCACACTCCCTCCCCCCTGTCAGAATGGAGATCCGTGTGTTTACATACACATATCCCTTTCTGCCACTGCGGGGAAGTGATTGCAGGTAGCCAGCGGACATCGAGTCTGCCCTACCCGCTTCCTGGTTCCCCCTCTACACAGTGAGTGCGTGAGCGCACCTCTGGCGGGGCGCAGTCACGATCCACGATCTCACAGCCGCCGCCAGGTGATGGTGGTTCATGTTATCGAGCCAAGTTGCCGTCGTCAATTTGCGGCGGGCGGTCGGCAACTGGTTAAATAAAATGTTATTTTTATAAATATTTGCTTACTATCCATTGGTACCTAGAAAGTCCATATTCCTTCACTGTGCTGGTCTAGAATTTCTGCTACTGGGACAGAACCCTAGGCCCTCTCCCAAATTTTGTACAAATATTAGGATGTTGGTACCGTTTTTATATAAAACAAATTGAGGCTCCCTTGTACACTTCTGTACATGCCTTAAGACTAACCTATCTAAATAAAATGTTATTTTTATAAATATTTGCTTACTATCCATTGGTACCTAGAAAGTCCATATTCCTTCACTGTGCTGGTCTAGAATTTCTGCTACTGGGACAGAACCCTAGGCCCTCTCCCAAATTTTGTACAAATATTAGGATGTTGGTACCGTTTTTATATAAAACAAATTGAGGCTCCCTTGTACACTTCTGTACATGCCTTAAGACTAACCTATCTAAATAAAATGTTATTTTTATAAATATTTGCTTACTATCCATTGGTACCTAGAAAGTCCATATTCCTTCACTGTGCTGGTCTAGAATTTCTGCTACTGGGACAGAACCCTAGGCCCTCTCCCAAATTTTGTACAAATATTAGGATGTTGGTACCGTTTTTATATAAAACAAATTGAGGCTCCCTTGTACACTTCTGTACATGCATTAAGACTAACCTATCTAGCTCTGTAAAAATTGAAAAACCCTATACATACCTTTTCGGAAGCCACTCCGGTCCCACGCTGAGCTGTCAGCAGCGGCTTCATTGTGTGGGAGTGTGCAGAAGAGGCAGCCGACAACGGAAGCCCCATAGTAACTCTATGTTATGTAGGTGTCATCACTTCCTAGGCATTTCTCCAGCCATTGTCGGCTGTCTCCTGCACACAACATCCGCCGCTGGAGACCAAATTGGTTTCAGAAAAGGTACGTAGAGCAATTTTTGCCTTACAAGGTTAGATAGGTTGGTCTTAAGCCTGGCACACAGTTTTTTTTTTTTGGGTTGAACAATAAAAAAACTGTCAGCAAAAAAAATCTGTTGAGGTTAGTTCAGTGATCTCCCCCGCTGAGCTGTTGTGTTCTGACATGGGGATGTCCCCCCCCACCATCAGAACACTCCGCTCTCTGCCATTGGCTGAGAACGCTGATCGGGAGTTGGTCGGTTGCTGGTTTTCCAGCATGCACATCCGAAAGAAGCCAGCCAGAGTCGGACAGACCGACCAGCTGTTGTCTCCCAACTTTCGGCCCGTGTGTACCTGGCTTTAGAATGTGGCTGCGAGTAGATTTAGAGATAAATTTAGAGATAGCTTTAGGCTGAACTTCCACTTTAAACTCAATGACATTAAATGTTACACTGACCATTAAGCTGACTCTTAACACTTCAGCCTACCCTTAAGGCAACCTCAGATGTAGCCTAATGCCTAATATTGCCAATATCTCTTTGAATCTTTGAATCACTTACAATTGAAAATTAATCCTTAAGCCAAACTTTGGGTTTGGGCTTTCCGCCTCTCCCGCTTTATAAAAAAAAGTTTGCAAGTATTACAATTCCCACCATATTCTGGCGCATGGCCACCTCTACCACTGTGTGCTGGACCTCTTCAAGTTTAATGAGATCCAGTGTTATTTAACTCACTGCTGTGAGGCCAGGCTGTCATGTTGCATAGAGTGGCCACTTCACATCACAATGTTAATGTCATTCTCTGTAGCAAGGAGGACAGCCCATCGTCATTGAAGGAGAAGTCAAAGAGCTCTGCTTGCCACATAACCATCCATAGGACACCTAGAATTTAGGTATGCATGCTCAAAACTTAAAAATGGGCAGGTGTTCCATGGAGGGGTGTGGAGAGGGCTACCCAAACTGCAGATGGACTGCACGGTTCGCACATGTTTGGACATGGTTTCAGCACGATTTTTAAAAGGAGTCCGGTGCGGTTTTGTTCACCAGTTCAGGTGCGATTTAAGTGTGAATTTTTACTTGCAATCGCACCTGAACCGGACTGAAAAATGCACAGGACTCCTTTTAAAAATGCACCTTGGCCGACCTGCAGATATGTGAATTGGCTTCATAGAGAAGGCTGTTGGTTCACATGTCATGTGAATTGGATGCTGTTCAAAACACATCCAATTCGCATATATGTGAAACCAGCCTTAACTTCACAGTAAGCTATACTTTTCATTGAGCATTTTGTCACCACCTGGGTACTCCATCTGACTGAACTGCAAAACAATTCCACAGAGAACCTTGAACATTTAAGTGTTTTGTTGTGTTATTCAGTAGGTTCTTGACATAATGCAAGCGTGTTGGCTTATATTGCAGATGCCAGACCTTTGTAATGTAAATGGCAAATATTGTGTGGAGGTCACGAATACAGTTGTACTCATAAGTTTACATACCCTGGCAGAATTTATGATTTCTTGGCCATTTTTCGGAGAATATGAATGATAACACAAAACCTTTCTTTCACTCACGGTTAGTGTTTGGCTGATGTTATTGATGTTAAAGGGGGCAATACATGGTATTAAGAACTGGGGTATGTAAACTTTTGATCAGGGTCGTTTGGGTAGTTTCTGTTGTCATTATGATTTAAAAAGAGTAAACACTGTTGATTGATAATAAAAGACTTCAGCCAAACACTAACCATGAGTGAAAGAAGTGTTTTTGTGTTATCATTCATTTCCTCTGAAAAATGGCTAAGAAATCATAAATTCTGCCAGGGTATGTAAACTTATGAGCACAACTGTGTGTGTGTGTGTGTGTATAGATATATTTTACAAATCATTCTAAATTGTAGGAAAATGTGATGAAAATTGCTTAATACAAATTTCATGCTATCATCCTTGGTTAAGAGATGTGATTTAACATGTGAATTAGACATTGAGATACTGACACAGTATTGGCCAGCCACCCATTTTCTGCGACTACTTTCATCCCATTTATTTTACACATCTACATTATCCTGATTATACCAGCACAGCTCTCAGATTACACTTTCAATAATGAAAGTAACATAGGTCTCGATCCACAGGAAAATGTCATACAAGACTGTATAACTTACCTGCAATAGTATTTATGTGCTGCTGTGCTTTGCATTTAGCCTAGGGGGGTTTTCATTTATATGCAGATAGATTCCCTAATAATATATATGGCATAGCATACAGTTAGAAATTGTTTCTAATTTCTGTGAACAATGTGTAATTGCCTGATATCAGAAAACGTTCAAGTCCCTGCATTAATATTCTGCCCATATGTACACATCCACAACTCTTGATTGTTGGAAGCAGAGCATTTTAAAAGCTGAAGAGCAGAAATTAATACAGATTAGCTGAAAATTGGTATTTTTAGCTTCTGCAATTTGGTGTGGTTGTTTTTGAAAATTGACATTTTGGCAAAAAAAATAAAATTTTGGTATATTTTACAGCATCTCTAACTTTACTGCATGAGAATTTTTTTTTCTCTCCTTTTTTTCTCTTTCCCTTTCCCTTCCCTTTTCTGGTTTAATGCGTTTTTATTCAATATTTCAACAAGGAATATAAACAAACAGAGCTGCAAATAAAACCATATATAGGTTCATATCAATTAAATTCCCGGAAATACACATTCTTTTTTTTTTAATTATATATTATATTATTATATTATAACATATTATAACATAGAAGAAAAAGAGACAGAGAAAAAAAAGGGGGGTGGATTGGGTGCTTATTTGGCTGTTAATTCCAATGCAGCTTTTACATTACACAACAAAGAATATTCCTTTTTCATCTAATATACTAATATACTCCCTTTCATAAGTATTTGTAATAAAACCCTTATTTATCTGATATTACTATATGAGGCTGTAGTTTTAAACTTGTGCCAACATGTCCATATTTTTAAATATTGCTTGGTAGTATCTCTAGCCATGTATGTTAACTCCTCTAAGAAACCTAAATCATGCTCCTTTCATAGCCATTGGATTACCATGGGTACAGCGCGTTGTCTCAAATACAAGGGAATCAGAGATTTCGCAGCATTCAATAAGTGTGGAGTAATTAAACTCCTGTATCTTCCTATTGGTACTGCTGAGCAGTGAAATAACATAGACCGGGGTTCAAGTTTTATTTCATCTTTTTGTATTATAGATAATATATCAGCAACCGCCTTCAAGTACCTCTGACAGGTCCACCAAATGTGTCCATACATTCCGTTACCTCCACAATCCCTCCAACACAAAGGTGATGTCGAAGAGGACATTGCGTGTAGTTTATTTGGAGTGTAATACCAGCGAATTAAGTTTATAATTTACTTCCATTTTAGATGAAATAGAGGACACATGAGCTAACTGCATAATCGTATCTTTTTGTTCATCAGAGATATTTGATTGTAAATCTTTTTCCCAACTAGCTATATACCCAGAATAAGGAGGACCATTGAGGGATAATAAGGCTCTATAAAATAGACCGCATAATCGCTTCAACAGAGTTCAGTTCAGACAGTGATGGAATCGGCTGTGGTAAATTATGCACAAAATTGGATAGTTGTGTATATCGCCATAGATCCATGGAATTAGGCTTAATATTTCCACAGATAGACTGTAGCAATTTTAGCTTATTATTCTCAAGAATTTGATGTAACTGAGGCTGATATTCTCTAAACCAACGTCTAAACCCTCTATCCATACAACTTGTTAAAAAATAAGTATGTCCAAAAAGAGGCATTAATGGGAAATTATACTTCCAAGAATAATGGGAATGTGGTGAGTAACATATGGACAAAGTGGATATGGTCAAAGGGGATGTTGAAAATCTTTGTCTGCTAACGCGGATTCCACTTGCACCCAAAGTTTAGAGTCACTAGATTGTTTCCATTCTGCAATACACTTTAAAACTATTGCATAGTAATATCAGCTCTCAAATTTTCAGCTTGCATACTCGCATTTTGCAAGTGGAAAATGAGGGCTGGCGAATAAGAAACCTGGGAGCGCAGGGGGCGAGCACCGCCGGCAGGTCGGGATGCATGTGAGCCCTTCTGCAGTCCCAAATGAAGAGAGAGGGGAATAGCTCCATTGAGGGAGAGGATTCCATGCTTTAACACAGAGCAATGATGGGCACAGGTTAGGCTGTGTTGGTGGGCACTGGTTTGACCGCAATGATGGGCGCAGGCTAGGCTGCGTTGATGGGCACTAGTGAGGTTGCATTGATAGGCACAGGTTAGGCTGCACAGATGGGTACAGGTGAGGCTGCACTGATAAAGTTGTTGTTAATATTTATTTATGTAATTCTGCATAAAACATTTAAGTGTCATTTCAGGAAAATTTATGAGGGCATGTATAGGGGTGGAATTAGGGGTGGGGCATGGTAGGGGTTGGGTGGGACAACTGGTGGCGAATAACCTTTAAGGCCTAGCTAGTAGCTCAAGACTTGAAATTTTGAGCCCTGGTAATATAGTTTAAAATTGGGCAATGGCAGCCCTCCCATTCGCTTAGTTCTATATAGGACATCTCAAGAAATTCTCGCACGTCTTCCCTTCTATATGTAATGTGAGATAAGCCTGTAGGTTAGAGAAAAAACCTATAGGAACACCCATGGGAATCATTTGAAAGAGGAACAAAATGTGAGGTAGTATATTCTTCTTGATTACATTTATTTTACTCCGCCATAAATGGCAGATTGAGAACCACCTCCTTAAATCCGTTTTAATTCCATTTAACAAAGAAAAGTAGTTGTGTCTAAATAAATCTGTTAAATGGGCAGTCAAGTTGATTCCCAAATATTTTAGGGTGACTGGTTGCCAAGGGAATGAGAATAAGGAGTTAAGCCTCAACGCCTCAATTGATGGGATAGTAATATTTAAAGTTTCGGATTTAGACATATTTATTTTATAATTGGATATAGCTTGAAAAATGTGTAAGGAAGTCATAAGATTTCGTAAAGAAATTCTGGGCTGCTGAACATAAAATAAAATATCATCTGCATAAGCAGGTAGTTTATGTTCCTTCTCTTGCACCTTTACTTCATGTATATCAGGATTAAGCCTGATCATTTGGAGAAATAATAACGGGGACAAGGGGCATCCCTGACGAGTTCCATTATATAATGTAAATGAATCACTTAGGGCTCCATTAATCCTTATTCTCGCGGTGGGTGATACATATAAAGATGTTATGCGACTTATCATTTTAGGGCCAATTCCCATAAATTTCAAGGTCGTCATGAAATACTCCCAGTCCACCCTGTCGAATGCCTTTTCATTATCTAAGGATAATAAAAGGATGGGCTCGGAGTAGCGTCTAACTTATGAAATAAGTGACAGGGTTCGAAGCAAATTATCTTGTGCATCGCGACCTGGGACAAACCCAGTTTGATCTGTGATTATCCATCTCGGAAGCAATGGGCGGAGTCTATTAGCTAATACCTTTGCATAAAGTTTAATATCTAAATTTAATAACGAAATTGGGCGGTAGTTTCCGCAATAAGCTGGGTCCTCTTCTGGTTTTGGTAAAACAGTTATATGAGCATTTAAAGACTCGGGGAGAAAGGCAAAATTTTTTATAGTATAAGATGATATACCCATCAGGTCCAGGGGCCTTCCCTGGTGGCATTGAAGATAATGCTTTATAAAATTCTTCCTCTGTGAACTCCATCTCTAAAGCAGTCAGGGCTTCCTCATGCAATCTAGGTAAATTAGATTGCCTTAAGTATTGCATTATTTTGTCCTGTTTTTCCTCTGACAATAAATCGGCCAACTCCCCCCTCACATTGTAGAGGTCCCCATAAAAATCGCAAAAAACTTGTGCAACGTGAGGGGAGGTATGTACCAATCACCTGGATGTTGTCTTAATATTAGCAATATAAGTAGCTGACTTTCCAGGCTTATCCCCCCACTCATAAATTGTAGGTGATTTTTCGAAGTTCTACTCTTCTTTGCATAAGTTCTATGCTAATAATCTTACAACTGGATAGTTTATGGGTTCTTTCAAGATCAGTCACCTGCCTCAGCAGGTTGGTCAACCTCTGTATGTACTGCATGAGATTTTGGCACTGTTTATCAGACCCAAACTGCAATTACATTGTAACCCCTAAATTCAACCCAACTCAAACCTAACCCATGGGCCTATTTTGTAAATGTTACTGTGGGCAAAATAAAAAATAACATATGGTTAAAGAGGAACAAAATGTGAAAAAAAAAAGCAAGCAGACTATACTTATTACAGAAGAGACCTGCTATGTCTCTGCAATAACACTTTCTTGCCTGCTCAGTCTTCCATTGAATGTATACTGAGGTTGTGTATACACATTTCAGTTTGCATTCCCCATACACTCCGGCTTTGCTGGAATGACAGACTCCCATGCACATGCCAATCAAGAGGCTGAAAACCCGGCACCTGGAAGTAGCCAGTGAGAAGATGGCAGCCAGGGAAGTAACCACTGCATTGGAAGGTGGAGATCATTATCTTGGGGGTTTAGGTTCACTTTAATGAACTGGTCTGTCAAGTGCATTAACAAAGCAGTTTTTGTTTCTCTGGGAAAGTCTCCCTTGTAACCTGGTTTTATTGCCTGTTGATCCTGCTACTAAAGCTGTTGTAGTTACACTTCCTAGTATATGGTGATAGTGCTGCTGTTCTACATGGAAATCACGCTGCCTTGTTACCCTATGCAGCCTAGGACAGGGTAGTCTTAGATGGACATGTAGTTTTAAACGGACTAAGGAGTTATGCGCCATCAGTTGCCCCACCTAACCCCTGCCCTGCCCGCCCCTAAACGCACCGTCATAAATGATCTCATGAAATGACACTGTTAAATGTTTTATGCAGCATTAAAGTACAAAAATAAATAGTAACAACAACAACTTTATCACTGCCCATCCTTGCAGCCTATCAGTGCTCATCAATGCAGCCAAATGAGTCCCTGCCCTCAAGGAGCTTACAATCTAAGGTCCCTAACTTGCATACTAGGACCAAATTGGACAGGAGCCATAGCATACCAGCATGTCTTTGGAGTTTGGGAGGAAAACGGAGTACCCAGAGGAAACTCATGCAGGTACAGGGAGAACATGCAGACTGTAGGCAGGTAGTGTCTTGGTTGAGATTCGAACCGGTGACCCTAGTGCTGCTAGGTGGAAGTACTAACCACTTAGCCAGTGTGCTTGCATGCACCAAATCGCATGGTACTGCAATCCAGTAGCAGCGCATTTTTAAAAGTAACTGAAAATTACACCGCACTGAATTGTACAGGAACGTGGACTGTGTGCCTGTGCTTTTCAGGTGTGAACTGACCATTAAAGTAATAGACAAATTAAAGACCAACTTCAGCTAACACTTTTAAGCAGTTACAACAGCAAATATTGTATAATGGGGAGCACATCTGCTGTTTTTAACCCATTGTTGTCTTGCTCAGGTGATGCGCATGGCCCACTGGAGTCCTACATCGTGGAGCTACCCAGAGTTCCCAGTAATTCATCTGCTCATGGGGACATCCTGAGAACAGCCCAACCTGGCATAACCAGAACCCCAGTGTCCTTCCTGCCAACAATAAACCCTACAGTGGTCCCATTGTACAGGGCCAATTCCAACAGAAGTATTGTTATGGCATAAAGCGCTAACAGATCACACAAGGATGCTCTTTTCTGAACATTCACTTAAAGCCCAACTCCAAGATATTAGCAACCCTCCCTCCCAACCCCTCTAACTGGTGGTATGAAAAAAATCCTATCCAAATGGCCAATTTTCTTACCTTAGGTCACAGTCTCATGGCATGATCCTTTCTTCTCTGTTCTTCTGTTTCCTTCTGGGGTCTGTCTTTGGGTGTCTACATTACTGCCTGCATACTGTGGATGCCTCCTATTGATGGAGGTGACCCTTCCAGCAGCTGGGTCATTTCACGTGAAATGGGGGAGGCAAGGGGACCTGTGCCCAAGAAGATAACAAGTGAGGAAAAATGCTCAGTACCCAGGACAGAAAATTAGCTTGGCTCATAGAGAAAGCTTTGACTTTGATCCATTATACGTGTAGTTGAGGCTTCCTACTGTTAATACAGTACACCTCTTAGTGCAGTAAATGGTTAGCTTCGGCCAGTAAAATGTGGAGTTAGGCTTTAAAGTAATATATTAAAACCTCAAGGTTTTTTACTGTAACACATTGGGCACAATGGGAAAAATCCTTAGAAAATTAGTTGTTAAAATCCTTAAACCACTATTTGTAATTTACAACTTTTGATCTTCAAAATTTGGAGAAGGAGCAGGGCAGTGCCTTGTCTTCCTAGGCTATGTAGCTGTGTATTTCTATTGATGTACACAGTGTAGAGAGACTCCACTCTAGTCCCTGCATGCAAGGGTGGATTTATAAGATGCTGTAGAAGAATGGAGTCTCCTTGAAACAGGAAACCTGGGGCAATGGTCATGGCACCACCTTAACCTGGAACATAAACGAGCATTAAAAGATAAAGCAGCTGCAAACTCCAGTAAGAGTTCACAGCAGAATGCAGACGTTTTTGTACAATCCCGTATGGCATGTTTTTGAAAGCCCATTCATTTTAATAGGCTGCCAAATATGCAACCCAAAAAAAGTATGGTGAGAGTGACTTTTTTTAAAAATGCGCAACACCAAACTACATGGTACTGTGGCACCATGCAATATAATGGCTATAAAACACGTGTGTTTCCTAATGCATTTTGGGGCTCATTAACAATTAACGTCACCCATGCACATCTAAAGAATGCAGAGTGTTCCCGTGATGTGAAAGTGATTAAATCAGCTGCTAAATTTGCTTGCTTAAATATGTCTTATGTTTCAAAACAGGATTATTTTAATCAACAAAGTGTTCAGTTCTTGCAAGGGGCAAAGGGGCAGAACATTTCAAATGAACTTAGATTGGCAAAGTTTTGATAGTGCTTTTACTTCTCTCCCAGTAACCCTGAATCATTTATTTAGCACACAAACTTCTTCTGTTCCAGACAGTTGGTCAAAGTCTAAAAGAACTTGTAGGCAAGTTGGCTGCTGTCCAGCATTAGGAATTTTTTATGTTTTTCTTTGATATTTGGACAATATCTAAGCCTTCCTAGTGTCCTCCTGAGTATAAGCAGTGGTGCTGTCAGACTAAGCTTAAAAAAATGAAAACTTTTAAAGCTCATGTAAACCTTAAATGAATGACCTTTTGGTTTTCTTAAAGTGATACTAAACACACTCTGTTTGATTTACATTCTCCCTTCTCTTTCTGTATGTGGATAATGGCATTGTAATTAGGCTCCATTCACACTGGACGTTAAAACAAAACGTTCTAAATACACCAGTAGCTTTGTAGCTTTCATCAGCGTTTTTTTGCAGTTTTGATCTTTTTGAGCGTCAGTGTTAGCGTTTATGGGCGTCAGCGTTTTTTGAGTGTTTATGGTCGTTTTTAAGCTTTCAATGTTTGTTGTGGTTAGAACGCGATTTAAGGACGTCCAGACAACAGCCCATAAGTGCCACTGCTCCTAAATGACAATAAACATCCATGTGTGCATGGACACCTAGGATAACATAGAGGGGCGTTTATGGGCTGTAAAACAAAAACACCCAAATGCACAAAAACGATTGTTTATCAGCTTCATTGTGCATGGAGCCTTATTTTAATGACAAAAAGTATCCTTTTCCTATGTGATATACAGCTGTCACATGACCCAGCTCTTCCCCAGCCTGTCTACATGGAAGCATAAGCAGGAGGAGCATCTAGTCCTCTGCTGCTGGTCACATGTTCAAAATAAAAAAAAAATAAAAAAACACTTTTGAATTACAGAGTAAAGAAAAATATCAATAAACTGTTTTAAATTGTCATACAAATATATATGAAATCAAATCTTTATTCATTTTTTTAGCAATAATGGGATGAGGACAGATTTCTGCGAATCACAGGCAGTGTCAAACCCCTCCAGTCCGTTTCTTAGAATAAGAGGGGGTGAAGCCTTCAGCAATCTACATGTAATATCCCACTCCCATTATGTTGAGCTGGTTAGTGGGAATGGAGGAGGAGGAAGGGAGTGAGATGTCAATTAATACATGTGTGACTCTATAGTCACATAGGCTGCTCATGTGATAGTGATAGATGTGATAGGGAGGAAATGCTCCGCCTAGTAACCCAATAAAAACTGAACATGTGCAGAGTTTCCACCACAGCTGCAAAATCCCTAGCTGAATTGCGATGTACACAAGTGCCTTGGCTCCCGCTGCTGTCAATCACAGCCACAGAGCCAACAGGAGAGAGAGTGGGCGGGGCCGGACTGCAGTTGTGTGTGTGTGAATGGACACGCAGAGCTGCAGCTTGGGAGAAAACCTGCTCAGGTGCTTCCATTGCAAGCGGCTTGCTTGAGGGACCCGAGAAGAGGAGGATCAGGGCTACTCTGTGCAAAACTGCTGCACAGAGCAGGTATAACATGTTTGCCGTTTAAAAAAAAAAAAAAAAAAGAGGGAGACTTTAATATCACTTTATGCACTGTGTGTCATAAACCTTCTATCTACAAGCACTTGCTCTAGTGCATCATTTCTTAGGGCAGTTTTTCTTATGGCGACAACAGTGGAACAGAATGTTCTTCAGAATGGGGCACTTATCCATCTCCATCAGGGAGACAATGTGACAGGGTGACAATGCAGCTGAAAAAATGACAGAGCATTGTCCCCGTAGAACAGGAAATGCCTGCACAGTGACCTTGATTACAGAATTACCAGGTATTTAGGAAAGTTACAGAAAAAAAAAAATAATATTAAAAATATTGGAAAAGACATTAAAATGTTAAAGCTTTACCATGATAACAACTCTATCAAGCGGATCCACCTGTTCAATGGGGGTTTGTCTGCCAATCCCCACTGAACAGGCGGGTGACAGGTCCGTGTCCACTCCTCTGATACAGAGCGGACACAGACAAAGCACGCTGTTCTCTATGGGGCACTCACCTGGAAATGGAAAGCAATCATCCGATCCAATGTGCTAGACTAATGGGGAACATTTTTGGCAGATCGGATGCAGGCGGGTGTAAATGGACACATATCCATTTACATCCGCCTCCCCATAGAGTGCTATGGATGGTCCGATTGGGTCCACCTGAAAAACGGACAGGCGGACCCGATCAGTCCACTAGTGTGAATGGGGCCTAAGTATAATAATAATGGTAGGTTATAGTAGATAGTAATGAAGGTAGATGCCCCTTTGTAAACATAACGGTTTTAACATTTTATTAGTAGTAGAAAGCTCAAACAAAGCAGACATTTCAAAGCTAATGGTCTTCTGAGCAGCTGAGAGCTACATGACATCCAATGATTGAGTGCTTCTGCATTCATTGTCAAATTTGCAACCCCCACACTATGATAGTACAGCTATCAAAGCTAAAATTATGTTAATTTTGGATACTCTCTCCATTGTAAGTTTTATCAAAGTTTGTATTATTGGAATCCTCTTACAAATCATAAACTGATTTTATGGAAATGTTAATCGTGAGCATGCTCCTGTGCTGTTGTGTTTTTCAGTGCCACACAGCATTACTATAAAGCATATTTTATTTTGCTGGCTCTAGGTTTGATGTAAAAATGGCAAAAGCTTAGGAATATAAACAAACTCTGACGTGCCAGTTCTAGCTAGGTAATGCCAGTGCCTGAACAGCTAACGCATTTTTTTTTTCAAATCGAGAGCTAGGAGAATATTATTCTTAAGGGTTTTCATAGCTGGCTTTCAATGACTTCATGCTATCGTGTGCTCAGTCAAGCGACCCTTCCATGGTCACCAGATAGAGGGGAGCATTTATCAGTTGTGTTGCAAGAGGCAGTGCTAAACAGAAGCACCATAACAGATTGTGACACATTTACTACAAGGTTACAGCCCGAGTCATAAATTCTTCCCTCGGCTGCTCTAAAGTAGCACTGCAAGGGAATAAAACCCGACTCTGATCACTTCTAAATTATGCGCCTGTTATAGATTGGAAAATCTCTCATCTCCAGTGATAAAGCGGTCTCAACTTTGCAAATTGTTGCACTTGGCTGCCCAGGATTACAGGTGCACAGGTCACAAATACATTGTAAGGGCTTCTTTACAATATACATAGTCAAATGCAATTGTAAATGCAGTATGGATGCATATGCAAGAAAGATGAATATATTTTAGTGAGATTAGTTTACACAATTGCAGTACATATATATATATATATATATATATATATATATATATATATATAAATATATATATATATATATATATATATATATATATATATAAATACAGTATCTCACAAAAGTGAGTACACCCCTCACATTTTTGTAAATATTTTATTATATCTTTTAATGTGACAACACTGAAGAAATTACACTTTGCTATAATGTAAAGTAGTGAGTGTACAGCTTGTATAACAGTGTAAATTTGATGTCCCCTCAAAATAACTCAACACACAGCCATTAATGTCTAAACCGCTGGCAACAAAAGTGAGTACACCCCTAAGTGAAAATGTCTAAATTGGGCCCAATTAGCCATTTTCCCTCCACTGTGTCATGTGATTTATTAGTGTTACAGGGTCCCAGGTGTGAATGGGGAGCAGGTGCGTTAAATTTGGTGTTATCACTTTCACTCTCTCATACTGGTCACTGGAAGTTCAACATGGCACCTCATGGCAAAGAACTCTCTGAGGATCTGAAAAAAAGAATTGTTGCTCTACATAAAGATGGCCTAGGCTATAAGAAGATTGCCAAGACCGTGAAATTGAGCTACAGCATGGTGGAGACCATACAGCGGTTTAACAAGACAGGTTCCACTCAGAACAGGCCTCACCGTGGTTGACCAAAGAAGTTGAGTGCACGTGCTCAGCGTCTTATCCAGAGGTTGTCTTTGGGAAATAGACATATGAGTGCTGCCAGCATTGCTACAGAGGTTGAAGGGGTGGGGGGTCACGCTGTCAGTGCTCAAACCATACACCGCACACTGCATCAAATTGGTCTGCATGGCTCTCATCCCAGAAGGAAGCCTCTTCTAAAGATGATGCACAAGAAAGACCACTAACAGTTTGTTGAAGACAAGCAAACTAAGGACATGGATTACTGGAACCATGTCCTGTTGTTTCCTGAGACCAATATAAACGTATTTGGTTCAGATGGTGTCAAGTGTGTGTGGTGGAAACCAAGTGAGGAGTACAAAGACAACTGTGTCTTGCCTACAGTCACGTATGGTGGTGGGAGTGTCATGGTCTGGGTCTGCATGAGTGCTGCCGGCACTACAGTTCGTTGAGGGAACCATGAATGCCAACATGTACCGTGACATACTGAAGCAGAGCATGATCCCCTCCCTTTGGAGACTGGGCCGCAGGGCAGTATCCCAACATGATAACGAACCCAAACACACCTTGATTATGACCACTGCCTTGCTAAAGAAGCTGAGGGTAAAGGCGATGGACTGGCCAAGCATGTCTCCAGACCTAAACCCTAGTGAGCATCTGTGGGGCATCCTCAAATGGAAGGTGGAGGAGCCCAAGTTCTCTAACATCCACCAGCTCTGTGATGTCGTCATGGAGGAGTGCAAGAGGACTCCAGTGGCAACCTGTGAAGCTCTGGTGAACTTCATGCCCAAGAGTGTTAAGGCAGTGCTGAAAAAAAATGGAGGCCGCACAAAATATTGACACTTTGGGCCCAATTTGAACATTTTCACTTAGGGGTGTACTCACTTTTGTTGCCAGTAGTTTAGACATTAATGGCTGTGTGTTGAGTTATTTTGAGGGGACAGCTAACCTACACTGTTATACAAGTTGTACACTCACAATTTTACATTGTAGCAAAGTGTAATTTCTTCAGTGTTGTCACATGAAAAGATATAATAAAATATTTACAGAAATATGAGGGGTGTACTCACTTTTGTGAGATACTGTGTGGATATATATATATATCCGCGTCAGGAGAGGGAGGTTGAACCTTACCTAACCGCAGCGGCTTCTAAACGCTGCTAAAAGCCTATGTGCTTTGGTAAACTCAAGTTTAGGAGCTGCTAGTGTACATGAATCCTGACAGTAGTCACCAGCAGCAGTCAAAATATGCAAACAGTGGCTGTACCTGCTTGGATGCAGCCTGGCTCTGGCTGAGAATTTTCCACTTGGCTCATTTGATTTTTCTGTTTCAATATGTTTATTGGTTTTAAAGAGTAAACAAGAAGTTACAAAACAAGCTTGTAAATCGCCCACACAGGGGCTAGAAAATGGGTGAACATAACCAAAAAACAGTAAAGATCATAGTTACGCTAACCAAAGTGACATAAATCTGAAGTTAGGGGATGTTACTGAGAAATAAGCACTACAAAAAAATAGGTGGCGATGGCGTGGAGCAGGAGCAGTGAGGAACTAGAGAGTAGGCGAGAAAAGCAGAAAAACAGGAAAGAAGGGTCATAGGTAAGAGAGAGCAGGAGAGATGGGAAGCTGGTGACTCGGACTCCCCAAAGGGAGGAATCAGACAAGGCCCAAGCAAGGCAATCGGAGTGAGGGGAACTCATAGAAGATCCATGGTTGCGAAACCTTGAGAAATTTGGCATTGAAAGCATCATAGCGGTCATATGTGTCATCACCCCCTGGAAAGCTACATGTTGGGTCTTCCAGGTTTGAGCTATAGTAATAAAAAGATATGTAGCCAGCTTCTGCTGTGAAGCAATGTATTGGACAATTTTTTTTTGTTCAATAAATTTTTATTGTATTTTGCGGTAACAATACAACAAATTGAAGACAAGACAGAAGCACATATCATCTATAGTAATATGATGAGGCAAGTTGAATCACATAAAGTAGTGTTTCATGCGTCAATAGTAGTACAATATATTAATAGTACAGACATATAACCTAGGGCTGAGGCCCACTAATGTGTGTTATCCAAGTGTTCCACTGTTTGTCAAAGGATGAAGCTGATAGGGAGTTTAAAGCTATAAGGCGCTCAAACGTGTGGTGCCTCTGAACTAGAGTTTTCAACTTAGACATATTGGTGGTTTTATCCCCTTTCCAATTTTGCAGTATTAGTGTGCGAGCAGCTAGTAGGATATGTGTTGTGACCGACCTGTAGTGGAAAGGGAATTTCTCTATTCCAATGTGGAGTAGTGCTATTCCTGGGTTTGGCTTGGTTATGCATCCTGTTACTGAAAAGTTTAGCTGGAAGACTTGATTCCAAAGGCTTTGTATGTTTGGGCAGTCCCAGAACACATGTAGGAGGTGACCATGTAATCCACATTTATGCCAGCACTGAGGGTCAGATCCTGGGAAGATGGTGGCTAATCTGTGGGGAGTGTATTGACACCTATTGTATATTCTGATCATCATTTCCCAGTGGCTGGTGCTGTGTGTGGCTTTTTGGATGCTTTTGAAAGCGGATTTCCACTGAGTTTCTGAGAATGACTGCTTTAAGTCTCTTTCCCAAGAGCCTTCTTGTAGCGTCAGAGGTTTGCCGCCCCCTCACAAATCCCATCTGGTCGCTGCCAATAAGAGAGGGGAGAAGTTTGGTTATCCGTTTGGCTATTAGTTTGGCATATACCTTAATATCTGCATTCAGAAGTGAGATCGGTCTAAAATTTGCTGGAGTTGTGGGATCCTTGTCTGGTTTTGATAGTGTTACGATATAAGCCCTCAGCATCTCAGATGGGAGTGAGGAGGATAGTGCTGCTTTGGTGAAAACTTTTTGTAATGAGGAGAGAGGGTTGCACTGTATATTTTGAAATATTCGTTTGTAAGGCCATCTGGGCCTGGGGATTTACCATTTGGAAGTGTTTTGATGACCATCTCTATTCCCTGGGTTGTGAATGGAGAGTTCAGCTCTTTGAGTCGTGGTTTGGAGAGGAAAGGGAGATTTAATCCCTGTAAAAAGGCCTGTATTTCGGCATTATTTGGCTGGGGAGTTGAGATATTCTCCTGTAGGTTGTATAATTCAACATAAAAGTCAGCAAATTAGTCGGCTATTGCTAGGGGGTTGGTGATTTTGTGGTGATATGTCTGATGTATAAGGTGGGTTATTTTTTATTTTGTTCATGCTTCTTTAATTCTATTTGCTAGGTATTCACCCGCTTTATTGGCATTTGCATAGTGGTTTAATTTTAGGCGTTTAAGGTGGTAGTCATATTTTTGTGCAAGTAATTCTCTTAGGTTTTTCCGGAGTCTGTATAACGTACTGGATGTCGCATGGTTGGGTTGCCTTTTATTTGTAACTTCTAGGGAGTGTATCTCTGCTAGTATTTGGTTGAGTTTAGTGTTATATAATTTCTTTGCTCTGGCCCCTTGTTGTATGAGTATACCCCTTATGTATGCCTTGTGGGCCTTCCACAAGGTATATGGGTTCTCTACAGAATTTTCATTTATGTTGAAAAAATCTCTGAGGTGTTCGGATATTACCTGGGCAGATTGGGGTTCTTGAATAATTTTGTTATTGCAGAGCCAGATGAGAGTAGAAGGGGAGACATCCCCATCAGCTATAGTTAATGTGACAGTGGCGTGATCTGACCATGTAATGTTCTGGATTTGGGTTGATAGCACTTTTTGTAACAACCATTTGTACGTTATAAACAGGTTAATACGTGAGTATGAGCAGTGTCTGTTTGAGAAGAAGGTATAATCCCTCTCATTTGCATGAAGACACCTCCATACATCGAAGAGTTCCTTCGAGTGTAGGAAATGATTAAGGGTCACTGAGTTTTTTGGCTTGCATGCAGTGTCCAACTTTGGATCCACAATGAGGTTAAAGTCACCGCATATTATGAGATCTCCATATCGCATGGTGTTTATTCGTTTCAATAATTTGGATAAGAAGCGGAGCTGATGGGAGTTGGGCGCATATATTGCTGCAATAGTATACGGATGTTCGTTTATGTCCACAGTGAGGACAATGTAACGTCCTCCATGATCTATGAGGGAATCCTTGGGTTTGAAGGATACAGAGTTTCTTATAGCTATCAGAACTCCTCCTGTTTTGCGCTCTGGGGTGCTGGCTATGAAGATGTGTGAATAATCCTTATGGTGGCAGGATGATATTTTAGATGTTTGAAAGTGTGTCTCTTGTATACACAAGATACCTGCCTTTTGTTTATTGGCCTTACTCCACATGGAGTGCCTTTTGGCTATGTGGTTTAAACCCTGCACATTTAGGGAAAGGCATTTAATATTCATTGGTGGGGTTTAGGTGGTTTGTGTGGGTGTGCTGCTTACTCATGGTTGTTGCTGGGTCACTGCAAATATACTCAGGGTGTCTTCTGGTATGTCCCAGGAGAGCACTCCAGATTTTAGAAGTGGCAGATATTTGTAGATGCTTGGCTGTGGGCGCATGCGGAGTACATAAGGTACTGTTATAAGGTTCTGTGTGCTTCGAACAAAACAAATGAAAGAAACGAGAAAAAGAAAAGTCAATAACAGAAATGTTTGTAGAAACTAATAGTGATCAATTGGTAGATTCCTGAGCAGATAATGCTGCAATAATGGAGGGGACTTAGGAATACCATTGTGGTCTTCCTAAGCCAGAGAAAGTGCCATTGATGTGTTGATGTTAGGAACCTCCGTTAGTTGGCCGTTTGTGATGGCGCTTGTGGGATACCACGTGCCATTCCTCATAGATCGTGCCCAATTCTGGATTCATGGTGGAGGTTGAGGCTTGGTCAGGAATGATTCCCCATGTGTGCAGGGTTGCGATTCCTTCATCCAGAGTGGAGACTTGGGTGGTTTCACCATTATGGGTGATCAGCAGGGTCACAGGATATTTTCATTTTTGTAGAATTTTATGATTCCTCAGGGCCTTTGTGACTGTGTCCAGATTACATCTGTGCTGCAAGGTCTGCTTGGAGAGGTCTGGTAGAAGCTGTATGGCTGCATATAGAGATGCTATATTATCTGATTTGCGTGCTGCCATCATTATTTGTTCCTTTATGTGGTAGAAGTGCACACTCAGTAGTACATCCCTGGGGGGTCTCCACTGGGAGAAAGGAGGGTTTGGGGAGTCTGTGTATTCTATCTATTAGGAGATCTTGCGCTGACAATGATGGTACCAGTGTGGAGTAGAGGGCCTGGGCATACTGCTGCAGCTAGTTTGGGAGGACAGATTCCGGAATACCATGCAGTTTTATGTTATTCCTCCTGGATCTGTCCTCCAGGTCTGAGACCTTATCTTTTAGCCAGACGATTTCATCGTTTTGGGCCGTATGTGTGTACACTATGGTATTATAAGAGGAGGAATATACCTCTGTTTTCCTTTCCACATGATCGACCCTGCTGCCTATGATCTGCAGCTCTGCTTGGCACTGTTTGAGCCCTGCCATAATGTCAGATTGCAGGGAGATTCTCAGGGACAGCAGCATATCCTTTAATGTGCTGGCGAGAGATCGGCTGATCTGAGGCTGGGAAGTTAGCGATCGGGTCGTTTATGGGGATAGGGGCAGCTTGCTGGCTGTTACTAGGCCCGCTTTCCTCCATATCCTGCTCCTGATAGGTCTGTTCCAGGTGCAGTTTTTGCTTTTTAGGGCTCCTTGTAGAAGGTGTGGATGCTCCAGAGGAGGACCCGCTCTGTGCTGCAGAATTTTGGGATGTTTTATGTTGATCCCCGCAGCCTGTTGTTGAAGTTGTGGCCGCCGTGCCTATCTGTGAGTCCTGGGTGCCACCGCCATCTTGTTGAAGGCAGCGCGCTGCTGAGGTGAAGAAACCCATTAGTTTGCTCGGTTGTTAATGGTACTTTTTGATCCTCGCCATCCCTGCTTGATGGAGGAGTCTTGTGGAGTGTGGATGGCAATGTACAGAGGGATTGAAGCTCCCATGGATGCGGATGTTCTCTGGCTGCTGATCTGACCTTTCAGCTTAAGCTTCCATCTTGGTGCTCGGTAGCCAAACCCCCCGTATTGGACAATGTAATAGGGCTAACTTGGCATCCTTGCGTATTGTTAGATGGAAAAGGGTCTGAAGTAGGCCAAAAACCCTAGACCAGAACCCCACCAGTCTTGGGCAGGACCACCAGATATGCATGACATCCCCCACTGTCCACAATTGCGAAAACAACTATCACTACTCCCCGGGAAAGCGTGTGCTATACGGGCTGGAACCCAGTACCACCAGAATAGGACCTTATATCCTGCTTCTAGTGTATTTGTGTTAAGGGAGCATTTGGTACGGTTTGATTTTTGGTGCTGTGATGTGTTGGCAGCCCATTCAAATGAATCATTGTTAATGGATCGCAATGCAGCACATAGATTTGAATGGGCCCTGGTTTATAAAATTGATCATTTTAACCCTTTTTTTGGTCACTGCACCAGGTTTTTGCATCCTGTCTTTGTTTTTGTTTTGTTTTTTTCTTTTGCTCCACTCATGTATCATCCCTTATCATGGATGAAAGGTGCTGTAATAACCATTTCTTTCAAAACCCTTTTAGGATTGGTAATCCTTTTGATTTGATTAAACCCTTTATTCTAAAAAAAACTGTGATTGTGGAAGTTGAAGCACTTTTACAGGTTATACTCGAAAAATTTGAATATCTTGCAAAAGTTAATTTATTTCAGTAATGCAACTTAAAAGGTGAAACTAATATATGAGATGGACTCATTACATGCAAAGCAAGATAGTTCAAGCCGTGATTTGTCATAATTGTGATGATTATGGCTTACAGCTCATGAAAACCCCAAATCCACAATCTCAGAAAATTAGAATATTGTGAAAAGGTGCAATATTCTAGGCTCTAATCATCTAATTAAGCCATAACAGCTGCAAAGGGTTCCTGAGCCTTTAAATGCTCTCTCAGTCTGGTTCAGTAGGAATCACAATCATGGGAAAGACTGCTGACCTGACAGTTGTGCAGAAAACCATAATTGACACCCTCCATAAGGAGGGAAAGCCTCAAAAGGTAATTGCAACAGAAGTTGGATGTTCCCAAAGTGCTGTATCAAAGCACATTAATAGAAATTTATGTGGAAGGGAAAAGTGTGGAAGGAAAAGGTGCACAAGCAGCAGGGATGACCGCAGCCTGGAGAGGATTGTCAGGAAAAGGCCATTCAAAGGTGTTGGGGACTTTCACAAGGAGTGGACTGAGGCTGGAGTCAGTGCATCAAGAGCCACCACACACAGACGGATCCTGGACATGGGCTTCAAATGTCGTATTCCTCTTGTCAAGCCACTCCTGAACAACAAAACAACGTCAGAAGCGTCTTACCTGGGCTAAAGAAAAACAGACCTGGTCTGTAACTCAGTGGTCCAAAGTCCTCTTTTCTGATGAGAGCAAATTTTGCATCTCATTTGGAAACCAAAGACCCAGAGTATGGAGGAAGAATGGAGAGGCACACACTGCAAGATGCTTGAAGTCCAGCGTGAAGTTTCCACAGTCTGCGTTGATTTGGGGAGCCATGTCATCTGCTGGTGTTGGTCCACTGTGCTTCATTAAGTCCAGGGTCAACGCAGCCGTCTACCAGGAGATTTTGGAGCACTTCATGCTTCCTTCTGCAGACGAGCTCTATGGGGATGCTGACTTCATTTTCCAGCAGGACTTGGCACCTGCCCACACTGCCAAAAGCACCAAAACCTGGTTCAATGACAGTGGGATTACTGTGCTTGATTGGCCAGCAAACTCGCCTGACCTGAACCCCATAGAGAATCTATGGGGCATTGTCAAGAGAAAGATGAGAGACATGAGACCCAACAATGCAGAAGAGCTGAAGGCCGCTATTGAAGCATCCTGGTCTTCCATAACACCTCAGCATGCCAGAGGCTGATAGCTTCCATGCCACGCCGCATTGATGCAGTAATTGCTGCAAAAGGGGCCCAAACCAAGTACTGAGTACATATGCATGCTTATACTTTTCAGAGGTCTGATATTGTTGTACAATCCTTGTTTTATTGATTGCATGTAATATTCTAATTTTCTGAGATTGTGGGGTTTTCATGAGCTGTAAGCCATAATCATCACAATTATGACAAATCACGGCTTGAACTATCTTGCTTTGCAGGTAATGAGTCTATCTCATATATTAGTTTCACCTTTTAAGTTGCATTACTGAAATAAATGAACTTTTGCACAATATTCTAATTTTTCAAGTATCACCTGTATTTTTTAGATCATTTAACCTATATTAACCACTTCCCGACCGCCGTATGCAGAATGACGGCCGGGAAGTGGCTGAGTTATCCTGACTGGACGTCATATGACGTCCTTAGGATAACATGCCGCCGCGCGCCCGGGGGGGCGCGCATCGCGGCGATCGGTGGTGTGGGGGGTCAGTCTGACCCCCCGCAATGCCGATCTCGGTAAAGTGCTTCGATCCGAAGCACTTTACTACGTCGGCTAGCCGAGAGGGGAGTAGTCCAGACGTCTGGACTCATGTCCTTTCGGCTATTTGCCGAAAGGACATAATGTGACACTGGTCGGCACTAACCAGTGCCGACCAGTGTACCATTTCACGAAGCCTAGCTTCGTGAAATGGCTCTAGCCGTAACGCCCCCCAGTCTGACTGGGGGGTGTGGTGGCTAGCGGCGCTACGCGCGGGGGGGCCCGCGCGCCGCCGTACAATAGGATTCCTGCAGTATACTGCAGGTCAGTCCTATTGAGTCG